>CAMXCT020005668.1:608892-653892 GCA_947184155.2 Cladocopium goreaui | reverse complement strand
TCACCTAAGATGAAAAATCATTTTCCGATAACGGGGAATGACTACCTGCTAGACGTAAATGTGAGATTTAGCCCAGCAAAAATGTTGATATAGAGTACATCATATAAAACTTGTGAAACCAACACAAAATGGGAATGCAATGGAGCATCACCAAACATGTGGGTTTAATCAACACCATCAAAGGGTAAAATATTTAGGGAAAATAAACCATCAATCTGGATTTGATGGGATACGATGGGGATAAAAACTATGTTCAGTAGTATGATCCGGGTTGTCCTAAACTGGTGGATATAATATAACCATATATAACTGAACTACTTATGGTCATGTTCAAAGATCCTGATGGTTTCAACTATTGAATCATTGCATTTGTTTATTGGATTTTATTGGTCTATTACCTCCATGAACATGAACCCAACAGTTTAAATTGTTAAACCAACTGAGCGATTCTGGATGGGGGCATCATCCAAAAATCATCTCGTTTCTATAGAGCCCCATCATTACAAATATCGATGTCATTATATTTGGTTGGTGGTTTCAACCATGTTGAAAAAATATGAAAATCAATGGGAAGGATTGTCCCATATATTATGGGAAAAAAAACATGTTCCAAACCACCAACCAGATGGTTGGGCAATTTAATTCCTAGTTCCTCAGGTCCCCATTCCATAAACAACATGGATACCTCTAGCTCCTGAACCCCCTCCTAACCACTAGATAGATTATATCCCCCTAATATCAACATATATTAAACACCACCCAAAAAACACTGTCTGATGTAGAGGATTTACACATATTTGAGACCATCGAATGGGGATGTTTAATGCCAGGTATAAAAAGGAACCGTCTTACTATTATATCCACATTATAATCATTATAGTTGGATAGTTCAATATATGTCTTGCATATATTATGTATATATATATACTTATACACAATATTATACATATATATATATACAAAATATGACATATATATATATACATATGTATATGCGCATAATATAATATATATATATACATACACAATATTGTAAACATATACACCTGTTATACTACATATTGCACCATAGATTGAAAAGACATTAACATATTTTGTATATTATATAAAATTATTTTATAATATATCAAATATCAAATTATGTATTATATTAAAAATTATATTCTATATTATATTAAATATTATATTATATATTATATATTATATTAAATATTATATTATATATTATATTTTATCATTTTATATCATAATATATTTATTATATTATATTTTATACTATATAATATTATATTATGTATGATATGATATTATATTATATTAAATTATATTATATTATATTACATTATATTATATTGTAGTATATGAAATGATATTATATGATATTATTATTATATATATATATATGTATGTATACATATTTGTTATATATGTATATATGGCCATAAATGTCTGTGACGGACTCCAAAACCTGGATCAACTCGTCATCCCCGTCTCCTGATCCTTGGGCCGTCGCCGTCCCAGGCCGTCCCAGGGCACAGCAGGCGCAGCATGCGCAGCGTCCAAGGCACGGGAGGACGTAGTCTTCGGGACTGGCGGGCAAAAGAGGTGGTAAACCCAAAGCCAAAAACCATCTCCAGCAACCAAGCCGTTTGGTGGCCATGAGATTCATCATCCCAGTTATTACAGGGTAATACCCACCAGGTTTATGGAGGAAATCGATGGATTCGAAACATCCACCGGAAATGCCATGGAGTTTATGGAGTTTTAATTGGAAACCATATGATTTTATATGGTTTTCTGGGAAAATCATGGGACAACAAAAATCAAGAAGTAAAAAACCATAAGCACAAATTTCATGGTTTTGATGAAACATCTTAATTGCAAACTATGCTTTTTAACTGTTTTTGACTGGTTTTTAATCAACAGTTCCCACAAATCACATGTGCCATGGTCGGAATTATATGGTTTAGGTCATCCCAGAAATGGAATCCTCATAATTGATGGTTTTTACCATGGTTTTTACCACCCAATATATGGAGGACTCTTGCAGACATCTTTTTTTGCGGTAAACCTATTCTGGGATTTGTCCCCATCATATTTCTCATGAACATATGGCTGCTTTGAAGATGTGGCAAATAAAAACATCAAAAGGGGAAATATATCATCATATACCTCAAATTCAATGGATGATGATCATCTTCGGTGAAGTGATGCATAATGAATTGGGATTAATTGGGTATCTTATCACTTGATTCAATGGTCATTTCAGGAACCTAAATTGGAGGTACCTACCATATATAAGGCCTATGTAAGGCCTATGTAAGTGAATATCCCCACAAAATATAGCCTTATATGGTACAGTACCTCCATTTTAGGATCCTGAAATTACCATTGATTGATCCTATTATGATGTTTTTCATAAAATTTGGGACGAAAAACACAACAGGATCCACTTCAGTCCACCGATTCAGGTGTGCAGTATCACCCTAGCCATGGACCTTTGATCCTTTGCAAGTACAGTGGAGAATACTAGTTTTTCGATGTTTTTCGAGATCAAAATCAAAGTATGATAAAATTGGGTTGTTTGTCTTTCCGACATGATGTTCCTTCCTTAATTGCAGAACAGTTGTTATGTCGGTGCAACGTGCGCCATGTCAAACCATGTCAAACCAATGCCTTGCTACTGCGGAAAGTTCGCATTTTTGTTCGGGTGTGCGCCGTGACCTGGCGGCAGGCTGCCTTGGCTCATGAGTTTCTTCTGCTTGACCTTCAGCTGCTTGGTTGCGACCAGCCGGTCCTGGAACTCCACCGGCTTCTCAGACCTGCCTGCGGCCAGCCATTTTTTGAGGTGACCCAAATCCACCTGTGGCACGGGCAGTGTGGTATCACGCACGCTCAGCTTTCACTTTACGACACGCAGCTTTTTGCACCCTTTTTGGGGCCGCAGTTTGCAAAGAAATTCCAAGCCGCGTCCATGTACCCTCTCGGTAACATCTTCTTCGAACCTGAGGCATATGACACGTGGATCTCCCTGGTTCAAAACACAGAAAACAATATGCACATGCGCATGTACAATCCCCATCATGGAACAGAACATGCTGCAGCTGCCAAGGGTTTACAATGAGGTCACTTGAGTATGTGTTCATGCTGGGGCATTCACAGCTGTTGTACCTGTTCACTTGTCAAAGGCAGGAGATGCAGCTTGGATGCAAGAAGGTTGTGGCAAAATACGATGGCTGAGCATACGATGGCCGGACTTTTCCCACCTCCTTTTTGAGAGGCAGCTGTTTTACATGCGCATCTGTGGAAGCGATTTACAACTGTATTTGTCAAAGGTTTTTCTCGTAGGTTTCACTTGCGCATGTCGCTCAGCCTTGCAGCCGAGTGTCAAGGGTTGGATTCACTGTCAACAAAAAATCCTCCCATCCCTACGAATGAAAACCATGTGCTGACCCACAAACAGTATACATGTCATATAGCTGTAGCTGTTCACGGAGGATGAGGCTATTGCCACGCGGAAAGAGAGCAATCCATACGCAACTGGAAACGGGTCAAGACACAGCACCCTATATTATATATATACATATATTACTATGAATATGTATACATCTCATAAACCATCATATATATCTTATACATATTACACATATGTGCACAACGACCTAACACTGAAAATTCATTCAACCAGTCGCCTCGCATCTTGTTGTGAGCTGTGAGCAGGGCGAGGTACAGTCGTTGCATGTTTTTTTAAAGGTTGTGTCGTTTCCAATGCACTTCGCATTTCCGAAAAACACAACTGGTTGGTGGTTTCAACCCCTCTGAAAAATATTAGTCAATGGGAAGGATTATCCCATATATTATGGAAAATAAAAGTCACGTTTGAAACCACCAACCAGACAATCATGTGCTCGTGTGATTTGAATTGAACAAAGTGCCGCACATCTCTTTGTTCTCGCGTTTTTCCCACTGGATGGGGCCTTTTTCCCAGACTCTTTGATGCCATGGAAATTGGACATTTCCGAAAGAAACCACGCATAAAAACGCTGGATTCCTTTGAAAACAAATTGGAAAAAGGTGATCTTCATCCCTCCACAGCCACCCGATATTGAACTTGTAGATATTGAACTCACGAGATTCGATGACTGAACTTACTTGTGTAAAACGATGGTCTCTACAATACATATATATATATACATAATAGGGAGGCTGAACATATGTGAATATATTTTCCTTGTCCTGAATTTTCTTCAAAATCAGCAACATCTGAGCATAAGCCCATCTGGGGATTACACAATGGTGAGCCCTTGGTGGGTAAGAGACCCATGAAAAATGGATTGGTGTTTTCTTTCCTATACCCACCAAATGGCCATTTTGATCAATATAATGGTGATTCATCAAAGAAGAGAAAGGGTACCCTTTTTCTGGCAAAACTGTATTTGGCAAATATAATTACTAAACACATAGTTTTTTTTTTAAAAAATCTACATACAAACATCTAATATACATATATATATATATAAATAAAACAATATATATATATATAAATAAATAAATATATATATATATATGTACTGTACATACTATGTGGTTTGCCACCCGGTTATGTTTTAGATTTAGTTTCACCCATCTGAATACACGTACAACTGCCATAAACCCTGGTGAAATTGCAGTTCTAAAAAACCAATTAGCTATCTACGGGGCCCCACTTTGTATATATACATATATATATATATATAATGGAGGATTCCAAAAATACGGGTACCTCCAAATCATCCGAAAGTAGACCATATGAGTATTGAAACCTACAAGTATGGCTTCGGGGATTCCCATTTTAAGAAACCCCATATGGATTATATATGGGTTGTATGCACGGTACATACTCTATCCCCATTCTATCCCAATGACTATTTTTCTATATTCCATATTTTTTTTTACAAATAATAGATAGATAGATAGATAGATAGATAGATATATATATATATTTATATTATACACAGACATACATCAGCGACACCATCCACCATGGTGAAAACCCTCTGCATTCCAAGTCGACGGCACCTTCAAGCAGCCCCACGCTGCGCCGGAGAGACGCCACGGACTGCGGCGAGATCATCCAAAAAAAACCAGTTTACCATATAGTTTGCCATATATATATATTATTTGTATAGAAAAATATGGGATATAGAAAAATAATCATTGGGATATAGTGGGGATACAGTATGTACTCCGTAGACAATCCATATATAATCCATATGGAGGTTTCTTAAAACAGTGCATCCCCAAGTCACCATACGTTTCCGTACTAAGTCATGGTCTAGTGACTTGGACGATTTGGGGGCCCCATTTTAGGACACCTCCATATAGTTTGCCATATAGTTCTCTATGTTTTACGATTTGGTTTACCCTACAGTAGGACATCCAGAACTATGGTAAAATAACAATCAAATGACATAATTATAGTATAGTATGAACATACAACATTGTGATTTAAGATAATTCTGGTTACATATGGTGATTTAACAAACTCATATGGAATAAATCATTGTCATACCTGTAGACAAATCAAAAATAACATAATCAACAATAAGTATGGTGGATGAACGTAATCATGGAACATCACAACCTTTAACAGGTAAAATCATCGAACCAAATGGCCAACGTTCAATACCTATGTTAAATTACTGGGGGGCAAGGATCAGAGATCAATATATAATATAGTATATCGATGTAAATTGTATATGGAACGATATATTGTATTATCAACAAATGGGGTATTGATACATGGTGTATGTATAAAATATGTAAATATGTATTATCTTGTATATATATATATTAAATATTTTAATTCTATATATTCTGGTAGGGTCTATGTTCATTGGGGGATGCTAATGATGTATATCTATTATCGAAGGAAGTTTAGAAGTCAAACTTCAAACTTCCGACAATATGGACAGATGAAAAGCAGAGCAGCGAAGAGGCAGAGAGAAGAGAAAGATTAGAAGAAAGAAGAGTAGAAGAGAAAGAGTAAGAAGAAAGAAGATGCAGATGCGTGAAAAGGTAGGAAAGTCGCGAAACACTGTGTTTTTCCAATGATTTGTGGCTCAGGAGGGTCGAAAAGTAGGCTCGCTAAAGCGGCGGGTGCGGAGCCAGCTGGCCAGATGAGAGATGAAAAATTGCACGCCGTTGTGGCGCGAAGCACATGTCGAAGTCAAAATGTACAAAACCCACCAGCTTCGGCGGACCATTTTTACTAGTTGAGATGTCGAAAAGTGCACACCGTTGTGGCGCGAAGCACATTTCCAAGTCAAAATGTGCAAAACACCTCAGCGTCGGGCGACTTTTGGAAGTTGAGATGTCCAAAAAGTGCACGCCGTTGTGGCGCGAAGCACATTTCCAAGTCAAAATGTAAAAAAACACACCTTTGTCGGACCACTTTTGGAAGTTGAGATGCCCAAAAAGTGCACGCCGTTGTGGCGCGAAGCACATTTCCAAGTCAAAATGTAAAAAAACACACCTGTGTCGGACCACTTTTGGAAGTCGAGATGTCGAAAAAGTGCACGCCGTTGTGGCACGAAGCACATTTCGAAGTTAAATGTTAAAAACACCAGGGATTCGGACCACTTTTGGTGGTTCAGATGTCGCTTCGCTTCACTACACTACGCTACACTCCACTACACTACACTCGACTACACTACACTACATTACACAACACTACAACTACAACTACAACTACACTCCACTACACTCCACTACACGAAATTACACTACACTACACTACATTACACTACACTACACTACATTCCACTACACTCCACTACACTACACTACATTACACTACACTACATTACACTGAATGACACTGCACCACAGATAGACAGGTAGACAGATAGACAGATAGATAGTTAGACAAGTAGACAGCTAGACAGATAGACAGATGAAAGAGAGAGAGAGAGATAGATAGATAGATAGATAGATAGGTAGATAGGTAATTAGATGAAAGAGAGAAAGAGAGAGAGATAGATAGATCGATAGATAGATAGATACATAGAAGATAGGTTGGTAGGTAAGTAGATAGTCAGAGAAAGAGAGAGAAAGAGAGGAGACCTCAAGCACCTTTCGGTCCATCAGTGGGTTCGCTTTGCCATCCCTGATTCACAACAACCAATCTCTCCTATAGGTTTCCTATCTTTGAAACTTCCGCCGCCGCCTTGTGCGGTACTACTGGTATAAATACATATCCCTTTGGATCCAAACACTGAGGAAGTATTTTGTCAGAGTTTCCTCATACCCAACAAATTGTTGAAGAAGGTACGGCTAGATCCATAGGGAGAAAAATATGGCTATTTGATGATAAATATCATTTTCCAAACCTCAACTCAATTTCCAGAAAATAGAAAACGCTCGAATACTACTCTCCATAAACCTAAATTTGGCTGTGGCTCATATGATTTGCGATGGTACGCGCAGGAGATGTGGAACGGTGTCTCGGCCGGAAAATGCTCTACAAATGGTGGGTTTCCACATCTATGTCAGTTTACAGGAGAGTGGATAGGGATATGTTTGATGGCTCATTTGAGATGACGAACGCGACGATGAGGAAGACCGTCTAATGTCTGCATCGCCAATTTTTGTTGGTTTTATAAGTATATACAAGTTATATATCTAAATGTTGATGGGTTGAATCCCCATCTTCGTTCCAGACTATCATTATCCTGTTGTGGGTGAGAAAAAATGGCTCATTAGCCCGCCCTTTTTCAGTGGCCATTTCATGGGGGCATGATGATCAACTTTCACCACGGCTTGGCCAGCATTTTTTTCAGACAAACCCCTTGGTCAATCGCCTTGCTCAATATATATACTATCGTATAGTCCGGGAAGTCACCCATCTTTGTGACCCATTCATGCAACATGGCTGATGCCATAAGCATCGTCTGCAGGTGGACAACTGCTGCTGTCCTCTCCAGAGGCAAGTCGTAACGCATGGACACCCAATCTTCCAAAACGTTCTGAATGATGATCGTCTGGTTCGGGGTTTGTGCTTGATGCATTTTAGCATTGTGCCTTCTGAGTGCATAACCGAGGTTGGCACCTTCACCTTCCAGGATTTCCCACAAGGTTTTGGCCCTCGACTCAATCACGTCCATCTTGGTCTTCTCACGTTCCATCACGTGGAAGGCCCATTTCTCCCAGTAAACACGGGTCATCTGGAAACCAGGCTGCACGTTGTCGAATCTGGTGGCAGTTGCTATTGTAGGGAGGATGGGATTGGTTTAGCGAACCCATGTTCACTATGCTGGTCTTGGAAATCTTCTCCCTCAACTCCTTGACCAGAATCGTTCGGTTGATCATGTTGCTGGTGCCTGAGTATTGATTGCGAAGTGTTTCCCAGAATTCGTCGATGCGGATTGCACATTCATAAGTGCAGAGCAACTTGAATACCTACTATGGTTTATCATAATCCCCATTAAACCAGGTAGTACAATCCCATAAAAGACCCAATCAAGATTTCATCAGAGTTGTCCTCTCCTCCTCTTCCTCCTGGCATTCTATCTGGCAAATCTTCTGACATTCTCTCTGGCATATGTATCTGGCATATCTACTGACATTCTTTCTGGCATTCTATCTGGTATATCTTCGAAGATTCTTTGTGGTTGAGGCCTGGCGGGGAACACTTTGATCCGGAGCTTGCGGGGGAGGTCCGGCGGAGGCGGAGGAGCAGGAGGCCGGAGGCGGAAGGCGGGACAGCTGACATAAAATCTAACAACCCTCACCTGACAGGTGGGGAAAAAAGAATCGTATCTCTGTAAATACAAAATATAATATGGTTATGGATCAAAACCCCGTTGCTACAGGTACCCTAAAATAATTAGCTGGGATTTATGGATGGTATTACCCCAGTAATTAATAAGTTTTGACCTTCCCCATATATTACAAAATCTGTCTTGGGGCTTGTCTCCAGATTGGGAAGCCAAATTGCTTGGACTTTTTGTCAGGGCGTGTCTGAAAATAGGGATCCTCGAAAGTTTGATGGTTGATAACAACGATGGTCCCGATTGCCATAGATTGGGTTACATACCTCATTTTTAGACAAACCCCGGTGTTTCAAACCGCTCCCTTCAAGCTACTATATATAATATGTACTACCAACCAGTCATCCATACTGACCATCTATTTGAAATAGGCGTTCTGCCAATATGCCAATATGCCAATATGCTACCCCAATAAATGTCTGGAAGATCTTCCATTGCTAAACCGCTTTGACTGAAAATAGGGTAACCGCAAGCATCCATCATTTCCACCTTCGGAGAGCTTGAGAAGCGGTCACCATAACCTGGGGACGACTGGGTGTTCAGTCGTAGCCTATAGTACCCTCTGGCAAACATGGCGGGCTGCTGGGAAATCCCCGAAATGGAGGTCTTACCCTCTGGTAAACTAACGCTATTGAAAATGGTCATAGAACTAGTTGATTCACATATTAAAAATGGTGATTTTCCATAGTTGTTTGTATGTTAACCAGAGGTTAAACCTCCACTAATCACCATGAAATCACCATGAAATCACCATGAAATCCCATGAAATCACCATTAGATCAGCATTAAATCACCATGAAATCCCATGAAATCCCCATCAAATCCCATGAAATCACCATTAAACCACCATTAAATCACCAGTTTACCAGAGGATTTCCATGGGTTTCATGGCGCTTGTTGTGTATGGCACCTCCTTCAGACGGCGTGAAAGCCATGCCAAAGATCGATTGCAACGGTAAAACCGGTAAAGCCAATAAACCTCAATCATATGAGAATATATTATGATATTAGATATTATTAGTGTATATAAGCTCATTATACTTGTATCACCAATATACCAATACTCTCATTGTCTATAGAAATTCTATCCCCATGAAAAAGGATGGGGCCCCCCAGTTATAAGTTGGTTTATAAACCATGAAATCATCCCCATGAACTAGTTCGTGAAATATCTACCATAAACCCAATCGAAATCAGCCACAAACATAAACCAACTGAACGCTATCGCTCGACTGGGGGCCCCATCGGCAGTATGGAGGTTTCCATAAATGGGGGATTCCCAATAGCTGGTTGGTTTCTAATGGAAAATCCGAATGGATAATTTGGATTGATGACTGGGGTACCCCCATGACTCAGATGACTCAGGAAACCTCCATATGGCAGCATCCACCACTACCAGCTATTTTGATGTGAACTACATGGGTACAACTGGGTACAAGATTTCGACTCCCCATATCTTTGCAGGCTTATCCAAACAATGAACAATACTGTCCAGTCTTGGCTGTGCCAAGACTGCTGCTCATCCGTTTTCCAAACCAACTTGTAAATGGGGCAGCCCAATAGGATTATGAACCACTTTGTCGTACCTTCATTCCCAAATTGCTTACACGGAATCCATTAAACCAAAAAACATCAATCCATTAAACAACACAAACACACACACACAACAAAATCTGGTTGTTGGTTCAGCCTCATCACTCAGAAAAAGAAGTCAATTGAGGATCGTCATTCCAGCTATGGATTAAATATCAAACCATCAACCAAAAAATCGATTAACTGATTGGAAAGGTCTATTATTTACGAAAGAGCAGTTGCCAGATACAAAACACCATCAAAATCCATTAGAAAAATAAACGCATGAAATCCACTACTCACTACTGAAAGTGGTTGATTGAAAACTTGCCAAACCAAAACTTTTCCACCTTCCCAGATTTCAGTTGTACAGCCATGCAACGCCACGGTGAAAGTGACCGTGAGCGGCCCCGTGAACGGCCCCTGGGCGAGAGCGAGCGAAGTTGACGTTGACCTTGGACGATTTGGGCACGGAGGGGCTAGAAGCCAACAAAAGTCAAACTTCGCGAATGGGAATAATAAACCGTTGACATTTATAGCAAAGTAGCTGACAAAGTATACAATACCATATACAGCCTGTCAAGCAAATATCATACGTTGCACATGGGATTGAAGATGAGAATGTAGCTAAATATGATAATCCATACAGGCAAGTATGATCCCCTGTGATATCTGTGGTCATCAAGCAATGGTTGGGGTTGGCAGCCACTGCTCAAATGGTTGATGATCATCCCACATGGTTGGATGGGCTTAATACTATCAATGGTTGGGGTTAGGCTTCCCAACTGCTTGATGATTGTAGATGATCACTAGATCACTATCCCTCAATTGCTGAATGGTTGGACAAGGGTTGGTAAATCTCCTGCTTTGGAAAAAACAAACGTGACAAAATCACTTGAAAAGTACCTAAGTAGGAGATGTCACATTCCAAATAATGTTTGTAAAACAAGGTAACGGCGTTGATAAGAGGCCGTGCAGTGGTGTAAGATCGACATTCCATCATAAGTGTTCAATTTCAATTTCGTGAGGGTTTTTCAACATTTTCATCATATCATGGTGCTTTCAATGAGCTTAAAACCACGTAGTGTTCACCGAAAATATTGATTTTTGAGCGTTTTACCACATAAAATGGCATTTTTTAATGACAACCCTTGTTTCCGAAACTTTGTGTGACATGAATATTGACGTAAGAGAAACCTAGCAGTAGCGTCGCATGACGTATGTGTGGAAGTGCAAGAGAAACTAGCAGTAGCGTAGCACGACGTATGTGTGAATGCGCAAGAGAAACTAGCAGTAGCGTAGCATGACGTATTTGTGAGTGCAAGAGAAACCTAGCAGTAGCGTAGCATGACGTATTTGTGAGTGCAAGAGAAACCTAGCAGTAGCGTAGCATGACGTATGATTGTGCAAGAGAAACCTAGCAGTAGCGTAGCACGACGTATGTGCGAATGTGCAAGAGAAACTAGCAGTAGCGTAGCATAACGTATGTGTGAATGTGCAAGAGAAACTAGCAGTAGCGTAGCACGACGTGTATGTGAATGTGCAAGAGAAACTAGCAGTAGCGTAGCACGACGTATGTGTGAATGCGCAAGAGAAACTAGCAGTAGCGTAGCATGACATATGTGTGAATGTGCAAGAGAAACTAGCAGTAGCGTCGCATGACGTATGTGTGGAAGTGCAAGAGAAACCTAGCAGTAGCGTAGCATGACATATGTGTGAATGTGCAAGAGGAAACTAGCAGTAGCGTCGCATGACGTATGTGTGAATGTGCAAGAGAAACTAGCAGTAGCGTAGCATGACATATGTGTGAATGTGCGAGAAAAACTAGCAGTACCGCGCATAACGTATGTGTGGAAGTGCAAGAGAAACCTAGCAGTAGCGTCGCATGACGTATGTGTGGAAGTGCAAGAGAAACCTAGCAGTAGCGTAGCATGACGTTTGTGTGAATGTGCAAGAGAAACCTAGCAGTAGCGTAGCATGACGTTTGTGTGAATGTGCAAGAGAAACTAGCAGTAGCGTAGCATGACGTATGTGTGAATGTGCAAGAGAAACTAGCAGTAGCGTAGCATGACGTATGTGTGGAAGTGCAAGAGAACCTTGCAGTCGCAAAGAACGTTAACATCCCCCCCCACCCCCACCCCCACCCCCCCCCACCCGGTTCACAATCACAATGACAAGAAGAACACACAAAACCGAAAAAATGGAGACAGCACACGGCCCCTTAACAGCGTCGACACCTAAAACAACAATAAACCACCCCCAAAATCAGAATAAATGGGTGGTATAAACCATCAACATGCTACATAATTTCTGTTGAGTATTTTGGTGGGATGGTCACTAGGATCATCTAGGATCCAGGGTTTCGAATGGTTGGAACCAAACACACCATCTGGTTGGTTAATGACCATTAATGATGGTTAATGGTGGTTCATAATGGTTAATAATGGTTAATTATATCCATCTGGTTGGTGGTTTCAACCTACCCCTCTGAAAAATAAAAATCGTAAAAGTCAGTTGGGATGATGAAATTCCCAACCGAATGGTAAGTCATAAAATTCACGTTCCAAAGCACCAGCAATCAATTTTTTTCTGGCCGGTTTACAACAGCCAGCTCTACCAACATCCCTGTTGGATCGGGATCGTCATCCCACATGGGTCAATCCTGGCCCCCCTTTTTTGGTCAAACCGATGTTTTTTTTTGTGGCGAAGATGGGGTCTACCCCTGCAAATTCCGATGATCCGATGATTGCTAGGGAAACTGATGATCCAATGAATTTAGGGTTAGCCAATTTTTAGACAAACCCAACTGGCTTCATAGTGATGAAAATCTACAGCGATAGTTATGTTTTTAAGGCGTACATATAGCACAGCAGATCCGGCCGCGCTGGTCATGGTGAATTTTCGAATCTTCGAATCTTCGATACCTGGCAAAATATCTATAACTATAATTTTTGACTGGTTTATAGTACATTTTACCATTGACGGCAAAAGATTCAAGTACTAAAGTATCTAACTAAGGTTGACTCAGTGGTAGTTTCTATTACTATCATTTGATATCCCCATGTTCTTGATGATAATCACATCTCCGTTGCTGGATGTCCCAGTCCCTGCTTGCCGAAACTCATCACGAAAACATTACTGCCCACTGTCCCTGTCCAACTCCTTATCAGTTCTTGAGTTTGCGTCCCAGTCAACTGCCCAATCTCCATGTTTGCAGCGGAGTTATACATATACGGTATATACAATAGGTTATATAGGATCATTAAATATTACATATATATATACATATGTATACTGTCATACACGGTCGGTATATATATATATGTATATATATATGCATATTCATATTACATGGAATCAGCCATTTGTATATATATATGGAATGACAAGTTTCTATACATATATATATATATATACGTATATAGTTCATACATGGGAAAACTCAGCTGTATATGATGACTTGTATCGGACAATCCTCTCCTCCCAGGTGCCAGGAAACGTTGCAACAAGTGCTTCATTCGCTTGGAGGCACTGGCATGGCGACCTGATATGGCACCGAAGCAGTGAAGCCCTGAATTGGGCGAACCCCAGGCTGATCATTGGGACATTTCCGAAGAATTTTAGAGGATATAATGGGGATAGAATTTCTATAGACAATGACTGGTTGGTGGTTTCAACACCTCCGAAAAATATTAGTCAGTTGGGATTATTATTCCCAATATATGGAAAATGAAAAATGTACCAAACCACCAACCAGATGAGAGTATTGGTATATTGGTGATGCAAGTGTAATGAGCATATATACACCAATAATATCTAATATCAATATCATAATATATTCTCATATGATTGCCGCAAGGTGGTGCCCACCATGAATAGTTGGCTATGCAACAAGTTAACTCCAATGTTGCGTTTATATGCATTTATGGTAGATATATCGAACTATTTAATGGAGATGATAAACTATCGTCCCGAAACAGGATCAAATGAGGCACCATGGGAAGAAGTGGAAAGCAACACTTGGACATTGGCTTGGTACAAGTGTTGGTTAACCATTGAGTTCAAACCAATTTTGAAGCATTCCCCCTGAACCAGTGTAGATAGTTTGCCTTTGTTTCCGAACTGACCATTTTTATGCCAGTTTGATCGGCCATTCAGTCGGTACTTTTCTGATCTTCTGCTTTGTTCCCCAAACATTCCCAAAAACACACGTTAAAATCATGGCAATGTTGGTAAAACAATAATAAACCATCCCCAATTTCACCATTTTTATAGGTGCTAGCAGCTTACCATTCATACCATTCCCAGTCATGGGTGGTAAACATGACATTGTTTTACCCACATTGATTAGTGTCTGGTAAACATACATAACTATGGAAAATCACCATGCTCTCAATGGATAAATCAACTATTTCGACTGGGTCATGGCTTCAATAGCGTTTTAACCACATTAAACCTCATTTTGTCATCCATTCTTGGGCCATGTGGTCCATGTTTCACTGAAATCGGACTCCCATCCCTCCCATCCCTCCCATCCCTCCCATCCCAGGATGGGCCCCCCAGTGATAAGTGAACGTTGGTTGAGAAAAACCATGAATTAATCCCCATGAACTAGTTCGCTATATCTACCATAAACCATAGAAATCAACCACTATAGGTAGATCTTACCTTGAAAGAGTTGGAGAATATTACCATCTGGTTATGACTAACATAGACATGGAAAGATCCACCATTTTCAATAGGTAAACCGTCTATAAATAGGCCATTTTCCATGGCTATGTTAAATAACCAGAGGGTATATCTACCATAAACCATAGAAATCAACCACACACATAAACCAACTGAACGCTATCGTGGGCGCCCCATCTTGCATCCGACTGGAGATTCCCACGGTGATGTGACGCGCTATGCGATCGATGACGGCGATGGCGATGGCGATGGCGAGATCGACCTCCAGCAGTGGCGAAACGAACTCGTTCAACGTCCCTTGAAAGTGAAGATCTGAAGATCGATGGTCATAGTGATACAGTGATACTCCAGACATATATAGATATATAATTACATATATATAAATATATTCTTATATATATAATATATTAAATATTCTATTATATATTAAATATTATATCATATATTAAATTATAAATTAAATTATAAATTAAATTAAAGATTATATTATTGTATTATACTATTATATTATATTAAAAATAAATATTATATACTATTTATATTTTATATAATATATTACACATATATTAAATGGTTTAAGCCCATAGAATCAATCGCTGTTGTATCGTTTAGCTCTGTTGGGATGATCTGATCTTCCCAAAACCAGGCGGTCCCGAGCTCTTTCTGCATACTTCCTTTGCACACATCAGGAACATGAGGAGTAGATACTGATATATGTATCAACTAAGTACGTATACTGGTTGGTGGTTTCAACACCTCCGAAAAATATTAGTCAGTTGGGATTATTGTTCCCAATATATGGAAAAAATGTTCCAAACCACCAACCAGTATAATATCGTACAATCATCATATTCTACATATTTTAGCGATACTTCACCTTGCCCGGGAAATCCCAGGGCTTCTGTAGACTCTTTGCCCATCATTGACCACTCCTTTCTGATGTAGGATCTTCTGTCCGCAAGTTCCCATCAACCCTCCTAGAGTCTAACCTCTCAACGGAAATCCTCCGTTTCAATCTGTTCAGCCATGTTTGAGCCCCCCAGTTATAATATTATAAGTTGGTTGATAAACCCATTAGCTATAATTATATCCGCCATAAACCCTAGCTAATCAAGTTATAAGTCAACTTAGGTATCTAGGGGGCCTCTCCTTGTATATAGAGGGTACAGTGAAGAAAAGACCTCCCACAGAATATTATTCCACTCACTGAAGAAATCTATATGATCTAGCACTCCATACTTCAATCCACTTTCAGAAACAATTTGACATCATTTGTATCATAGCAGCACATCAAGCTAGAATTCTGACGACACCCATATTGCAGGTCCAAATCAGGCTTGACTTTGCAAAATACGCATGCTTGGAATACGTATCCTACTTGTTCCCAAGTTCTGAAACGACTGGTCGAAACTATGCTCAAATTCCCTGCTCTGGCCACCCGGAATGACCCACTTCGAGCAAGTCGCGGCTGTGGTGACGGTGGTGGTTGTGGCCACCCTTCCCTTTGCCTTTTCCCTTCACATCGTCTACAAGTCCTGTGGAAAACGAGAGTTTGTGATCTTTGGGAAATAACCAATTATATATCTTGCAGTATCATCCGTATAATATAAATATATATATATATTATATTATATATAATATATCACATATTATATATTATATATATGTCTGTAGTTGGCTGGTGGGTGCTTCGGAACCATGGTTATTGAGCCCTGACACAGCTCCACATCTAGGTGGTCTCTTTTTGACCTTTTGGCGATGTTTGGTATCTCCGATATCTAATCATGGGGCCCTTTGGAAAAACATTGAGGCCCAATGATGCTTTTGAACTTAATAGACACATTAGGCACAACTCTCATTTATATTCCTTTACTATATCAACAAATGAAGCTCACCCAGTTACTACGTGGGTTTCTCTCAAAGTACGGGGTTTTACCGACATTAAGGGCTGAAAACTCACTGGGAAGGACAAGATCAGCTCCTTTGCCTTTGCCCTTTCCTTAGCCGAACCCAGCGGACAAACCGAGAACCAGGAACTGGGGTCATCATGAGTGGTGCACGATTGCACAATCATGTCCAATCAGCTCATTAAAAAGCGGGCATTGGGTAGTCCGAAGAAAAAACAAGAGGTATGTGTGATATATACATATACATATATATATATACAGCAAATACCAGGGCATTGCCCGGACCCTCAATGACGACAGGCGACGCATCATCATCATCATCATCATCAGCATCATCATCACCATCATCATCATCATCAACATCATCATCATCATCAGCATCATCATCATCATCATCATCATCGTCTCTGAGCGTGAGCACTGAGCTCTCATTGTTGTTCCCGACGAACCCCAAAAAGGGTAGACCGTAAGGTCGGTTGCCAGGCGCCATGCGGAACGAAACGACGTCCGGCAACTGCCACAAGACTCCGTTGCCTGGATTGTAAAACATCAGCACGTGGGCTTGGTAGTGACGGTGGTCCATGTACGGCCAAACCATCTCAGCCAACTGGCTCTCCAGGTCAGCAGTCATGATGATGCCGTGGGGCCCCTTTCATCTTGGGTCTTGAGTTCGGCGACGAAAGAGCGGTTTGGATGGAATCCAGCGCGCCCTTCTGACAGGGCCAGCATCAGAAGGACGTTTTTGAAGATCTTCAATGAATGTAGAAGTTTGACGGGGGTGGGAGTTTAATATTCCCTAGTACCTTTGTTGATCTTCCCAATTGAATGTAGAAGTTTAACGGGGGTGGGAGTTTAATATTCCCTAGTACCTTTGTTGATCTTCCCAATTGAATGTAGAAGTTTGACGGGGGTGGGAGTTTAATATTCCCTAGTACCTTTATTGATCTTCCCAATTGAATGTAGAAGTTTGACGGGGGTGGGAGTTTAATATTCCCTAGTACCTTTGTTGATCTTCCCAATTGAATGTAAAGTTTAACGGGGGTGGGAGTTTAATATTCCCTAGTACCTTTGTTGATCTTCCCAATTGAATGTACAGTTTAACGGGGGTGGGAGTTTAATATTCCCTAGTACCTTTGTTGATCTTCCCAATTGAATGTAAAGTTTAACGGGGGTGGGAGTTTAATATTCCCTAGTACCTTTGTTGATCTTCCCAATTGAATGTAAAGTTTACGGGGGTGGGAGTTTAATATTCCCTAGTACCTTTGTTGATCTTCCCAATTGAATGTAAAGTTTAACGGGGGTGGGAGTTTAATATTCCCTAGTACCTTTGTTGATCTTCCCAATTGAATGTAAAGTTTAACGGGGGTGGGAGTTTAATATTCCCTAGTACCTTTGTTGCTTTTCCCATAGGGATTTAAGGTTTAACAGGGGTGGAGTTTAATATTCCCGAGTACCTTTGTTGTTTTTCCCATAGGAATTTTGTGAAGTTGCATCAACATTTGTTTGGGAATGGGAAACCTCTACGCTGCAACGCCTGGGCAAAGCCCAGGCGTTGCGCGTATGTATATATATATAAATAGAATAATATATATATATATAATAATATATATATATTATTCTAAATATATACTATATAAACAATATATATATAATACATTATATATATATAAAAACTGATATAAACATATATAATATAAACACATATAATACAATATGATCTAATAAAATATAATAAAAAATAATAAAATAAAATAAAAAAACAAATATAAAAAATATATATTATAATACACTACCATATATTAAAATACCGTATCATATGATATTATATTATATTATATTGCATTATATTATCTTATCTTATATTATATCAAATTATATTATATATTATGTTTTATTTAATTAATTATTTTTTTAAATATATTTTGTTATATTTTGTAATATTATATTATATTATATTTAATATTATATTATATAAAAAATAATATTATATTATATTATATTTAATATAATATTAAATTATATTATATATTATAATATATTATATTTTATTTTATTATTCATTCAAAAATATTATATATTATATTATATATTATAATAAGTTATATTATATTATATTGTATTAAGTTAAATTATATTAAATTATATACATTTATATAATATATCATTTTATATATTATATTATACTATATATTTTATTTTATTATATTATATTATATGTGTGTGTGATAAGTTTGGCATCGGATTTGCCGCTGAGTTCCCTAAGACAAACAAAGAAATCTTCCCTAACATTTCCCAAATCCTCATCTGGATCAACGCCCTGCAGCTGAAAGTCCCTTGGCATCTTCCGCTGCGTCAGCGCTGTCGTGTTTTTTGGTGTCAGCTTCACCTTCGGCAAGGCTTGGGAAATTCCTGGGATACCTTCCATTCTTGGTGACTTGCTGATAGCGAAGTTTCTCCATCTAGTGGGACAGAAATAACTTTCTGGTTGGTGGTATACCTACCCCTCTGAAAAATATGAAAGTCAGTTGGGATTATTCTTCCCAATATATGGAAAGTCATAAAATTCATGTTCCAAACCACCAACCAGCTTAAATCCCTGCTTTTGTGTATTTAAACGTAATTTGTAAAACATAAATGTTCAAGCGGCTAAAGCGGCTAGGCAGCACCCACAAACCCCACAACGACCTAGGCGGATGGCCAGATAGTAACTTGGATGAGATGCAAATGTATTCCAAGGGCCGGAGACTTGTATGGTTGTATGAGTCGGGACAAGAGCCTTTACCATGCCATTTTTCATACTAGGGCCCAGGGCAACATATTCTGCCCACCTAAGGCTCAGAATGCTCCTATTGCTCTACGCAACCAAGGTTCAACATGGTTTACCCAGAGGTGGGGACAATTGAATACGCGCCTTTGTCGGTGACAACTAACCGTCACACCTTACAAAGCACTACCAAGATAATTGGGAACAGTTGGAAATCTTAATGATCTCTTAGATGCTTACAGTACTTAACCGGCTTATCATGCAACTGAAATTCGTGACATGGCTTCTCTGAATCTACCTCAGCATTTTTGTGCCGTTTCCAGTCCTGGCTCTTCGATATACCCTGAAAAGAGAGGTGAATTTCTATCAAACTAAATGGTAATTTAACAGTTTGCTATTGAAAATGGCCATTTATAGTGGATTTACCAAATAAAAAATAGTCATTTTCCATAGCAAACCGTTAGTTTACCAGAGGCGAATCTCCTCTCAAAATCAGCCTTAAAACCCTGGCTTGGTACTGGATCTGTTGGCCCCGGAACTACAGGACCCAACTATTCAGCACGTGCATTTCATGAGTTTCACCTCAGTTGACCCATGAAAATTCTGCACGACAAAATAGCCACCAAAATGCTTTCGGAAAGACTCGGACGTTTTGGGGCGTAATTTAACCATGGAACACCACCATGTTAATAGCTATAGCATCTATATAAATGGTCCAACTTTCATTGCTATGTTAAATACCCTCTGGTAATTTAACATAGCTATTGAAAATGACCATTTATAGTGGATTTTCCCATTAAAAATGATGATTTTCCATAGTTATGTTAAATTACCAGATGGTAACCAGAGGGTAGCTCACGTTTCTGCGGCAGTGATGGAGATCGACTCAGTCTCGTCTCGTCCCAGCAGTCTCGCCTGCTTTCTCATCCTTTCCTGCATCTTTGTGCGAAGCCGGAGCATCCTGGCTTTTTCCAGCGAACAATGAATATAAGTTGGTTTATAAACCATTATTATCAACTATAATTAGTGTTTGTAACATTGGTGTTTAAATATCCAAAATGGGATTGGAACCTACAGGATGGAACCCCCAGTCAAGCTCGCGTCGTTCAGTTGGTTTGTAAGTGGCTTATAACATGATTGGGTTCATGGTAGATATAACATGATATAACGAACTAGTTTCCATGGGGATTATTATGGTTTATAAACCAACAGACATAACTGGGGGGCCCCATTCTGCATCTTATCTGCCAAATAGGGCTTGCCGAAGAGGCGAATATATATATATATAATATAATATATATATATATATATACATATCTGGGGAAAGAATGGGAAAGATACATTGCCAAGAAAACATCATGTGACATGGATATTTTGAGACATGGTCAACACCCAAGACGAAGAATTGTGTTCTGCCTGGGTGCAGGTGAGTGAACACCGGAATAGGGATCTGCATGTCATCCATATTTGTCGAATTTCCAAATGTAGTTCCCAACAAGAAAGATAGGTAAAATGCCTCTACAAGGTGGTGCCCCCTAGTTATAAATTGGTTTATAAACCCAAGTAACCATAGATATATCACCTATAAACCATAGTTATTGGAGTTATAAACCAACTGAACGCTATCTTGGGGGCACCACCTTGTACAATAGTGAGCATTTACTCAACTACCCACTTGGTGATGACCTATTTAACTATCTTTTTGGAGGTTACTTCTCTCCATTCCAAGGGGTAAAACTTGATCTTTTCTGGCATCCGGTCCTTATGGTCCTTGGCCTCCGAGGATTTGTCGACACCTGTCATGGCCACGACATGCTGCGCTATATGACATGTTTTTTTGGAAGAACATCATGATTGCCATTTATTAACCATGACATTTTGGGGGTTTTCCATGGTTTTCCGTAATGTTCGGACAAATCACAATACATACTCCAAGATTGAGACATGACCCTGGCATGGTCAATACGCAAAAGCCAAAACAGTTGATGGATAAATAGATCTTTATCTCTGTTTGATTGTATGATGTAGCTTTTTCACTCATCTCCATCTTATTTTCTATGAACTGTTTCTTTATCTTGTCACCATCTGTTCCAACCAAAATCTAAGCGTAGGGCAACTCATCCAGTAAGCAATGGCCAACCACAAAAGTCGGGCCAACAAAACAAATATTAAAACAAGTGAGATGCTGAAATCCTGTTCTGCCAGGATCGTCCTCGCCTTTGTCAACAGATTGATTCAGGGGAAAACTCAGCAGAAACCAATGGGATTTTGATATGCAAATATGGAGATTTTGTGCAACTTGTCCTTTCAACCATTTCTGGGATTGTCCTGCATAAATTTCAACTTTTCCCAAGACAAACAGCCATGTTTTTTCCATGTGCATAGCACTTTCTTTTGTGTTGAAATCCACATTTCTGGTGGTACAGTAAACTCCACCATCTGGAGGCAGGTCTGCCTCTGAGTAGGGAATGTCAAGCAAATGCTTCAAGAAGGCATCAATGTGAATGTGGAAAGCTTCGACTGCTGCTGTCGGATCTTGTGCAACAATTCGCCACAGACGATGATCTCCCAGTGCTGACACAAGGTATTGATCCAAGGTGGCCGTGGGCAAGGGGAGGGCTGGTGCATCCAAACTGTGGCGCCATGTGAAGGGATGCAAGACGTCGGCAGGGTTCAGTGTCACAAAGAGCAGGGGGTTTCCAAAATATGTTGTCAAAAAAGAGATCTTCCCTCGCATCACTCTTCGCGCTGCATCTGTGCAAGGGACTGTACCCTGCACAGTTTGAAGAAAACGAAGAAGAGATTTCATCTGTTGAGAAATGTTGGCTGCGCGAAGGGCTTCTGGAATTGAACATGTTTGGTCTGTTCGTGGGTTTAACTTCCATGAAACCGATCGTTCATGAGGGATCCCCCAAAATGGGAAGGGAGAATATGTCATCTTTGAAACCACAAACTAGACTGGTTGGTGGTTTAACCCCTCTGAAAAATATTAGTCAATGGGAAGGATTATCCCACATATTATGGAAAATCAAAAAATGTTTGAAACCACCAACCAATAAATTGATAAACATGGTGTATGCTGCAACAGGAAAGTTCTGGTAGATACTCCATTGGCCCTGTAGATCGACATGGTGTGTATTTTTTTCAGAAATGATGCGGTAAATAGTTGTAAATCCAATAATAAACCATCCCCAATATCACCAATATCACGAATATCACCAGAAGTTGGTGGTATGTTATGGCCTCCAGAATTGGAGGTCTATTATTGGGTTTGACACATTAAATCACTTTGGGGATCATTCTTCTGACTCATCATCATTTTGACCTCGACCATTGAGGTCGCTCTCGACCCAGGTATATTTCATTTTTTTCCCAGATCAACTATTGAAATCCTCATCACTTCCCATATGTGTTGGTTGGTTACCCTCTGGTAAACTGAAATAATCTAACATAGCTATCGAAAATCATCATTCTAATAGGTAAAAAGTAATTTACCAATAATAAGTAAATATTCTACAAATGGGCAACTTTCAACAGTAAAACACCAGAAGGGTATTGCCAGAAGGCAATAATGTCCTTTTGGTAAAAATAGAGGGGTCGGTTTGGTATTATACCATCTATCATCAAAGAAACCTGTTGTTAACGGGGTGTCTTCAAACCCCTCTATTTTCATCAACCAACCAATGGGAAAAGGACATCGCCAGAGGGTATATTACAGCTGCTTGGTGGTATACCTACCCCTCTGAAAAATATGAGTTCGCCAGTTGGGATGAAGAAATTCCCAACTGAATGGAAAAATAAAATTCATGTTCCAAACCACCAACCAGTGTTTGTTGGTTTATAAACCATTATAATCCCCATTAACTATAATTACATCTACCATAAACCATGGTTAATCCACATTTCCAAGCCATTTGACGGCCTAAGGCGGAATCTTTGCCGCCCTGGTGGGTCAACTTCGTCTCCTTGTTGGAACCTGTCAAATACGGCCGAGTTTCAGAGTGTTTTTGCGAAAAAAAAGCTTGGATTTAATGGGAAAATATGACCATTTATGGCATTTAATGGAATTTTCATTGCATTTAATGGAAATTTAATGGCATTTAATGTAAATTTAATGGCATGGTGATTTAGTGGGATCTAAGCCACACATATTGGGTGTTCACCAACAAATATAGTATATAGTAGATTAAGTGGGATTTAACCAAGGTAATTTCACATAGCTATGGAAAATGGTCCTTTGATAGATGATTTACCTCTAAGAAATGTGATTGTTCATATGTTACATTTCGAGAGGGTGATCGAAACCAGCCAGTACCCTGATGAACTTTCAAATAGCCAGTGATGGTATAGTGTATAACAATAGATATTCATCCCGAAAAACGTCCAAAAACTTGTGGTATTTAGGGGTTTGACCCATGTCCATACCACTGGGGACTTTGGAGCTGACCTAATATGGCGTACCTTCCCTGCCCCAAAATTAATATATAGATCCAATGCTAAATCAGTGTGAGGGTGATCTGTATTTAATCTTGGGTCAGAATACTATTGCGACAAAACCATCACATCAATGGGGATTAACCAAACCACCAAACTTTGTGAGGACATGACCAGGATTTATATATATATATACATATGATCAGGATAACCAATAGAAACTTAGCTACCACCCGCTGTTTCTGATTGATTCATACATATATAAGTTCGGTCTGGGTCAAAAGGCAACTGTCTGGGACTCACAGACCTTGGACATATGTAAGTGCGAGGTAATCAGCAATCCAATTTGGCTCTGAATGTTGCTCAAACAATCAACTATCCATTGTGGAGTACGATCAGATTCAGCCGGATTGTCAACCCACCATGGGGCAATAATCGTGTACATGCATGGCCAGGCACGAGACTTTCTCAGCAGCCTAGTGAAATATATATATATACATATGTATATATATATCTCTACCATAGATCCTAGTTTTGGAGTTATCTGGAGGTTTCCTGAAAAGGGGGTACCCCTAAATCATCCATTTATAGATGGATTTTCCATTATAAACATTTATAAACCATCAATTTTGGGGTATCCCCATGACTATGGAAACCTTCATATGAACTATGTTTCCCTATTTCTTTACCAACTTAGCCATTCGAAGCTGCAGAAACCAGCTTTTCCCCAGCCCCAAAGGTCCACCTTTGCCGACGATCTCGCGAGTAACGTCGTTGCCGTCGTGCGAATCTGCAAAGTTACCTCGATGGCAGGATAAGGGGTGGCGGTGGTTGTAATGGTAAACAGATTCCATTAACACCATCTATTGAATGGCAAATCAATCACAATCAATCCATTAAGATCTTGTATCCCATTAAGATTCAATCCATTGGTTTTGTTGGGAAAATCTTAACCGGAAACCCACGGGTTTTTACCATGAGGTTTCCGGTTTCAATTTCCCCATCCAATTCTGTGAAAAATCCATGAATCATACCACGATGGTTCCTGTAAGAAGTCTTTTACCCCAAATCATTGGTTCATCCGAGGCAAAAACTGTATGAGTACTCAGGCTGATTCATTCAAATCTTACTCTTGGGTGATGTGCCCTGGCCTTCTGGATGGCAATTCTGTACTCATCCTCTGGCAAAATGCCATCTGCTCTCAACATGTTTGGGATCAAATGTAGCAAGACGTTCAACGTCATCGCATTTCCGATGAGGGCACCAAATTGCGACCCCCGGATGCCCAAACTCTTCCAATCCAAAAAACCATTGGGGACGCCTTGGAGCATGGCTAATTCATGTGGCTCCAAAAATCCTCCCTTGCCAGTGCACCAGATGCTTTGTCTTTGGCCTTCCGTGCGGGTGATCGTCATGCAGGTACCCACCATGTAGTTGCATCGGCTCTGGCTTGCCCCACTCGTAATGAAGACAAAGGACTGAAATGGGTTCACACCCTTGGCGACACATTCCTCCCCCTCCTACTGATGTTTTTGGGTTTTGGCAACTGCCCCGATCAAATATAGTTGGTCTCTCGTAAACCGCACCGTGTTGTGGAGTTGCGTTCACCAACTTGGCCATGGATGGCTGAAAAGCTCACTGAGGCATCATCTATGAGGTCATGGTGTCGCTTATCCCTGGGATGAGTGCCAGTACATGCAGCTGTAGCCTTACCACAACAACTGATAGGACTTCTTTGCATTTTGTATGTATTTATGGGATGTTCAAATAAAATGCTGTAGCATACTTTTGCGAATAATAAAATTGAAGTGCAAAATCTTGAGGTAAATTCATCTGCTTGCCAAGAAGACCAAAACAACTAAGCACTGCCAAGCACTTCTACCCATACACATCGACTTATCTTGGTCTAGCAACCATAGTGTGGGCAAAATTTTCGAAAAAAAACATCTGGCAAAGACTGGATAGTTTTTGAATCATATGTTCTTACTGACTCATCTCGTGATAAACGTCTTTAAACAATGGGTGGTAGTTGAATCTCCGAATCATCATGTTCTTGCTGCCTACCTCCTCCCTACATTGGTTCCATATTGGCGTCAAGTTCCCAGATGCAAGAATCATCAGCCTGCTTAGAGAACAACCATTAACTAAATTATGTTTAGTGGCACATATGATATCTATGATATTCCTCAAAAAATGCTAATCATGTGGCCAGTCACCAAACAACTTGAGTCCAATTTGCCGTGACTCCTATTTGTGTTGGCTAGCATACCGCTTTTGTGGGTTCACAACCATTTTTTCAAAAAGGCCGAAATCCTTCAGGTTTGACAACCCACGTTTGACATAAACGCAATGCACTCAAGCCTTTTCTCTTTAAGGCATTCTAACTAGATGGGCGGATTGCCTTGTTTGCCAGTCGACAGCAGAACGGAACGTCCGAGATGCTAAAGAAACGATGTCCGGAAGTTCGAGTGTTGCCTGCTTTTAGGCCACAGGTCGTGGGGCCACCTTTGAAAACAGGGGCCAACGTCAGGATCGTTCAAGTTTGAGAACTGAATATGTGGATATGTGTATGTATACACATATATATATATATATACACACGTGCTATATATATATATATATATATATGTATAAAACATACAGTTGTCAATAAACATATTTAGAGATATATGACATCATGTATATAATAGTAACATATCGATATAATATAACTCCAAAAACATTGAGACACAAAAAAACAATAGAAAAATAAGTTGGGACCATCATGCCAAGAAATCCAGTTGGAAAATGCTGAAAAGCACATAGTCATAGTCGGCATTGAATCCACCAATCGCGTGCTAGTTGTATTCACATTATCTGGTTGGTGGTATAGCTACCCCTCTGAAAAATATGAGTTCGTCAGTTGGGCTGATTATTCCCAATATATGGAAAAATAAAATTCATGTTCCAAACCACCAACCAGATATATTGAGATGGTAAGATATGATTGGCGATCAACACATTGCTTTCCTTAACTTAGCAATGATTTCGATGTCAGACACATCAGTTGATCATTTCAAACCATACCGTTGGCGACGCTGCTCAAATTCCAAGCTTGTATGATTATCCAGATAATCAGCTAATGTGGTTAAAACAATGTCACAAACCATCCCCCAGTCATCACCATTTTTATGTGGTAGAAACTTACCATTCCCAGTCATGGCTAGTTTATGACATTGTTTTACCCACATTAGTGTCTGGTAAACATACAAAAAACTATGGAAAATCACCATGTTCAATGGGTAAATCAACTATTTCTATGGCCATGGCTTCAATAGGAATCAAATAGGGCGGGCTGGGAACATCATCGGTAGCTCAAAAAAGTGGACATTTTCCGGCAAGCCATATGAATGATTACCGGATGGTAGCAAACTGGATTCAAAAAAACCAAGCATATACAGTAATACATATTTTGTTTGGTGGGATTCCTATGAATCCAAGCAGGACTGCGAATGGGTCAGTTCTTCAGTCATTGGATCTGGTTTGATTAATCATCAAACAAGAAGGAATCATTTCATATCATTTCTGTTCAATATTGATTTTCTGTAGTGTTTTCAATCTCAACAGTACCTCAGCATGTTCGTTCAATTCCTACAATTCATAGACTTGTTTGATGCGCGCCATCGATCGATTCTTCAGCCAATTCTACGATCGAAATCATCAGGAAAAACATCGGTATGGCAGTGGCTTCAAGTCTCCTGGGGTGTCACGTTGGGATTTTGTTTTTTGTATGCTGTATGTATGTTGAAGATTCTGTATGAAACAACAACTAGTTACCAGAAACATCTTCAAATTTCTCTTTTTCTTATATGTTGTTTTGTGGTTATATCAAGGATGCTCCGTGTATGGAATATAGGTACCAACATTTATTCACAAAATGGTCTGGATGTCTTGGGAAATACACCATGCATTGAGCAGAACCATGTCTTCAAGAAGTCAGTTGGAGCCATTTTTGTTGAGTGGTTCAATCCCCAGCATTGATGGATCAATTTCCATGTTTGTTGGTTACCCTCTGGTAAACTAACATAGCCATGGAAAATCACCATTTTGAATAGGTAAATCAACTATAAATGGTCATTTTCAATAGCTATGTTAAATTACCAGAGGGTAAATCCCTATCATCTTATGACGCGAAACTCAATGAGTACAGCTCCAACTGGAAAAACCTATGTTTTACAAGAAATATGGGCACAATAAAAACGCGGCTCCGAGTTCGGTTTCCTGAACATTCACCTGCGCATATGGATCATATGGTACAAGGTGGTCCTGCCAAGAGGACTGCTTAGGCTGGTTTACCTCCATTAGCTACTTCGATATCTACCATACACCCAACAGTTGTTGGCTGGTTATTAAAGAATTTGGCAACTTAGAACTCGAGCACCACCTTGTAGCAGTCATATTCTTGGTGAATATATCACCATTGTAACTTCATGATGTCCCACATATTCTCATTACACGCCAACATTATCCGAGTTGTGGTAGGTTTTACTCCCATTATCTACAAAGAGATGTATATATATATAATACATACAATGAAACAAAATATATACATATATATATATACATGTATATATATATATATAATTTAAAAATATTGTTTCTTGTAAACATGTATGTAATCAAAAGTGGCTTGCTGGAAAATCCTCTAGCACTGCTTCGATGATTTTCCCATAAAACAGGCTCCATGTAGGATTTACCGGCCTGCCAAGTTTGATTCCCGCAGGGTATCTCCATTCTATCCCTCATTCTATCCCTAGTTAACCTTAGTTAACCCTAGTTAACCCAATGATAAGTCAATTTTTTCTATCTAGGCCTCACCATACCCCATCTCAGGCCTGCAGGCCACGCCAAATGCCAGTCCTGTGCAGACAACGTTGAATCAATGTTGAGAACCCATGGCCCGGCCAAATGGGCAACGAATGGATATGCCCTGTGACTATTCGACCATGGATGGCTGTAAAATCCATGAAAATCCTATAAAATTTGGGTAAATGATGGTAATTCCCAAACCTGAAGAGTTCGCCCATTTTGGGATAGTTACCCCTGCACTCACCATTGTTCCAGTGGGTCGCAGTGGTTGGTTATAATTCATCCAGATATACTGCGGTTTTAATGGGAAACTGATTTTCAAATGGAGGATGTTCCATTACCATGTTTGATTACCAAAGGTAGTCATAGCAGTAACCTTCATAAGTTGGGATATGGGGCTCCTGCAGTTATGGCCATATACACACTGGTTGGTGGTTGCAACCCATCCCAAGAACATGTTTGTCAATTTGGTTCATTAGTGGATAATAAAAAAAGAAACAACCCACGATGTAATAATTGAACAGAATATCTTGCCATAATTCTTCATGAGATAAAATTGGATTGTTCATCCTGAAATATAACCACACCTGCATTTTTTGCGTGCGGTCTGCATTGCTGAAGCTTTTCTCTAAGCAAATGGACAGGCGAGAATATCTTGAGTTGTGACCAAATTACACCAAAAAGAACCTGGTTGGTGGTTTTAACCATCTTGAAAAACATGAAAGTCAGTTGGGATGATGACATTCCCATATATGAAATGGAACATAAAAGTCATGTTTGAAACCACCAACCAGGAACGGTCTTGATGAAAACACCGCGATTCATACCAAACAAGGGGACAGCAGTTGACCTTCAGGAGCCGTCCTAAATTGGAGAAATCCTTGGTCTATGTAAATCTGGTTGGTGGTTAATGGTGGTTAATGACCACTAATGGTGGTTAATGGTGGTTAATAATGGTTAATAATGGTTAATCATATCTGGTTGGTGGTTTTACCCTCTGGTAATTTGTTACGTAGCTATTGAAAATGGCCATAGAAATAGTGGATTTTCCCATTAAAAATGGTGATTTTCCATAGTTATGTTAAATTACCAGAGGGTAACCACCTTGAAAAACATGAGTTCGTCAATGGGAAGGATATCCCGTATATTATGGAGAATAAAACATGTTCCAAACCACCAACCAGTTCCTGTCTTTACCACAATTGCCTTTTTGGAGCAGGATCTTTGATTTTTCCTCCCTGCTTCAGCTTTATCCAGCTGACAACACAGCAGTGCGTCTCAACTTTGCTGCTGCAGGCGGACCAAATTACCGACCGATGAGCTACGCATTGGTATACTCGCGGAGAGAGTGGATTAATTTTCTGTGCTTGAATATATTCGCTGCTTTCCTTCCCAAGTGATCCACATGGGGTATTTGAGGTCACAGCTGCACAGATCCCTCTTTGTCTTGGCCCTATCCAGATGGTCAGAGCGTTGCCGCATTGCCTGTGCCTGTGCCGCATTGCCACCAATCAAAATACAACTGCAGTTCCAGTTGCTGATGCACCAACTTCAACTAGAAAGTGCACAGTGTCATTGCACCATTGTTGTCTGCTTGATCTTTGGCTGCACCAGCTTCGACTAGAAATTGTACAATGTCGAGGTGGCCACGTTGAGCTGCAAGTGATAAGGGCGTTGCGCCATTGTTGTCTGCTTGATCTTTGGCTGCACCAACTTCGACTAGAAAGCGCACGATGTCGAGGTGGCCATTTAGAGCTCCAAGAAACAAAGGCGTTGCACCAATGTTGTCTGCTTGATCTTTGGCTGCACCAGCTTCGACTAGAAAGCGCACGATGTCGAGATGGCCATTTGCAGCTGCAAACCACAAAGGCGTTGCACCATTGTTGTTTGCTTGATCTTTGGCTGCACCAACTTCGACTAGAAAGCGCACGATGTCGAGGTGGCCTTTTTTAGCTGCAAGCAACAAGGGCGTTGCACCAAAGTTGTCTGCTTGATTCTTGGCTGCTCCAGCTTCGACTAAGAAGCGGACAGTGGCTAGGTGATCGTTGCCAGCTGCAGCAATCATTGGTGTCCGGCCTCGGGAAAACTCAGGCTCATCTGTCTTTGCTCCTGCCTCCAGTAACAGTTCCATCGGTTGAACATGTCTCAGCTCTGCAGCGTGAAACAAGGGCTTCTTGCCATCTTTGTTTGCTTCATTAGGATTTCGTGGCTGTTGCAGCAGCTGTTCAAGAGCAACTAAGTCGTTGTCGTGAGACGCTGAGATCATTTTCTGCGTTTCTTCATCATCAGGCGGCCAGAATTCCAAAACCACAAGCTGGATCTTAATTGCAGCTGTATCTAGAGTTTCATCATCCCGGATCTCCCGTGAAGCGTCTTCCACGAAGAGTCTCTGTTTGAACCTGGAAATGCCAACCTTAGCTGCCAAGACTTTCTTCACTGCCTTGGCTGTTTGGCCTTTCAGTTCATCTTCAAGGACTGTGATCGTCTCGCCTGATGTTAGAAAACACACCTCCATCGCTGCAAGACCCAAGGTGAAGTACAGAACAAACACATTGTATGCGTCTGTGAATGTGTGTGTGTATGTATATAGAATGTATAGTATATGTATAATTGTACATAATTGTACTATATCATATCATATATAGTAATAACAACCTGTCAACTTCAAATATATACTATAAATCTAAAACATACAATAGATTCAATAGATGTAACACCATATATGGTATATAATATCATACTGGATCTTAAGCAGGTCATTCTCTGAGCTTTATTCAATTGCTGCTGGAAAAAGCAACCGTTCTACGACGCAGCCACTCTGACGAAAAGTATTTCAGATTATGTCGAAACGACCCGGAAAAAGGACACCAAATTGTCTTGCTCTGAAACAACTTTGTGGCAGGTTGGGTGATGTTAGCATATGTTAGCTATCACCTCATCTTCCCCCACAATCAAACGTAAAGAATGTGTGAGACCACCAACCAAAACACATGTTGAAGTAAGCAGCGCCAAAGACAGTTTGGACATTCCCCAAGTTGTAATGGTTGGTTTGGAACGGGATTGCCAGCTCACTGTGATGATCCCCAGTATATATTCAAACAAGCGAGATGTGTGAAACCCCCCAACAATGTTCTCAAGCAACGGGCTCCTCTGAAGATAAGGCCGTGGCCAGTTTGCACGGCATGCTCTTGCATTCGGTTGCTGGTGCTGGCTGTACTTTTACATTTATCAATGATGTGAAACATGTGTATGTGAAATATGGATCTTTACACATTTATCTGGACTCAGTTGCACACTTGGTCCACATTATGATAGATAAGATAACTTGGCTCAATATGGGAGGCTGCAAAAAGGATGCTTTATGATTACATACTCAAATAAACATGACAAACATGATCCTAACAAATGGTGCTCTCCGTTTCTCAAATTTTGACACATACCCATTTGACAAACCAAACAGAAACTGAGTGCGCTTCTGACGTTTCCTTTCAAAGACCATGCGCACCACCTGATCCGTATGGCGAGCAATTGGGAGAGTTTCACCAGTAACACGATACCTCAAAATCTCGAGAATGATAACGTTCGTCGGGAAAGCCACGATGAACCATGGAAGTTTGGAATACCCTATGTCAAAGCAAACCAAGTTTAGATTTTTCCAGGAGAAAGTGGGACTATTGCCAGGGACAAATGACATGACATGCTTGCTAGCGAATTTGTATTTGTTTCACCATGTCGTTCAAAGACTTTCTTCCCTGTCCGCCAAGTGTTAGCCGTGCTCAAAACCTTTTGTCATCCCTTTCTACCGGATTCCGCACTTGGACATCTTGTACTATGACATGATCATCATGATCATCCGCACCAAACCAGCTGCTGCAACATGTTATGACCCTACCGGCCCTACTCTTGAGCACCAACCAACCAGCATTTCCAGGTTCATTCACAATTAGCATAGTTTTTGCTCAAATTTCATTCGGGAAAGAAAGGAACAAAAGGTAAGATATGTCCATGATATCACCGTTTGTTCACCATCAGCCGACAGGGGTTCCTTAACATTGCACGATACGAACACATACAATAACTACCCTCTGGTGAACTAACATAGCAATGGAAAATCACCATTTTTAATGGGAAAATCCACTATAAATGGCCATTTTCAATTGCTATGTTAGTTCACCAGAGGGTAAGTCCACTATGCCCTCTGTCTGACCAAAAGCAGCAACCTTTTTTGAATACCACGCTGCAGAAAAACGCCGCGATCTGATGGATGAGTGAAACACCTTTTCTCGAGTCATCGAAAGAAAGTGTATCAATATGCAATATGGCAGTGTGTCAAAACCAATAGTACCCCTTTTTTGTTCACATCAAAATAGCTGGGTTAAAATGGATGTGAATAACCCCCTAAAAATGGTATGATTTCATAGGTATTGATCCATAGCCATATGGCATTAACATTCATGGGGAGGTTTCCTAAGTGATGGGACTACTCCCAAGGCATCCATCTGTTGGAAGCCCAAAATAGATTGATATACCTCACTACGTAACGTAATAATATAATATATATATATAAATATATATATAATGGCTATGAATCTCTCCCAATTCATGTTGTTGAAAGCCAAGAACACTTTGGAGGAACCCCACCTTCAAAGCTGCTAAACATGAGAATTACAACCTGGAATTCCCCAATCCGAAGTTCGTTGCCCTGCTTGTCATGGCTTTGTCTGCAAAATCATCAATTCACTTCAATGCAAATCATCTGAAAAACAAGCCATGTTTTGGATAATTCTCATTACATTCCCGTACTGCAAGATACTGTAAGTTTGCCGTGGGCTTGTTGAAATTAGCCCAGATTCTTGATTTGTCATCAAATGACTCCACTGAAATAAGCGACGAGGTCGTGCAAGCCCCACCCATCCGAAACGCGCCGTAACTTTTGGCTGCGGCTTAACTTCCTAAGATTTACCCTTGCTGCTGGTCTCAAACGGCAACATGGATAGTATGGGTATGGGTCAATACCTATAGATACATTTTTAGTGGGATGAACATCCATTTACCAGCTATTTTGGGGTTCACTAGATACCAGGGTTTTGACCCATCCCCGTATGATATTGGTATACTCGGATGCCGTGAGACATTGTAGCAACGTTGCCACAATGGCTGCTGGTGAAAACATGGGACATGAAGGACGTTGCCACAATGGCTGCTGAACATCGGGGTTTCAAAAATGATCTTTCTGTAATGCTAGTAAAACAATAATAAACCACACATACATACATACATACATACATACATACATTAATACATTACATACATTACATACATTACATACATTACATACATTACATACATACATACATACATACATACATACATACATACATACATACATACATACATACATACATACATACATACATACATACATACATACATACATACATACATACATACATACATACATACATACATACATACATACATACATTACATACATGTACATACATACATACATACATACATACATACATACATACATACATACATACATACATACATACATACATACATACATACATACATACATACATACATACATACATACATTACATACATACATACATACATACATACATACATACATACATACATACATACATACATACATACATACATACATACATACATACATACATACATACATACATACATACATACATACATACATACATACATACATACATACATACATACATACATACATACATACATACATACATACATACATACATTACATACATCATACATACATACATACATTACATACATACATACATGTTATATTATATTATATTATGTTATATTATATTATGTTATATTATGTTATATTATATTTTATTATATTATATTATATTATATAAATGTTGATGGATTCATACCGCCCATAGAAATGGTAAGATTGGGCCGGTTTACTATTTTTTCACCCGGATTATTGGATATCTTGGGGGGTAAGCCATGCGACATGATCCCACGTGCCATGGAAATTGACTCCAATTGCATCCTAGACTTGGTGACTGCCATGACTTAAAGGGATACGTTTGGACAGGACATGAAGAGCACATGGAGGTTTCCTAAGTCATGGGGGTACTCACAAATCATCCATCTTATTTTCAGATTTTCGAGTATAAACCGTCGAGCTATTGGGGTATCCCCATTTAATGGAAGCCCCCATATGATTTCCACACAAGTCAAGTGTGTGGACATCCCTGTGACCCAACGCGTTGCGGGCGGATGACTGAAAAGGGGGCTACCGTCGGTCGCCCCAACGGCGTGAAACGCGGCAGCAGAAATCGGGGGCAGGGTGACAAATCCACCAGAAATGGGCCAGGATTAGATACAAGGTGCTGTCAATGATTCATCGCTAAGTTGCTTTAAATCCAATAATTCTTTAGTTTGTGCCCAAGATACATCGAGATACATCGAGATAGTTGAAAAATGGGAGTTTATGAAGCAACAAACATTTCACTGGCAAGGCAGCACCAAGTGGGATTGATGATTCGATGATGATTATGCTGGGACAATTGGATTAGGCTGATTTCCCAGCAGGATTTAAATGGCTTAATGGGGTGACATGGGTGACGTGGCCAGGCAAGATGTGCTTGCCGACTTTCAAAGAAATCTTAAGTTGGTGATGTTTTAGCCTACAAGGTTACAGGGAGGTGCCCACAGATAGGCTTGTTGGATAACCCCACTAAGTACAGATATATCTCCATGAACCCAACAGTGAGGTTGTACTTGTGTTGACCAATTTAGCGATTCCAAACTGGAGCACCCCCTTGTACTTGTATGTGCTGGTACTTTTAACTTCGTCAACCGGAGTTGGTAATAGATAACAAAGCATAGAAATGAAATTATATGTGGTACTTAGACTGGACTTTCCAAACAGGTCTCATATCATCTATTATAGATACGTGTAACAAGCCATCCACGTTCACCTGGATAGAGATGAAATTATATCATATTATATCACTGAGGAATTGCACGAACTGTGTGAAATTACACTTCAGCCACGTTAACTACTCCCAAACCTACAATGTGGGCCGCCCCCCCAGGTACAAGTGGTTTATAAATCCCATTGACTATAGTTACTATAGTTATAGGCAGTTATAGCTATCATAAACCATAGTTATTGAAATCATAAACCAATTTAGCTATCGTAAACGGGAGCCCCAAATCTGTGGGATTTCAATTGATTTCAATCTGGATCTTCACCGAATCGGATCCACTCCATCCAAGTTCAACGATGCGTGTGCCTATGCTTGAGTTGTTCACACCGCAGAACCAGGAAACAACGAGCTTTAGCTGCAGCTGATTTTTGTTGCAGATTGGCCTCTCACCTTGGATTGCTATGTTATCTATGTTGAAGACAAACTGCACCTTCCAACTTCACCCAGCAATCTGTTGAAGTCTGCCGCCAGTTCAGACGCGTTTTTCTGCACTTTCGTGCAGCGTCACGTCATTAGATAATGACAGCTGTGATGAAACTGCGTTTGCTGCTGGAATTTCAACAATTTTATCACTGTGCCACGATTTAAACCTGGTATGTGATACTATGGTCATCCATCCCATACTGGGAATCCGCATGTATAATATGTATATTAAACCCCATTTCAATGATTGGATGACCATGCCCTATAGGAAAACCACCCTTGTTTTGACCATGGCACATATGTGTTAGATTGTGTTAGGTAAAAGGTGTACCGCTCGAAATTCGGGCCATGGTTTATGTTAGGATCTGCGGGACGACATTATTTTCTGCAACACTTTTTGGTTTTGAAAATGCCATCGGCCCCTTTGGCACAGCTTTTATGTTTCATTTTTTGGGGGACGGCTACCCCAAAACCCATGGTATCCAATGGTTCTCGTATCAGAAAGCACCGTTTTTGTGGAGTGAGGTCCCAGAGGTCTCAGGCCACGACCTCTTGATGTCCAGAAATCGCAAATATCAAGTTCCAGTGTAACGAAGGGGGCGCAGTTGGGGTTATAAACGAGTATAAGATAGTATAAGTATGGTTTTGATAACCTCTAAAAATTGAAATATAATCCTTACAATTAAAGTGACATATTATAACCCGCAAAATAAGTGGAACTGCACTCCCGTTTGGAAGGATCTGAAAACAACAAAGGCCAAAAAACAAATCTATGTCGTTGCAAAAACCTTTAATCAACTTTAATCGTTTATTTTTTTAAGGTGAAATGCACCGTCCTTTTTCACATCAGCCAGGAGCATGGTAAAATCACCTCCATGCGCGTCACCGCTGGTGTTGTTCCCGTCTATAATTTGGTTGCAACCCGTTATTAATGAAAAATAGCGACTAAATTGGGACGCAAAATCAAAAACAAATGACGATTCCACCAGGAAAACGTGTAGGTTGATGGCACGTCCCGCATTTTTTACATGTTTGAACTATGCAGTTGTTGCATATGCCTTTTTCATGGCATACGAAACCTCAAGGCTCATGCATTCTATGAGAGTAAACAAACAAACCAAAAAGTGCATACCTCGAGCATGGAATCAAACTAACGCCTGTATTGAATGTTCTGCGTCACAACCCTCTGCGATGTTGGGCATTTGGGTTCCCTATATACAACAACTAAACATAAATAAATGCATATGTGCTTTACTGATCCCGTACTGAATGTGCTAAATGTCGATTTTTACGCGTTGTAGTGGTGCTTGTTCGTTTGACCACAAAGTGACGAAAAACTTGAAACACAGCTGCAATCCATCCAGCAGTACAAACAAAAAACCATGCGCTAATTATGTGTAAAAAAAATTGTCCAAACAGCGTGTGTTTAGACAAATAGTACTAAATCTAGACTTTAAACACAAACTGAAGTTTGTGTTTGGTTTTGCACCTGCACATGTTGATCTGGATAAGGCTTCGTTGAGCTACATTGTTGTCATCACCGCTGTCATCGGTAGCCGTGCGAAGGAAGCTTCTTCACAGACCTGACCCGGGAAGGGCGCGTTGGAGGATCAATGGAACTGTCACCTGATCCAAAAGCAGTAGCAACGTGTAAAAAAACAGTTCCTATAGGCTTAACACCTCAACGTTAGCAGAAACTGGGGTCTTATATCCTTATGCCCCGCTTACTCACAGCTGGGGTGGAGGCAAAAAGGTGCTTAATGCATCTTAAAGTCGCAATAGTTGGGCCAAAGTTTCCACAGGAAACTGATGTTGTGGCGCAATGCGGCCCGCAAGTTTCTTTCTCTGGGCGCGTTCTACAGTTTCAGGTTCGCTTACGGGTCAACAGGACTGGTTGCGGTCATGCTGAAGCGACGTGTCACGGCGGTTCAAGCAACTCCTCCAAACCTACTCATCCTAAATTAATCGCCTTTGGGGCGCTGGCTGGTGGAATCTCTGTTAAAAAACTTTCAAAACATAATATGTGTGTATATATATAATTATGTGCTATGCATACGTAGATACGCACACATATATATATTATATATATGTGTGTGTTTAAAAAAAAATGTTCATATATATATATATGTATATTTCTGATTATTTATTTAGATTTAAGTGTTTTTTATCTATGCTTAAAATTAATCTGTGTATAGTGCCGGACAGTCACTTAGAACGTCAATTTTTCCAAAATTTTGGACTCTCACACTTAGAACATCAGGAAACCCCACACTTCAAACATAATGACGCCAAATCGGTTAGAACATCCTATATGTAGGTTGATGGATGTTCTAAGTGTGACTCCTTGCAACTAACCCTGGCTCCCCACCCATAACATCACAAACAAGAGCTCGTTCAAGTTATTTTTTCTGTCAATAGATCATTTTGAAAACAATGATGTCAATAGATCATTATAAAAATAAAAAAATGTGTTGTAATGTCTTGGGATGTTCTAAGTGTGGGGGTCTCCACAGCTGATTGATAACTTTGTGTTCAAATAAATACAATTGTGTCAATAGATCATTTTCAATAAATATAAATATACATATATACATATATATATAGGTTGTAGTGTCTTGGGTGTTCTAAGTGTGGGGGTCTCCACAGCTGATTGATAATTTTGTGTTCATATAAAAATATTTATGTCAGTAGATTATTATAGAGATATCTATGTTGTAATGTATTGGGGTGTTCTAAGTGTGGGGGTCTCCACAGCTGATTGATAACTTTGTGTTCATATAAATATAGTTATGTCAATAGATCATTGAAAAATATATAAATATACATATGTATGTTGTAGTGTCTTGGGATGTTCTAATTGTGGGGGTCTCCACAGCTGATTGATAACTTTGTGTTCAAATAAATATACCTATGCCAAAAGATCATGTAAAACAATGTATATATATTTAAACAAATATATATATATATATATATGTTGTAGTGTCTTGGGTGTTCTAAGTGTGGGGGCCCCACAGCTGATTGATAACTTTGTGTTCAAATAAATAGAGCTATGTCAACAGATAATAGATCATTTTAGAAAAATAAATATATATGTGTGTGTGGCAATGTCTTGGGATGCTCTAAGTGTGGGGGTCTCCACAGCCGATTGACATCTTTTTGTTTATTTAAACATAGTTATGTCGATAGATCATTGAATATATATATATATAAATATACATGTGGTAATGTCTTGGGATGTTCAAAGTGTGGGGGTCTCCACAGCTGATTGATAACTTCGTGTTCAAATAAATATAGTTATGTCAATCGATCATTATAAACATATGTATATATATATATAGTAGTGTCTTGGGATGTTCTAATGTTCTAAGTGTGGGGGTCTCCACAGCTGATTGATAACTTTGTGCTCATACAAATGTAATTATGTCAATAGATCATGGTGGAAATATAAGCTTCTCCACTTAAAAAGAAGATGCGTTTTTCAATTCCACAGGCAAATTTGCCAAAAATGTACTCAGAATATTCCCTCATTTCATGTTGATTGTTTCTCCCCATGTGGTCTTTGCTCTGGAAGCCTTTGTACATCCCTATGCGGCGGCGAAAAATGTACTTTTTAGTACACAAACTAATTAGAAATCGGTCAAGTTGGGGACCCTGCCAGTTTTGATTTTTGTCATCAAACACCTTGTGAAAAACATACCTATCTATTTGTCTGGAAACATGAAAGAATTTAAATGGCAAACATCTGGAAAAGTGAAGAATTTGTATGGAAATGTGAAGGATTTTGAAAAAGTGAAAAATACGGAACAATGATGAATTTGACTGAAAAAGTTGAAGAATTTGTATGGAAAATATTGAAATGTGAAGAATTTGCATGGAAATGTGAAGGATTTTCAAAGAAAAATGAAAAATATATGGAAAAATGACGAATTCGTCTCAAAAGTGAAAGAATTTATATGATCCAACGGTATTCTAAATATAGGTTCTTTGACGTCAACTGTATTCTAAGATATTCTAAGTATCGTTTTTCAAGTTCAATTCCTGGGATGCCCGGGGAAGCCAAAATTTCAATTCCATATTCTATGTGGGTGGAGGACCTGATATATATATATATATATACATGTTGTAATGTCTTGGGATGTTCTAAGTGCGGGGGTCTCCACAGCTGATTGATAACTTTGTGTTCGTATGAAAAGAGTTATGTCAATCGATAAAAGACCATTATAAAAATATTTAAATTTACATATATACATATGTGTGTGGTAGTGTCTTGGGATGTTCTAAGTGTGGGGGTCCCCACAGCTGATTGACAACTTTTTGTTCATATAAATATAGTTAGGTCGACAGATCATTATAAATGTAAATATATATATATATATATACGTGAAATGTATTGCGATGTTCTAAGTGTGGGGTCTCCACAGCTGATTGATAACTTTGTGTTCCAAAAAAATAGTTATGTCAATAGATCATAAAAATAAATGTATATATATATATTTATTATATATATATATACGTTGTAGTGTCTTGGGATGTTATAAGTGTGGGGTCTCCAAAAGCTGATTGATAACTTTGTGTTTAAATAAAAATATTTATGTCAATAGATCATGAATAAAATATTTATACATGTATATATAAATCCAATATAATATCATTTAATAAAACATAATATAATATAATAAAATGATATATATATGTTGTATTGTCTTGGGATGTTCTAAGTTTGGGGGTCCCCACAGCTGATTGATAACTTTGTGTTCAAATAAGTATAATTGTGTCAATAAATCATTATAGAAATAAATCTAAATATATATATATAAATATGCGGTAATGTCTTGAGATGTTCTAAGTTTGGGGGTCTCCAGAGCTGATTGATACCGTTGTGTTCAAATAAATAGAGTTATGTCAATAGACCATTGGAAATATATATGTTGTAATGTCTTGGAATGTTCTAAGTGCGGGGGTCTCCACAGCTGATTCATAACTTTGTGTTCATATAAATGTAGTTATGTCAATAGAACATTATAGAAATATAAGCTTCTCCGCTTACATAGAATATGCATGTTCCAATTGCACAGGCAAATTTGCCGAAAATGTTACTTAGAATATTCCCTCATTTCATGTTGATTTTTTTCTCCCCATGTTGTCTTTGCTCTCGAAGCCTTTGTACATCCCTATGCGGCGGCGAAAAATGTACTTTTTAGTACACAAAGTAATTAGAAATCGGTCAAGTTGGGGTCCCTGCCACTTTTTGATTTTTGTCACCAAACACCTTGTGAAAAACATACCTATCTATTTGTCTGGAAACATGAAAGAATTTAAATGGAAAAAATCTGGAAAAGCGAAGAATTTGTATGGAAATGTGCAGGATTTTGAAAAAATGAAAAATATGGAACAATGATGAATTTGACTGAAAAAGTTGAAGAATTTGTATGGAAAAATATTGAAATGTGAAGAATTTGCATGGAAATGTGAAGGATTTTCAAAGAAAAATGAAAAATATATGGAAAAAATGACGAATTCGTCTCAAAAGTGAAAGAATTTATATGATCCAACGGTATTCTAAGTATAGGTTCTTTGACGTCAACTGTATTCTAAGATATTCTAAGTATCGTTTTTCAAGTTCAATTCCTGGGATGCCCGGGGAAGCCAAAATTTCAATTCCATATTCTATGTGGGTGGAGGACCTGATATATATATATATATAGATACATGTTGTAATGTCTTGGGATGTTCTATGTGTGGGGTCTCCAAAGCTGATTGATAACTTTGTGTTCAAATAAATACAGTTATGGCAATAGATCATTAAAAACATAGATGTAAATGTGTATATATATATATACACATATTTACATATACAAATAAACATATAAATATACATATATATATATATACATACAAATATATATATATACATATATAAATATACATATGTATATATATATATATTAACATATATATAAATGTTGTAGTGTCTTGGGATGTTCTAAGTGTGGGGTTCTCCACAGCTGATTGATAGCTTTTGTGATCATTTAAATATAATTGTCAATAGATCATAAAAATAACATGTAAAAACAAATATGTTATATGTTCTAAGTGTGAGAGTTTCCGGCTGTTCCATACCATAGTTTTCGGCATCAAAAACAAATCGTTTTCCAAACGATGTTCTAAGTGAGTGTCCGTCACTATATACATATTCCAACTTTATCCCCATGACTTTCCCTTGGGTTTGTCCTCATGACTCCAGGTGTGGCCACACTGTGCAGCGGGTTTGTTGTGGTTGCGCCCAACTTGGCCTTTAAAATAGTCAAAAAACGCCAGGGTAATCGCGATAGCCTGGAAATTGTGGATCTTCATCCACACAAAATATCAAATCACATTTTTATCCATTCCAAATCATCACAGCTTCGATGATTATCCAGCAAAAACTGCTCCGGTACTTGGTCAAAATTGGGAAACTTTCCTAATATAAATAGATCGCTGAACAATGACCCCTTGGCCAGAGCAAAACCGGTAGCTTTGGAAAGCGAACAATGCCCAGCATGCCAGATTTCCTGGCTTCGAAATTCGGGGTACAGTTCCAGTAAATGGGTTATATAGCCCACCTTATGGAGCCTATTAAGGCTTATTACCATGGTTATACCCATGAATAATTCCAACTGCACCCCGTACTTGTGAGCCCCAAATCATCAGATGTGCGCCGTTTCTTTCGACCAAGAGGGAAGCACCTGCAGGGCCTGAAGAAATATTCTGTGATGAGATATCTTTGGATTCGTACAGTGTGTATGTTAGAGTGATAAATAATTGATATAAACTGGTTAAATACTGGGATCATATAACTATACATTACTGGTTAGAGTGATTTTATATAATAATCATCAAAATATATTCTGATCATTTGCTGAAGAGTAATCTTCACATATATACTCTATCTGAACCGGTGATAAAAGCTGTAATGTGGGTAAAACATGGTAAAACAATGCCATAAACCATCCCCAAAATCACCATAAATAGATGGTATAAACCATTCCCAAATGGGTGGTTTATTGTTGTTTTACCAACATTAAGCAGTTTGGCGTTCTGCAATCATCTGGAACTTTTTACTTTAGATCATCCGCAGTTGACTCCTAGCGGTTGTTTCACAAGGGGCACCCCGTTTCATCCGGGAAAAAAAACACGTGAAAAACACACATTCTGTCTAAAGCCGCGCGAAATACCCCTCTGGTAAACATACAAAATGGCCATTTATACTGGATTTACCCATTAAAAATGATTATTTTCCATAGTTAAGTAGTTTACCAGAGGGTATTTTGCAGCTTTATTGCAGCCTATTTTTCACAGGTGTGTACTCTCCGGTAATCAAACATGGCGTGCTGCAAAATCCAACATTTATAGATGATTGTCCCAGCTAGAAATTTCCATGTGAAATGGATGTACCCTCTGGTAATTTAACATAGCTATTGAACATGGCCCATTTATAGTTGTTTTACTTATTAAAGATTGTGATTTGCCATAGTTTTTGTATGTTTACCAGAGGGTACCCTATTTTTCCATATTCCTATGATTTTTCCAGCTAGAAACCTCCATTTACTTCCTGGATTTTCCAGGAAGTCGGCATGTTTTAGAACACTGGAGGTTCTTCAATCACATCCATCCGACTCACAGAAGTCCAGAAGATTTTCCCTCCGATCCACTGATAGAGCCTCAAAGTGGAAGTACTGATTCATTCAATGTGAGGCCCCCAAGATAGCTAAGTTGGTTTATAACTCCAATAACTATGGTTTAAGTTTATGGTAGTTACTGGGGCTTATAAACCAACTTATAACTGGGGGGGGCACATTGTTGACATGGATTGACATGAATTGACATGGATTGCTGGCAATTGGTCCTGACTAATTCGGATAAAACTCAACTGTTTAATACTTTTTATGGGTAACGAAAGGGTCAAGATCCATGTCCTGTAGAAAACAAACGGCTTTTCCATCCCGAAGTGGGTGTCTCTGTAGTTCACCAGCTCACATGATGCGAAAAATACCCAGCATGGATTATAGTTTCTTTGTGCTCGCCCCTTTCCTCTTACAAAAATAATGCAACAATAAAAAGATAAAGGAAACACATAATTCCTGCAAGATAATACCTGGTTGGTGGTATACCTACCCCTCTGAAAAATATGAGTCAGTTGGGAGTATTATTCCCAATATATGGAAAGTCATAAAATTCATGCTCCAAACCACCAACCAGATACCCTCTGGTAAACTAACATAGCTATGGAAAATGGCCATTTATAGTGGATTTTCCCATGAAAAATGGTGATTTTCCATAGCTATGTTAGTTTACCAGAGGGTATTTGTCCAGATGATTCGGTTCATAGTATCCCCATTCATAGCAGAACACTGGGTTTTCCTAAAGTACGGAAAGAACCACTTGTTTCAGCCCCCACTCTTGGATTTTCCAAAGCCAAGAATAGACCATCCCCAAGTCATCACCATAAACGAGTGATGTAAACCATCCCCAGATGGTAGGTTTTTTTGATTCTGATTGGTGATATACCT
>CAMXCT020005668.1:596392-603892 GCA_947184155.2 Cladocopium goreaui | reverse complement strand
ATGTTCAGAATATGTTTGTGACAAACCATAGTACATCAAGACATGGGTATTAAACATATAGGTATTGAACATGAATTTCTTGTCAACCAAATGGTTTGCCATGGGATAATCCAAATGAAGTCAGGATCCTCCAGCCAAGTATTTCATCGGTTGTTTGTTTTTTACCCAGTATTTCACATGTATTCCAGTCACCTTGAGGCTTATCATGGTGAATCTTTGATAGCTGGCAAAAAAAACACTAATGCTTAGCTGGTGAATGTGAATGTACATTTTACCATTGATAGCAAAAGATTAGTTGGTACGAACGTTCGTATCTAACCGGCCGGTTGACCCAGTTTTCAAACCAATGCAAATGTACCGCGCTAAATTCAGAGGTCATTCCAGTGCGGAGCTTGAACCTGACCTTTGAGGGAGATGGAGGACGATAGGGAGCCATCCGAGGAATCTTATAATGATTGAAAGCTTTATGTGTTTAAATATGTGAAATTGAAAATTGTAGGCATGTTATAGCCATAGCTATCTGAGGAGTCTCATAAGGATCAGTGAACAAACTCTCTAGATGTCAAATATCCATAGCTATCTTTGTTCTAGAAGTAGATTGTGTTCACATACCCCAGAGGGTTTGCATCCCTATAAAGCTATAACTTATTATCAAAAACAAACTTTTAATTATTGACGAATGAGGAATGTGAGCCATTTTGTTTATCTATATTTCACCCACGTTTCTGGAGTATGTCCAATTCATCTAGGTTGTTTCATCTACGTCATGGTCAAGTTTGAATAACGGTCCTACAAGCTGGAACATTGCCCCGACACCAAAATCTTCGGTATATCCAATGGATGAGCCTTTTAGTATTGAAACACAGGGTTTTTGGGTACCCCCATTTTAGGCAACTTTCACTGGTTGGTGGTATACCTACCTCTCTGAAAAATATGAGTTCGTCAGTTGAGATGATTATTCCCAATATATGGAAAAATAAAAAATGTTCCAAACCACCAACCAGTTCATTTCAAGATCTCCGGACAACTTATCATATGTTCCAACACCCATTGAAGCTAGAACTGTTCGACCCAGACCTAGAATGTGCTTCAAACAATATTCCCTAACGATTTCAGATCTTCAGAAACATGGATCAAGTAAGGTCATGTTTAAAGAACAGGACATCAAAAAGATAAACCGACGGAGAAAATCCAATCTCTAATGATGCAGATCCGACTCGCCCAGAAGTTGTTTTTCGGAACATCATCTAGAAGTTGAAATCTAGAAGTGGAGAAGTAGACTGTGAACACTATATATATATATCATATCTCTACACTACAATACATATAACTTAGTGTATACATATGAACGCTACATAAAGTCTATCATATTACTGGCGTAATACATATTCCCTATGGTAAACTGTTACATAACTATGGAAAATCACCATTTTATAGCTGGGTAAATCCACTATTTTGACTGGGCCATGGCTTCAATAGCTATGTAACAAATTACCATCTATACTAACATGATTAACCATTATTAACCATCATTAACCAGAGGGTCTCACCATTGTAAGTGGTTGATTTCTATGGTTTTTGGTAGATATTTCACGAACTAGTTCATGGGGATTATCATTGTTATTATTGTTAATTGGTTTATAAACCCCAGTAATTATAGATATATATCCAACAAAAACCATAATGAAATTGGAGTTATAAACCAACGTTCACATCACTAGTGGGGCCCCATCCTGTACCCATTGGTTAATTATTATTATCCCTACGGAAATAACCATGATTAACCATCATTAACCATCATTCACCAGAGGGTCTCACCAAAGAGTACATTAAAAAAAAGGCACGCCATGGTCGCCTCCGAGGCTCGGGCTCCTGCCGGAGAACTCTGGAGAAAAAACGCGGCAGGAAGAAAGATCCATATCTTTATCCCAGCGTATTTTATTTTAGTGTAGCCCATATCTAAGCCAGGCTGTTGACCCATAACCACATATCTAAGACATACATTTATATATATATATATATTAATTATATGTATATGTATGAAACAAACTACTAAAATGGTGATTTAGCCAACAAAAATGATGATGTAATAGGATATAATGGGTGTATAATGGTGGTGCCCCTGTTTGATAGCTAACTTTGTATATAGCTAAACTATAGGACTTATGGTAGATATATCGCACTAGATAATGGTGTTGTAAACCAACGAGCAAAACTGGGAGGCACCACATTGTGGAATATATCCTTTTATATACAAAAAAACATTGGGTTGGGGATTGAATGGATCTATCCATAGTTGGTAATAATATCTGAGGATCCATTCAATAGTTGGTGACAATTATTGGAACAATAGTTCTGTAGATAATATTTCTTCTGAAAAAAAAACTATATATGTGGTAAAGTGTAAAAAAGACACTCACCTGAAGTAAGGCTCCCAGTCTTTTGATGATTTCCCTTACTAATCATCATTTCCGCGAGGTTGCAGTGAGGTGGTTATAATTTAACCCCGTATATATATATGTATGTATATATATATGTATATATATATATATATATATGCATGCATGGGTTGGATATTGGTTATATAAGGGTGCTGTAAGGCTTATGAAAGGGTTATAAACCAGTTGCTCAATGGGCTGGTCAGTGCCTTCAATCCCCTACAGTATTCCTTGAGATCATTGTGTATTAACAGGTCTTGCAGGTCTTACAACTTGGACTTGTTTCTAAAGAACAAGCACATTCACATTTTCATAAATGGGTGTGACACGGTTTGCCTGAAAATCGGGAATATCTGCAAAACCACGCTATGAACAACAAATCCATCAGCAATGTGACTTTGGAGTACCTTATTTTCAGACAAACTTATGTCCTGTCCCAGATGCTCCATGAACATCAATGGTCATTCCAGGATCCTAAAATGGAGGTACTGTATCATATAAGTCCATATTTTGCGGGGTATATTCCCTTACATAGGCCTGAACAATAGGCCTTCTATAAGGTAGGTACCTCCAATCAATCGGATCCTGAAATTCCCGTTGAGAACACCCCATGTACATAAATATACGATACATGGTTGGTATGAGCATCAATGATTCCCATTACACAATCATGAAATCCCCTTTAAATTCCATCAAAATTCATTGATAATCCCATATAAGTTCCCCAACAAATCCATAAGATCCATTAAAAATCCCATTAAATTTCATTAAGATCCATTAACAATCCCATTAACATCCATTAACATCCATTAAGATCCCTTAAAACATCCCATTAAACATGCATATCTGTGGCACCAAAGCCGCAAGGTGCACCCTCTGCTCCTCCGTTTTTCGAAGCTCAGCTCTGCCAGAGGACCTGGGAAAAAATCATCAGGCCCAGGCGAGTGCTGAAAAATGGAGGCTTTCAATCAATGGGAATTTCAGGATCTTTTATATAGTTTTATATACCAAACATGTCCAAACATGGTGGGAATCTCTAATTTCATGGGGAATGATCAATGGCCATTTCAGGATCCGATTGATTGGAGGTACCTGGTTACCTGCCATATATAAGGCCTATTTTTCAGGGCTATGTAAGGGGATATCCCCCAAAAAATATGGCCAACAATATGGTACAGCACCTCCATTTTAGGATCCTGGAATTCCCATTGATTCAAGAACGAACATGCAGTTTGTTACCAACTATGGATATATCCTCAGATATGATTACCAACTGTAGCTCCATTCAGTTCCCATCCTTTTTTTTGTGCAAACGGAGTTATTCCACAATGTGGTGCCCCCCCAGTTGTTAATTGGTTTAGAACCCAATTAAGTCGTCCTAGTTATTGGAGTTATAAACCACCTTATCTATCTCTGGGGCACCTTGAAGTTAGGGACCGAAAAATGGAATGAGGTTTTGGAAAAACTAAATGATGTGTGGGTTTGGAGGGCATTCAGACCGTAACAAAAATGTTAAGGGGGGGTTTTACCAGGCCGACAGGGTGAGACAATAAGTGTTGGAACATGTCATGTGGAGGGTTGCATTAAATTCTACAATCTCCCACAAATTTCTGGGTCAATCAGGATAACCATTTCAAATAGTCATGGCAAAGAGAATATATCTGACACCATAAACCATGTGTCCCCTTTTTTGCTAAACAAACATATATATTTTTGACTAACAAACATATTCAAATTGTGATTACACTAATCCCTTCCCCCTAGTATTAAACCATCCAAGAAACCATGGTTTAGCAGGGAACACTTATTTGGGACCATTGAATGGCGGTGTTGGGAGATGGGATCATATCTCAGTAGCTTTTCTAATGATGAAGAAGGGCTATTCCTACACATGTTTTTGGTTAGTTCATATTAGTAATAATAGACATGTATGTTCTAGAGATTTTTGTTAGTTCTAGACATGTTTTAGCTACTTCATATTCAATAGTTGTGTCTTTGACAGGAAAAACTATGATTTCCATTACATTTACCTCTATAATATTGCCATAACCACTTATTCTATCTTATTCTTATTTCAGTATTTTGAACATATATTACCGTAAACAATACTATAACCGTTACGATGATACCAATGTTATTACCATTATTACTACTATCATACAGTGATATTACCGCATTTTCTCTTGTTACTACTATTATTACTGTTGCTATAAGTATGTCACTATAATTACTACTACTATTATCATATTACTGATGAAGATTTGCCATTGCAATAATTAGTTGTAGAAGTGTACGATGGTTGGCTCCATTCCTGGCATGCCTGCTAGGTGTATGACATACATCCGCTAAACTATGTGTATAGTTTCCTTTTGAGCATCATCAACCATTATGAATAGCCCTTCTGAACCACTAATACTCATTATTAATAGGCATTAATAGCCATTAACCACTATCTTAGGAAACCTCCATATGACTATTCCAATGGATTAGTCATAAGACATGGATTATTATAGTGGATTATCTACAGATTACATACTACATATAATCTACAAATCACATACTAAGTACTATTATATATATATATCAATTATATTGGCAAACAAATTGTTTTCAGAATGATACTTTGAAATGATAAGAAAACATGATAAACAATTGTTTTGGCCATGGTACAGTGTGTGGCTCTAAGATTTTTATGATACCTCGTTGGTGGTTTTAACCATCTTGAAAAATATGAGTTCGTCAATGGAAAGGATGACATCCCATATATGAAATGGAACATAAAAGTCATGTTTCAAAACCACCAACCAGCTATAATGTCAACCCCGGATTTTGCTAAATTTGGTTGCAAGTTATGGGAGCCTTCTGTCAAGTATCATGAGGGGTATTAGCGTATATTAGCGTTTATTAGCGTATATTAAGGTAGATAAATTATATTATTTCTTGGTCAAATGTTAAGTTAAATATTCTATTTATGGAACCAGATATTCTAGAATATGTTCTTGTTATAGATATGAATTCATGATGCGCAATGCAATGCAATTGGCACTTCGGTATCTTTTTTCCAGCGCAGCTGCCACATCTAGTCATCGCCTAGGCCAAACAAATCTTCCGCCAATTTATTGCTCTTGGCAATCCATGGTTTATTAATTAGGAGGTACTCCTCCAATAGTCATAAATAAAAGTCATGTTTCAAAACCACCAACCATGCAGATACTATATATACCCTCTGGTAATTTAACATAACTATGGAAAATCACCATTTATAGTGAATTTTCCCATGAACAATTGTGATTTTCCATAGCTATGTTAGTTTACCAGAGGTTATATCCCATTAAATCCCATTAAACCACCATTTTCCTATGGTTTTCCTATGGTTTTCCTATGGTTTTCCTATGGTATTCCAATGTGCGACGTCCGCCTCTTTTTCCTCTCCGCAGCCATCGCTCGACTCGCTCGACATCTCCGCCAGCGCCTCGAAGAACGCCAGCTCCGTGGCGTCGTCGGTCGGCAAGATGTGGACACCCGCCTGGTGCGGCGACCCTGGCATGTTTATTGGGAAGTGAAATCAGGTAGATTTGAAAATACATGAAAATACTGAATATATATATATGTATAATATTAGTTTATTACCTATTGAAAATCTATAAATGTGTATCTATTCTATATATTATATTATATATTTATGTATGTGTGTCAAAATACATTAACGCATAAATTAATAAATTTATGTAATACACTACACAATGCAGATAATACACGTACACATACAGTCCATATGAATATATGTATGTATATTAAAAACAATATGTATATATATATATATATGTATATATATATATATGTATGAACATATACATATTAGTATTCGTATATGATATGCATGCCGTTGAATATAGATTATATCCGTCTGACTTGGGAAACTTTGCACGTCTGGCCGGACAAATAAGGATTTAAGCCTGGCTGGACATGGTAAGATTCATGCATTTACAACAGGAACAAAAACAGTTCAGCAAAGAAATCAAATTTACCCACATATCAATACATACTGTGGATGGAAGAAATCCTGCACCAGTTGATATATGGTTTATCCCATTATTACTAGGGTTTCAACCATCCAAGGTGGTGCAGGATTTCTTCCATCCACAGTATCATATAAGTGGGTAACAAGTTGGGTTTTGGAGAATTTCAAATCCACTCCTTTGGCGAAAAATATAGGGAAAATGGTTAGAACTCTCACTTTGAGGATCCTTGAAGTTAGCAAATGATTAGTACTGCAACTGGGATAGTCTGCACCTCATTTCATTGGATTGGTTTAAGGGAAAAATTACAGGAAACCCCTATATTTGCTGGTAATAACCATGGATTCCTGTAGATTTTCCCTCAAACCAATCCAATGATCATGAATTGTATATTCTTGTTGACGAGTTTTCACCTAGTTCATAAGCATCTTACCTTCAGCTGGATCACCTCCAGTTAGCTGTTCATTTTTCAAAACATACCCTCTGGTAAACATAGAAAACCGTTAGAAAATCACCATTTTGAATAGGTAAATCAACGAACTAAATGGGCCATGTTCATCCATTGTCCATAGCGCACTGTTAGTTTACCAGAGGGTACATATATAGTATCATGCCATATCATATCATTCATATCATATGGGAGGAGAAGGCAGCGGCCAGGTTCAGAAAAGAAAAAAAAACTCACAGAAGGAGAAACTTCCCAAGTGCTTATGTGGGTGTCAGTAAATTCATGTTTGCGAAACGCAGCTACCAAGGCGTCATTCGTCCTTCCGGAATTTCCTGCGCATTAAACCCCGTTGGAGTCCAGGAGACATGATGAGACATGTTCATATACATGTTCATATGGGGGGTTCCTAAAATAGGGTTACCCCATGTTACCCCCATTCATCAAAATAATTCGACCATTCTACAAGACGGGGCCCCCAAGATAGCTAAGTTGGTTTATAAGTTTAAGTGGTTGATTTCTATGGTTTATGGTAGATATAACGAACTAGTTTTCATGGGGGTTATTTCATGGTTGAACCAACGTTCACATCACTGGG
>CAMXCT020005668.1:328892-591392 GCA_947184155.2 Cladocopium goreaui | reverse complement strand
TTTGGTTTTTAATATATATATATATAAATATGTGTTGTTTTTTTGTGTGTTTCTTGTTTCTGTTCTGGTTTGTTATTTCTGTTTGCTCTGATGTTGCTTTTGTTTTGTTTTGTTTTGTTTGTTGTAATTTTTGTGTAAAAGCCTATATTCTGTTGGACTCAGCAAATTATAATTGGGGTAACCCCCTCTATGGGCATGTGAAAAATAGAGGGGATACCTATCGGATACCATCTGAATTTCGCAGAGAATCAGGCACCTGCAGGATCAATAAGTGGATGGTCATGGCCCAGGCCAGTAGAACTTGGGGTGTTAACCAGCTGCTTCTCATTGTATAGCTATATCAATCTGCCCTTTGGTAAACATACAAACAACTATGGAAAATCACCATTAATTTAAAACTTTCTATGGGCCATGGCTTCAATAGCTTTTTGTAGGTTTACCAGAGGGTGTATCATATATCCAAGTTCGGCCGAAACTCCATGTGTTATCCTTTCTTTCTTGGCAATATTCCCAGTGAAACAATCCCCTTCTGAATCAAGTTCTGAAGCATCCTTTTCCAACCTAGACCTGATGAACAAGCTTCTGGGGCTGCAAGACTCAGGTTCATCACTATATTTCACAAGTACACAGCTTATTTCATATGCTTATTGCATGCTATTATCCACTTACCTGGAGTCAGTATCTTCTTCTTTCTTATCTCGTGGGGACATACTGAATGTCACGTCCGGCAATCTGCTTCAGCTTGCTACCCTCTGTTGTTCCTTGGTATGCCTTTAGCCTTGGCTTGAAGGAACTTTTTTTCCGTTTCAGACATGTCCCGAAGTCCTAGGCTACTAGTCCGGCATTTATCAGCAGGTATAGACCTTATATAACCATATTATACTATATTATACCATATGAACTATATTATATTAGTTTACCATATTATACCATATTAGCTTGTAAACCACGGATCCTTGCTGGGATGCAGAGCCAAGTACTGTGGTAAGGGAAGACTGCCATCTGGCATATCATCCCATCCTCCTAACATGAAACACACCCCAGAAACATGGTTTAATAGGGGATGGATGATGGGAATTTACAGTTAGAATATATATATATATAGATATACAATATATATATATATATGTATATTATATTTATAACATCTTATATAACCCAAACTGGGAATATTCCAGATACAACTTGGTTGCCCCCTATGGTTCTTTCTTCCCCACAAAATCCATACCCGGGTCACGCCCAAATCGCATCCAAAGAGCCACAGAGAAGGGCCACTTTGGACTGAAAAAGATCGCGCAAAAAGATCAGGATGGGCGGCCTTGACCCAAAAATCCATGGGCCAACACAATTGGATAGCAAGAATGCGACATGTCAATTTTTCCCCTAGTTATGGTCATTTCCGTATAGGGACAATAATAATTAACCAATGGGTACAGGATGGGGCCCCCCAGTGATGTGAACGTTGGTTTATAAACCATGATAATCCCCATGAACTAGTTCGTTATATCTACCATAAACCACAATTAAACCGATTATAAACCAACTGAACGCTATCGACTGGGGGCCCCCTCCTTGGTACTTCAACCCGGTTGGTGGCTTAGCCCGGTCAGTGGCGTATTGAAACCCAGTTTTGGGGAAAACCCAGTGGCCAAAACTCGATGTTTTTCCAGGTTTTGATGAGGCTTGAAGCAAAATCCATTAGGGAATGGTGTCGTAGAATAGCAACAACTTGGGATATCATGGGGTGTACAACAATCAATAGGATTTTCGGGGTTGTCCAAAATGGTAACGAACAATTTTTGATTGGCATTTTTTGGATACGGAAAGGTGAAACTTTCAGCCACTGGATTTTGAGGTACCCTAGTTTCAATCAAAGCCAGTATACCCATCCATACCCGGCCTGGTAAACATACAAAAAGCTATGGAAAATCACCATTTATAGTGAGTTGTCCCATGATAAAATGTGATTTTCCATAGCTTTTGTATGTTTACCAGAGGGTAATCTACTTTTCAAAGTAAGCAAGTCACATGCGCAATCTGCTTTTCATATCTTTTCATGATGTGGACTGATCACACCCTCATGGCTATCTTTAAGAGATTGCACAGTTTAAATCAGAGACATTCACCAGCCGGTTTATGCATCCCCCCAGGGACGCAAGTCGAACAAGATCAAGTTCTTGCAATCTGGTCTCCAACATGACACTGGATGCATCATGATGGAGTCCTTATCGAACACATTTGAACAGGCAAATCATATCAAATCATCATGTTTAACCCAAGTCTAGGATTCAAATCTTTACTTACCTCACCTTTGATATTCGGTAAGGATATAAGCTTCTACCAAACATGCATCCGGCTCCAAAAAAATTGGTAGCCCGACTCATCATCCTCGACATCCTTCGTACCAAGGCCATCCAACCTGGACAGATTTCAATCGGTTTAGCATGGGATTAATGCTGGATTAACGATGGATTAATAGAATAACACACTAAAATCTTAGCATGGTTTTTCGATTGGGCTAAGTGGATTTGAATGGGTTTACTATCGGATTTTTTATCGGATTAACGTGGTGATTTTCTGAATACTCTGCAAAAGAGGTTAACAACTTTTAGTGGGGTATGTGGTACATCTCATCCAGAAAAGGCCAAAAATCCAACTGGGACTGAAATCCATCCAGGCCATCAAGTGATCATCATGACCAAATACTTACAGCACTTTCCAAGTAATTTGCCTTATAAATGGTGGTACCCTCTGGTAAACTAACATAACTATGGGAAATCACCATTTTTAATGGGAAAACTCACTATAAATGGCCATTTTCAATAGCTATGTTAGTTTACCAGAGGGTACATCCTAGCGACCAACCTTAAAATAAACGTCGAACTCGAAGTCTCCGACATTTCCACTACGCCATTTTTCCAGGTCAGGTTTGGTTGGCTTCCATGCTAGCTTTCAAGCATTGCAAAGTCGGCTTGTAATGATAAGACAAATTAACCCCCATAACAATCCCAATGTTTGAAATTATGTAATATCCTACTGGTTGTTATATCCCCTTGTAATTAAGTGAAATACTTTTTAGTGTTTCATAGTAACCAATAGATATCAGTTGGTGCAGCATTTCTTCCACAGTATGTCAAGATTTGGGGGGAGCCTGGAATGGGGGTAGCCCCTAAATCATCAATTTTACCCTCTGGTAAACTAACATAACTATGGACAATCACCATTTTTCATGGGTAAATCAACTATAAATTGGCCATTTTCAATAGCAAACTGTTAAATTACCAGAGGGTAAAGCATGTAAACATACTTTGACCAGATGATGCCAGATAATCAATGGCCATGCAACAGGAACCTATTTATTGGAGGTACCTACCATATATAAGGCCTATTTTTCAGGCCTATGTAAGGGGATATACCCCACAAAATATACCCCACAAGGTGGCGAGATAGAAATCTCGAACGCCTCAGCACCGGCCGCGAATCACCCGGAGGTTTATCCACACGTGGCTTGGAGAGGACCGTAGCAAAACCTGGGAGCTCGGCCATTCGGCCAACGCTCGGGGGATCTGATGGCTGCTGTTGTCCCATAGGATCCATGTATGGTATATATGCCAACATTGGGGGATATTGGAGGTATAATATATGTATATGTATATGTTTCAATTTCAGATCAATGGGTCAAAGCCATAAATGGAGGTTTCCGAGAAGTCATGGGGGTACCCCCAGATCATCCCAAATAAGACAATTTTAGTATTGAAACCTATGGTTTTGGTCATCCCCCATTTTAGGAAACCTCCATTTATGGCCATGGTTCATGGTCATACCAACTGATGGTAAAGACCAATAGCCATTTAACATCGATTTATTGAAGGTATCTATCGTATCAGAATCAAACCTATTTTTCAGGACTAAGGGGATATACCCCCACAACATGTGGCTTAGTGTTTAATAAAGATCTAAACATAGACATTTCACAGCAAAGACTGTACTAAAGATGTTGTTGTGATTATTAAATCATAGTTATGTTTGTGAAAATAATGGAGACACATTTAAATTATGTTTTCGTTAAGAAAAGATACGGGTTTGACTGAAAATAAGGTTCCCTATATCTGAATGTCCATAAATGATCGATGGTTAGTATACCCGCGTTTTTATCATTCCCATATTGATTGAACATGGTACCCATATATTTCATAGCAGAGCAGCCTCCAAAGTTCTTCCCCACGGAATGTGGAAAGAAGTCTTCGAACTCGCCACTCCAATCTGCCCGGTGCCCGGCGAGGCCAAAGATTCAATGCTTGCTGTATCTCATGAACTTGTCGTTGCTGGTTGGTGGTTGAGCCCAACCCCTCTGAAAAATATGAGTTCGTCTGTTGGGATTCTATGAAATTCCCAACTGAATGGAAAAATAAACATGTTCCAAACCACCAACCAGGCTGTGCTTTTACATGTTTATGCCATTTGAGCGAAACACATGCAAATTCATCGTTTTGTGTGAAAACTAACCAAGTATTTGGATGAACTAAGATACTTCACACATCCAACAAGTTTGGCCAATTTGGAATAGTTACCTTTACCAACCATCATTTCAGTCATGATGCCGCAGTGAAGCCGTTCTAATTTTCCCAGATCCATGGATTATCCCAGGTTTCCCCATGATATCCACAGATCATGGCTGGTTTCCCCGAATTTGTTGGTACATGGTTCAACCCCCATGCAATCCCGGTTTCCAGATTTTTTCATCAGATCCCAGCCTTCGGTGAGAATGGCAGTGAAAGGAATTTGGCTCCAAAGTTCCAACAAGTCCCTGGTAACCTGCGACGAGTGCCGTGAGGGGTGAGATACATCCAGTTGGTTGTAACCCCCTAGAAAAATATATATCAAGTACAAGGTGGTGCTGCCTCCAGTTGGGTTTGTTGGTTTATAGCCCCTAGATACTAGTTTGATATATCCACAAGTCCTAATTATTAGAGTTATAAACCAACTTAGCTGTCTTGGGGGCAGCACCTTGTAGGGTTAGTCCAGTTAAAACTTGGTGAAGAAGCTACTTGTGAACTGGGACCCACCTCCAAGAAGCCCCGCAACAGCTGGCAAATTGAGGTTCACTTCCCCAAAATATGGCATTGTAGGTTTTGACCCATTCCATAAATATCTATCTATCTATCTATCTATCTAATTATATGTCATTCAATATTTAAAAAAACAAAAAAAACAACGTGAAATAGATAGACAATTAGCATGTTTTAAAGATCTTCACATCACTTGAGGATTACTCCAGGGTGAACATCACACCAACGAATCGCCAACGAATTGAAGCACCATGGTAGGTACCACATGTACCGAACGAACTGGTAGGTATTTTCTAAAGCTGGTTGGTGGTGAAAAATATGAGTTGATATCGCTGACCTTGGTAAGTTCACTTAATCCTATATGGTCGTCAATATATATCTGGTTGGTGGTATACCTACCTCTCAAAAATATAAGTTCGTCTCCCAACTGAATGGAAAAATAAACATGTTCCAAAGCACCAACCAGTGTTTGTTGGTTTATAAACCATGAATTAATCCCCATTAACTATAGTTACATCTACCATAAACCATAGAAATCAGCCACTTATAAGGCAACTTATGACCTCTGGAGACATCCGATTTTCCCCAACATAGATCCTTCAACAGTATCAGGAAAGATCCGATCAAAGAGACCAGGGCTTTTTCCTGCAAGTGTTCCAGTAGAAACCATATCTGGCCACAGGGATAGAAACCTTATTATCCTTATTCCACTCCAGTTAACCATATTCAAAGCCATATTTTGAAGGACTGAATCATATTCTGACTGGTTAGACTCCCAGACCTTGGCAGAGAGAGAGAGAGAGAACCCCTCATTTCCCCACTCAGCCGCGCCTTGCGTGGTCCCAACACCAGGACCGCATCAAAGCTGCGCAGGCTGCTGCTCAGCCGCTCGGGAGCCCTGGTGGGTTTGTCAATCCAGTGGTTTATCATCATGCAATAGCTGGATTGAAAATCCTATTAATGGAAAAACCAGTGGATGATTTATAATTAATTGATATGGCTATGGATCAATACCTATACATACCATTTTTAGGGGGATGAACATCCATAAATCCCAGCTATTTTGGGGTTCACTAGGTACCAGGGTTTTGACCCATCCCCATATCATCAATCCAGTGGATGGTTCATAATAAATTGAAAATCCTATGATTTATGGAAGATGACTGGAGGTGCTCCTATGACTTAGGAACACCCCTACAATGGGCCATTTTTATGGGCCAGATTTTCAGAGACATGCTACGCGATTTACGGCCATAACTGGGACTGATATGGAACAAAATGGCTGGATATACGCGAGCAAAAATAGAGAACAACCCACACGTTTGGTTTGAACCGATATAACTAGCTGACGTAAATGACCCGCTGGATGCGAGGACCCGGGAATCGTAAGTGGTTTATAGGCCATAGCAATAAACCATCAATATTTAGCCGTTTGACCTAACTGGCGGTGAAGTATTCCATGTATGTTTCCATTTGCAACATATATTCATTATAAATATACTCAATAACTGGGTTCTACTACGGTACCCACTTACCAACCCAGATGCAGCTCAAGTATACCACCCCAATATCCCGAAGTCATTCGGAGACTGTATGACACATTCTGTGGGAAACATTTGATGGGATAACTACTTACCCTCTCGTTTTTTTAGGTTATATTCAGTTATGGTGCCCACCAAGCAGATTCAGAGAAACATGGTATTTTTCTGCATCCTTTCATAGGTATCTTCAACGGATGTGAATGGATTTTCTGCCGGTCATATTGGAATAGCTTGATGGTTTATTGATCCTGCGCTGAGAGTTTAACGTTCAGTGGGTTATGGTGTAAATCCATCTAACCCCAATCATACTAGAAAACTAGGTGTGTGGTTGTAAACCATCCAGTTACTAAGAACTTATTGAATAAAATAGGCACCAGTCCAAACAAATCTTATCTAAACATACAGCACACACACACAAAAAAAAAATTGGGGAAAAGCCTACAAACCGAATGAGACGATCTAAGAACATATCTGGGCTGGGGATAAATCTATCATCAATGATTCAATGAAATTTAACGACATAACATTACCAAAAGGTAGCCACCCAACAAAAGGTGGTTGATTAAGAGACATTATTAAAAGTTAATGAGGGTTCAAAAACCCTGCCCAGAAGTCCTCAACCCCGGGCACAATCTCCCTCCAACGAGGGGGTGTTCTCTGAGTCCGACAAATCTGCGTGGAGCGTCATCTTCACGACAAGGCTTGCTGTCTTTCAGGCAACTCCGAAAAATACAAGATAAGTTTCTTGGCTTCTGGGCTCAGAGGTTGGAACTTGTTGACAATCATGTGGTCTTGTCCATGCTCTTCGGTCTTGGAGAGCTGCCAATGGATTCCACTTAAATTCTGATTGTGGAAAGTTCTCAATGTGCTGATTCCCGACATCATTCTTCATGACGTAGGCAGAAAAAAGGTGCCTCCAGCCTCAAAGCAATGAAATGACATGTGGTAATTAAAAGGATAACAATTGTGTAAGAACCAACTTGCAAGGGATTTAACCAATCAAAACCTAGCTTTAACCGACACAAAATGAGGATTGATACTTAGGTGATTTATGATTGGTAAAACAATGCTTAAGGAAAAGAACAAGAAACACATTGGATGCCCCGGGTCAAAGATTGATGCGATCTCATCTTAGACTTCCATGAAGAAAACGAGGAATCTAAGTAAGTCAGTCAGCGAGTGAGTAAGTAAGAAACACATGCATTTAGCAAAAACTAACTAGACATATTTATAGGGGCCTAACTTTTAACTGGCCGGAAATACTGTAAGACTTAAATTGATTGAAACAACAACACGCGTGATTCTTACCAAGACAAAAATGGTGATTTAACAAACTGAAAAACTGGCTTAGTGGGTCAAGAAATTATGTTTCTGGCAATAGTTTGGAATTGAATCAAAAAAAATGTTTTTTTTACTGGATTTGACAAACAATAATTTCGATGCAAGCAGCAAGAATGACCCATTTGAGCAGAACATGGGGGAATTGGACTCAATGAATGTGGCTATGAAAACATGGCCTATGCAATGCTGGCCAGAATGGGTGATGCAACATAATTATAATAAATTGGAATCTCTTCACGGTCTCGTTGAATTCTTCACATGGTGGTGCCCAGTCACTTTTGTTGGTTTATAGACCCCATCAACTATAGTCGAATATCTACCATAAACCCAACAGTCCAAAGGCTATCGGAGTTACCTTTGCCAACTTAGCGATTTCGAACTGGGAACCAACCACAAAATCATATCATTGGTACATATACGTATATATATATATGAATGTTTATATCCTCATTATATCTCCAATATTTCCCGAATAGATATACCAACTATAGTCGCATTGTGATAAGTTATATCTCAATTCTATGCCATATATCTCGGTAAATTATGGTAAATTGTCATAGTTCAATAATTCTTCAATATGTTTCACGAAAATCTGACTAGTTTAGGATATACCCTCTGGTAATTTAACAGTTTGCTATTGAAAATGGCCATAGAAATAGCTGATTTACCCAGCTATAAAATGGTGGATCTTTCCATAGTTATGTAACAGTTTACCAGAGGGTAATTATTGAATCACCATTCTTAATGGGAAAATCCACTATAAATAGCCATTTTCCATTGCTATGTTAGTTCACCAGAGGGTAGTTACCCCGTTACCAATTCACTTCATCTTTTTCCAGGCCTCGTTTTCGGTGGGTTCGGTCACTTCTCTAGAAGTTCGGCATAGTTCGGGGGCGCCAGAAACTGGTGGATATAATGACTGAGTTACCCTCCAGTGAATTAACATAGGAGAACCATAGGAAAACCATAGGAAAATGGTGGTTTACTGGAACTTAATGGGATTTAATAGGATTTAACGGGATCTAATGGGATCTACCCTCTGGTAAATTAACATAGACCCAGGCAGTCATCGGGATTGGAAGATTAGTTTCAACTAAACAATGGCTATTTTCAGGGTCAACAAGTTAATTTGCCAGAGGGTATATAAAGTATCGGATTTATATCAACTATGTCCATCTATATCCCAGAAATATGAAAACATGTTTGATATATCCATCTATTAAATGCTATATCCCAAATATCCATATCATAATATATTAAAATGGTTGATAAAATCTGCATGTCTGTTGCTTCATTCACCTTTTGTTTTGCCCATTCCCCCCTGCCCCAACCTCGGCACCGCATCGTTCTTCACGCGTCGAGCAGTGGAGGCTGCGCCGGTGTCGACACGACGTCGCATCCGCGTCAGAAGGCGACGCAGGAGGAAGAGAGCCACGGGCAGAAGCAACAGCCTGTTGCGCCGCCCGCGGTTCCCTGGTTTCATGGAGATATAAATTGGGAATGTAATGGGAATGTAATGTGGATGTAGGGGACGTGAATTGCAAATTATGGCAGTAACATATCAGAAATTAAGCATCCGAATTGGTAGAAGGGGATTTCATGGATACATAATCTTCAATTATGCGAATATTATGGATTAGGCCCTTCCTCTAACAGTAAATAGGCTACCTTCTTTAGACGTACCCTCCTCCACATCTGGCTCCCTTTTATACCCCTTAGATTATACCTTTTATACCCCTTATCTTTGGTAATATACCCCTTAGATTCTACCTTTTATACCCCTTATCTTTGGCAAATATACCCCTTAGATTCTACCTTTTATACCCCTTATCTTTGGCAAATATACCCCTTAGATTCTACCTTTTATACCCCTTATCTTTGGCAAATATACCCCTTAGATTCTACCTTTTATACCCCTTATCTTTGGCAAATATACCCCTTAGATTCTACCTTTTATATCCCTTATCTTTGGCAAATATACCCCTTAGATTATACCTTATATACCCCTTAGATTTTACCTGTTATACCCCTTACCTTTGGCAAATATACACCTTAGATTCTACCATTTATACCCCTTATCTTTGTTAACATACCCCTTAGATTCTAGCTTTTATACCCCTTATCTTTGGCGAATATAATACGCTGTACACCTTAGATTCTACCATTTATACCCCTTTGCTTTTGCAAACATAACACATTTGCAGCGTCTACTCCTTAGAATGCACCGCTTACACATCTCTAATTCATCATGTAATCATGTATGTTCCTTGTATCATGTATGCTTCCTTTGTACCTATCCTATCATGGTCATGGTTGTACAACATAGTCTCCTAGATTGAGATCAATCACTTGTGATGCTACAGCCGGACAACGGGTTAAGTATGTTATGTTATGTTCTGTTATGCTATGTTAGTTATATAATAGTAATAGTCTAATAATAATATGTCAAATTATGTCATTTTATGTTGAACTTTGCTGTTTTGTTGTTGCACCAAATGTTTGCCAGGGAACTCTTATGGGACTTATGGACCTATGGACTATCAGAAAACCAAAACACAAGTGTCACCCAGTGTTGATAGTATCAACCACTTCTTGTTGGGCGTTTGGCATGGTATGTTTTGATGAAACAATTTCCACCAACTGGTCGAGAAAGGGTCCACGTCTGTTTGAACCTTTGGGCCTTTGGGCTGTTGCTGAGCTATTTTTGATTGACAGCCAATGGTCAAGGGTTTATTCTTTGGAAAGATCAAACATGGTCCTTATCACGGCAGCTGTGGTTCAAGTATCGTTCACACAGTGCCATGTCCGATTTGCTGGACCTAGTTGCTGGGGAAGAAGCATCGCAAGTGCCAGGCGGCAATGCGATTGAAATTTCAAATCTGTTTGGCAATGATTCTGATTCAGATTTTGACGGTGGCTTGGGTCATTTGCTCCCAAGTGATGATGTTCATGATTCCAATGCTCCGTGTGCATTGGGTGTTGACGTGAGACAGCCGCAGGCAGTGGCACCCGGCAATGTTTCCAACGCAAGTGATTCCAATGATCCTTTTCCTTTTCAGGGTATCTCCATGAGAGGTAGAGTGGGTAGCGGCAGACACGGCGATCGTGACCAGCGCCAGCTTCTGGGGCTGCATATGCGCAGTCAAAAGCAGGCTAGGAAACAACAGAAAGTTCTTAGTGGAATGCTGAAAACTTTGAAGGGAAGCACATTCAGAAAGGGCGGCAAAACATTCAGAGTTGATGCAAAGCAGAAACGTGGTGGACTTTGCATTACTCTAGAGAGACAGGGGCAAAAGGGCAATCGATACGTGAGAAGGATTCCATTTGGCAGTTTTTTGGAGGCTGCGTACTCAAAACGAGCTTCTTCGAGCAACGTCGCGCTGGCGGCAAAATTAGACGTAGATCCCTCAACAATACCAAAACTGCAGAAGACTTGTGCGGCTGAAGCCATGCGGTTTCAAATCAGAATGTTGGCTTTGCTGCTTCAGTTCTGCCAAGAGAATCCACCTCTTTCCTCAATGAAGAATCTCGGTTAATGATTTCATATGCTTCAATTATGTTTTGGGGTTAAGGTTTCCAATAGAAAAGAAATCTTTGACAGGGGCACCACATCCATTTTTGTTGGTTTGATTTGTCTGGTTTTTAGATTTGGGGAATGTCAGGGATATCAATCAATGGTAGTATCTAAGTTATGTAGAACTATGTAAGGCCAATTCGTACTTGCACTATTTTATTGTACCACTTGAAACAATTACAGTGGGGACGATTTTATTGGGCCTGGATCGTGATTTTAAGTCAATAGTTTCGGTAATCCTCAAACCCCAAGGCGTATGAAATGGGATGAGGCGACGGTTACTACTACGCTGAATCCATCAGCGTCAGCCAATCCCGTGAGATCAGCCTGGTCCATGATGGTAGTCCGCGAAAAGCTGCGACTGGTGTGGGAATCTGGGAAGGCTGTGGAAGTCCCATTGGCAACTTGATGTTGGATGGTAAGGTTTTGTATTTTGTGTTTTTGAGAGTGTTGCTGTTCTACGGACCCCTGCCAGTATTGTCGGGTGTTTGATTTGGATGTGTTTCCCATTGATATATTATAATGATAATATTGTTTTGATTTGATGGTGGCACGGTGGCAATACTATGAGTCATAAGTCATGACTCATGACCAATTTGGATCGGTCGTTCTCTCAATAGTGAACCATCTAGTCAATGGTAGCATTGTTTGGTTTAGAAATAAACACGGTTTTAGTTTTTTATGCAATCAGTTTATAATTTGGTTTCTGTTTCCTACGTCCTTTCAAAGACACAGGTTGTTCCCCCTATACCACTTCTCAGCGCTACTGCGGAGTCAATGTATTTTGGCCTTCAATGTCACCCAAGCTTTCGCACAATACATGGGTTGACAAACCAGATTATGTCTTTGTCGAAGATTCCTGCTTTGCAACTGCATGAAATCGATGGCGCTTATGCCAATGAGAGGCTCAATGCTTTTTTTCTGACGATGAGTGGTTTCGACGCCTCAAGTGGCGGGTTTTGTCTGGAACAATCCCGCTGCCAAAGTCATGCGACTCATTTGATAACTGTCAGTATGATGTCCATGCTGGGTTGCAACTTGTTTTCGAAACTATATCAACTCACGGTCTTCCTTTCGAATCTTGGATACGTTTTGCGCCTTCAAATGGCGCTTAGAGATTGGATTCTCGAAAACATGGTGTGGAACCCATGCTGTGATCTTCAGGCTTTACAGCCAGATCCTTTGATGGCAGAAATCCGTGATTACATTGAGACATGGCATCATTCCCAAACAAGGTCTGATGATGGGGATGATGATGAAAACCAGCAGCATGCAAACACCAAGTTTGCTTCAAAAATGTCTGCATTTGTTGATATGTGGAATGGCTCGGGTACTGGACGACCCACACACAATTGCAATTGTCACATGGTGGATGGGCATGACAAACATTGCAGAGACAGAAACCATGCTGCTGAGAAAATGGCCAGTGTTCTGATTAGTCTTTTGCTGACAAGTTGTCCATCGCCACCAGCACCGAACAAGTGGACCAAGCTGTGGCGACCTGTTGACTTTGTCAGCATTGGCATCTTCTTGAACAACTTTTTGCCGCAAATTTTCGATATAGCATTCAAGGCTATGGGTTTTACAACACAACATCCGGGCACTCAGGAAGAAGCTGATCCTAGAATTATCGAAAAGCTGCAGTTTCATGAGGTTCAAGGCAAGCGCTATTTGGGTTCCAAGACATTCTTGCAAGATCGGACGTCCCAATTCGCTATGCGTCTTTTGCTTGTTGGACTAGAGCATCTTCGGTATCTCACAAACTCATGGCTGGGGAATTTGAACGCTTTGAAAACAGGTGGCAGGTACCCTCTCTTTACACTGTTCGATTCTGGTGCCAGTCCTGTAGTAGCATCTTTGAAACGAATTGCGGGTTTACTGACTGAATCCAGGTCTGGCAGACTCATTTTTCTTTGGGGAACAGCTGCGGATTCATACGAGAGTTGGTGCCAGATGCATTCTGATGAAATTCGTCTCACGCGGAGAGTGTTGCTGACACTTTCAGCATTGATCCACAGGCGACATGTTCTGCATTGGCTGAAATTTCCATGGCCTTTGGCTGCTTTGGCCGATCCAAATGCTGACCAGCAATTCGTAGCAGAAACTTGCGATAGATGGGACGCAGCAGGGATTTGTTGCGTCAGGCCCGGTTTAGCTCGAAATCTGAAAGCTTTGCGGATCGCATCCAGTGAGTTCCGAACCGACTCGATTCTTGGACTCATATCTTTTGGGATGGGATTAAATGGTCAATACAATTTTATTCATATCATTGATGATCAAGCTACACAAATAATATGAATATGGAATAAATAAAGTTTAAGTCACCTCATACAATAAATCATAAAATAACGTACAGTATCTATCTTTACGTCCAATAGTCTATAGAATATTTGCCATAATGGCTAGTATTTATTATTTGTTATGATATGATATATTATAGACGATATTGATAATAAATACTAAAATATCTATCAATATCAATATCATCTATCTAAAATAATATTTATATAATACATAAATATAAAATGTGTTTTATACTATAAATTGTATAATATATATATAATATATATTATCTATTATTATATAATATATATTATACACATATGAATTATACTACTATAAAAAAAAAATATCTATAAAATATCTATATTAGTTTAATATATTTTATATTATTTCAATATCGATATCAGCCAATATCATATCAAAACAATATGATAAATTGTTAGAATGTTTGAAATGATATTATTATGATTATGATATATATGATATATATGATATGTATGATATGACTTCTATGATGATTCGATGATAATATGATAATTTTGAAATATTTACCGGCATATACAATAGGATAATGTAATGAGTAAGGAGGTTCAACAATATCGTATAACCTACAACTAGACTATATTGATCATATAATAATAATATATAGCACCCAATATTTATTATTATTAATAATAATATTAATAATAGTTATAAGATATGATATAATAATAATTAAAATATTGCCGTTAATATGTTTAGGTGTGAAATACAATATGGTTTAGAATGTGTCATATCAATCATATGTGGATAATATCAATTTTATATTGACCATTTAATCCTGGTATGATTATTTGAAATTGTTTGTCTCCGTGGGCAGAATTTAGTTGAATTGGGATGTTGTCTTATACGAAAACAAAAATTCTCCAAAGAATAACTAGCTAGACCCGGTGGGGCCAGCTTCCCATGAGACATCTGATTCGGTTTGATTTGTTAAATTGAGGAGTGTGTGTCTGGGGTATCGGTTTATATGGTTTGAATATATGACTCCATGTTTTTCCTTTCTAAGGCTTTGACAGGGACAGGGGATTTGTCTTGGGTCTTATTGGCCTTTATACCCCGAAACTTCTGCTTCCGGCTTGCCCGGGAGCTACTTGTATCTGTATCTAATTTTCCAATGCTAACGTATTTAATCTGTGTCTAGTCTAGCCTACCTCATATTATATAATTATATTGTATAATCATACAAGACAATATGATATATAATATCTATTTCTTTTATATCCAGCAAAAGTTTTGTAGTCAGGATGAGACTGAATGATTGACTGTGCTGCCAATGGTCTGGCAGGGGATGGTAGATTCGTTACGTGACAAGAGCTGGCTATGACGTGTGATGTGGTAAGTTTTCGGAGGGATGTTAACATTGAAATTACCATTACTCATGACTCATGACTCATTACCAAACCATTCAAAGGGTTCTCTGGGTTCTTCAGGAAATGGAAGATGTTCTTCGAGAACATGGCGGCTATGTTGAGCACATCCATTGCAGATGTTGAATGTAAACATGCCCAATCACAACATTGGAGCGATAGGCCATTTCCCACAATAGTGGCGAAACACATCAATTCTGAGTTCAAGGTGCATCGCTTGGAAGCGCAAGACAAAATGCGCACCGCATTTGCTGGGCACATTGCCCAGGGAAGCAAGTGTGTGGCCAACGGTCCGGTCAGTGTTTGTGAGAAGCCTAAACAAGTGAGGAAAAAGGCAGCATACATGTTCTTTCGAGACGATTGGCTGAAATCCAGGAAAGCTTGTTCTGAGGAAACCATCAACCCTTGTTCAAAACAGTTTTGGGCAGATTTGAAGAGCAATTTGCCCTATTGTCGCCAGAAATGAAAGCTTACTACCAGGAACTGTCAGAACAAAGTGGTGTTCAAGCGACTCAACAACGGGCAGCAGACTTACCTCCCTCTGATTCTACAGTTTCTCAAAGCATTGTTGCTGCTGACAGGCAGACTTTGCCTGCCAATCCTTGGCTTGCTGAAGCGGAAAGACTGGATGCGCAGTTGTCCTGGCATGGGATGGCAGACTGCATTCGTGAAGCTTCCAATGAGCTTTGCAAATCAGATTCTGGGAAGTTGGGAGATGATGTTTTGGACTCTTCTCCAATTTCAGAGGACATGTTGCAACGCGCTTGGCGTCGAAATTTGAATTCTGGCTTGACGTGGGCGGGATTGCTGGATCAGTTCAATGCAGAATCTCAGCAGTTTGCCGAGCCAGATGCAGAAACCCCTCCATTCCCAAAGCGTGTTCAGTATCAGGGGTGCTGTGGATGTTTCTGCAGAACTCGAAATGCTTCAGATCACATCTCCTTCATTCAAAAGCTGACAGATGAATTTTCCGACATTGTGAGCAGTTTTGGCAACATCGCAGGGGTTTCCAAGCATGATGTTTTGTTGCGGTGCGATGTGTCATACGAAACATGGGGTCTTGTGAATACTGTGTATGCATGGATGGTTGCACCAACTGCTGTCAGTGGTATCCATGCTGCTGAACAAAGTTTCATTTTATGTTCTTCCAATGGAACGTTGCCCAACGGTGCATTTGAACTTGTTCTGGAAAGATTGCCTGGCACCGTTTCCAGAACGCGATTTGCAAGCCACCTGGGCACCATTGGCACGTTGCGCCAATTGAGTAGCGAGCAGTTTGCAGAACATTTGCTCATGATGCAATATAATGATATTCAGCCGCTTTTCCCCAAACAAGTGAAGATTAGCCGACTGGCATTTGAGGATTTGTCTCTTTCAAAAGTTCTTGCAACAGGTATAGTTCCTGACTTCCAGCCACGGGTTGTGAAAATGCATTCGTATGATGAGGTAGAGGTTCTGCAAGATGGTGGGAGTGATGCTGAAAGTGCCAACGATGATTTCAATTTGAATGATGGCGCTGATCCTTTAGATGATGACTTGCCAGATGAAGAACCACCCACTGTTGATTTGCTTGCAATGGTTTGTGAAACGGAGGCTCCAGAAAAAAAGCGTCGTGGACGCCCGCCCCAACAGAACAAGTCAACAAAGTCGTTGAAAGTCCGATGTCTGCAGACTAATCCAACAAAGGTGCATTCTCCGATGTATGTCTTGGAGGACGGGCAGTTTCCAAGTGAATCGCACAGAGAACTGAGCAGCGTAATTGGGGACAACGCTGTTGTTGCCGCTATTGATCCAGAATCAGCGGAGGCAATATTGGAAGCTGTTCATGTTTGCGCAGACGCGCACACAGGCCGAGTAGATACAGCTTGCACGTTTGATTTGCAAAGTGATTTTGAAAAACCCACCGAAGAATCAGTGGAAAACAATTTCTCCGCTGGCGATTGCCCTGTAGACATTGACATTGACATTGACATTCAGGCGCCTCCCAATGAGGAGCCAAAGTTTCAGCCTTCCAGTTCCAGTGCATTAGCTGCATCCAGTGCAGCCATTGCTTCAAGTTCTTCTCGGAAACCTGAGCCTCAGACTGAGGCTGATGCACAAGAGGCTGACATTATTTCTGCAAATGGAGTGCCTTTGAAAATTTGCCACTACAGGGGACTCAAGTTTGGGAATTTGATTTGTGAGGTTCGCCAAAAGTATGCTGGCAGCAGTATCACTACTGCAGTAGGCAAGATCAATCTTTTGATGAGATCCGGCAGTTCTTCCTACAAAGCGCACTGTTCGATACACAAGCACTGTCAGTGTTGGGTGAGTGGCATTGGCAGCGTCAAATTAGACAAGCTAGTTGATTGGCTCGCAGCAGCACCAGACTGCTCCCAAGCACAGCATGAAGATTTGAGTAGGGAATTAAGAGAAACCTTTGGCATGAAAGTGCACAAGAAGCCATAGGCTTAGGTGATTCAATTTGTAATTTGTCCAGGCGTAGATTCACACAAGTGAAGCGCAGTGAAGCAGGCAGGCATGTTAGTTTATTATTCTCAAACTGATGGGTCATCAATTAGCTTATATGATTTTATCTAAAAACATGTAACATTCAAATCATATCATTCATATATTGTATATCATATAATGCCATATCACCATCATATATCATATCAATATCGTATCTATCATATTTGAATAATTTATATTAAAGATATTTGCATTATTTATTAACATCATATTTCAATTCCAGTTTGTGTCTTTGTCTTTCCTCATTATCAAACCACTGACCAACTAATCGAACAAAGACTATTGCGTGGTTTTCATTGCAGCCTGTGGCCAGGGACAGAACTGCTAGCAACGTTTGCGTTTGCCACTGGGATGTTCGCAATCCCAGGCTGTTCCAGATATACTTGCAAAAGGTGGGAAAAAACAAGATGCTTTGATCCGTGCGCTTTGGCGCAAAGCTTTCTAAGTGGGTTTCCAGGGTTTTGATTATGTTTTAAAAATCATCATTGTCGATAACATGGGTTAAGATAAGATAATGAGAAATGATAATGATATCCTGGAGTTGGGTGGTTTAAGATGGGGCAACCCCTGGACAATTTGTTTTGCAGCACCAAAGTTTCAAGCTTTTGCTTTGGGACACCAACATCCGGCATCCAAAAATTAAGCTACGTGGGAATCCAAATGACAACTTTCTGGAATGATTAGAAACCCAAATTGAAGCCAAACTATACCCCTCTGAGATGGGTATATTATCCTGTTTTATACCCCTCTGAGAGGGGTATATTATCCTGTTTTATACCCCTTTGAGAGGGGTATATTATCCTGTTTTATACCCCTCTGAGAGGGGTATAAAACAAACAGGCCGAGAGGGGTATAAAACAGGTTTCTGCAGCATAATACGTTTTATACCCCTCTCAGGGTAGATTGTTTCATACCCCTCTCAGAGGGGTATAAAACAGGATAATATACCCCTCTCAAAGGGGTATATTTGGAGGCTCAGAGGGGTATATTATGGCCCCCTCAGAGGGGTATATTATGGTCCCCTAGAGGGGTATATTTGGAGTGCCAAATAGGTTTATGGGTTCCCAAAAGGGTATATTTGGGGTTCCAAGAAGTGTATATTTTTTGTCTTAGAAGGGTACGTTTGGAAAACACATCCATACATTTGGTGTACAACATCTTCTGTTTATCCAAAGTTAAATTTTATCAGATGGGATTACCAGATTATCTTGTTTTATCCAAAGCGGGAATTCATCAATGTGGTGGTTGGTACAAAGACCATCCAAGGTTTGATAATTGTCAATTGGTGGAGCTTCCTTTACATTATAAATTATACAGATTACCATTGTTGAATTCGCTATTTGAAAATGCAGTTGGCCAAAGTTCAGCCAAAACAAGAGTTGAAACAGCCTACCAATCTTCCGTAGCCATTTCGTTCACAGACTGTAAGATTCCAATCATCCAGCGTTTCATTCACAATGCCAGTGAAAAGGAATGCCATGAAGAGGCCGGCCGCTTCCAGCATGAAAGCGGCCAAGACCAAAACGGTTAAGACCCCAGAGGAGGTTGACCAGATTATTCCTGAGAAGACCATCCAGAATGATATGATCGTTATTCTTCATGGTGGTCCACTCGATGATACGATGTGTGTTCCTTATCTACAACATAGCACTCATTATCCTGGATATCTTCCACATATATCTTAAAATAAACTCCACTATGGACTATATTAAATTATATTCTAATAATAATATTAATATTATATATATTATTTAAATATAAATTATATATAAATTATATTAATATTGTATCGACTATAATTCCTGATAATGTGTAGCATATGTTTTTTTTTAATCTACTGTAGTCTATGTTTGACACGAATCGTTCAGAGGCACCCCTGGTATTTGATGATGTACTGTACTACTAAGATTATTATGACTATGACCCATGACCATGACTATCTTTTAATGATCTCATCTGTGTTTCCCCATTGGTTTGACTTTCTGATTCGCGTGTATGTATGTAAGTATGGATATGTTATTTATACATCATCCACAACAACTATATATAATATGATTTATTGAAACATTACACAGTTCATAGACTTTATTAAAATTATATTTTAGGCCTTCATCATGCCACGTTGTCATCCATACATACATACATACTTCAACTCATCCACCCATCACTCCATCCATCCATCCCTCCATCGATCGGTCCATACATTGTTTGTGAACTCTGTTTTATCTTGTCATGTTATTTCCTTGGATTGCGCTCTCCTAGGTGCGCCTTTTGTCCGGGGGCGTGGAGGATATGGACGTGGACCGCAAGAAGGTGAAGACCGCATTCTTCCCCAATGTCTTGTACAAGGTTTCCTACAACTGGTACCGTGACGCTGACAAATTAAGCAGTGAGCATGGGATGCCGACCGGTATCATCCGTTCAGCTGCGCCAATTTGCCATGCCACGCTCATGCGCAATTTCGTGAATGAATGGTTTGATTATGATCTTGAGAAGGAAGACCGCAAGAAGTTTAGGCGCCAGAATGCGCAGTTCTTCTAGTAAAACTTGCGCCTTCCCATAGCACTGACTAGGTCCTCGATGGACTTCTGGCTCATTCAAGGGTTGCTGGGCTGGATGTGGCGTGATATGTGAACTTTGTTGATGAGAAATTTATAGAAATTTGTTGTTGTGCTTAACATTGATTGTGTTATGCTGCGTTTTTTATATGTCATTTATTTATATATCTATCTCAATCTCTATAAAGTAAAACTAACAGATGTGTTACTATAAATTGAAGTTTGCTTGATTTTGAAATTCGATTTCATGCCACGTCCGACCAATGACCAACGCCAACCGATGAAGGTTGATTGTAACATGCATTGCATCTAATCCATGCCAGTTGTTCCATCATCCGGCCAGTCATTGCCCAAGGAACGTTTTTGAGTGATGTCAAGCTGTCAGCTTGAAATGCCAACAAGCTTTGGAGGGTCCTATGTTGAAATGTTTTTGATTGGACAATTGTTTTATCATCTGCCGTTTCAAATGCATAGAAAAGAAACACTTCTTCCAATTTCAGAATCCTCCTTTCTTGTTTGAACCGATCCTTTGAGTCCGACACAAAGACACACAAAAGTGTTTCAGCTGCGCAGTCGGTCAGGTGTTGTTGGAATCAGCCTGGTGACCAGGTGTTAGATTGCACTTCATTTTTCAGCTTTGCACTGCAAGACTGAGAGCTCGCGATGTTTCATCTTTGCTGCATTCGAAATTGACATATGTAAATCTTGTTGGAGCTGTCAAAGTTTCACGTTGAGGGATGCTGTTTGTGAAGTTTGTTTTTCCTTGGGCATGCCGAGCATGCTGCAAGATCGAATCTTGAAAGACCTGTGACATTTGACTATCAGAGAACTCTTGATTCACTCTCTTCTATCCTGTCGCGCTTCTTAAGTGATTCAAAGTTGAGAAGAGATAGGACAACGACCGAATTGCCCAGTCACAGTTGTTAGCTGCTAGCTAGATAGCTGATAGCTCAGATGGGGCCCAAAAAGGCATCGATGTGCAAAACTTGCCGACAAGACTTTTCCGATGAGAGGAAGCAGAAAGGCACGTCCATTCAATGTGGCCAATGTTTCTACTTCATCAAAAGCCATCCAATCTACAAGGGCATGCCTTCCAAGCAGCTTCAGGAAGAATTGGCAGATGACGAGAAGTTTGGCACCTACCTCACAGGATTGACTGAGTGGGAGGAGAACCGTCAAGCTGGCAAGTCGCGCTCGCGGACGCAGAGCGTGACCACATCTGCTGAAACCAAGGCTTCGATGCATACCCGGTCTTTGAAAGGGTATCTGTGGACCAAAGACTTGTGCGAGAAGAAAGGATGTGGTGAACTCTTCAAGAGCCGGAGCAAGTGCTTGACTTCTGTCCAGCACATGGGCAAGACAGTCACAGGAATCTTGCGTGATGTCAATTGCCTTGGAGCCATCGAGATTTACGAGGATTCCAGTGTCAGTGCCATTCGCAGCAATGTAGCAGGTGAGGCAGATGCTATGGACTGCGATGCAGTTTCTGAGCAGAACCAACTCTTCACAAACCTGATACAGCAGATCAAATCACAGGAGACTGAGGACGGCGATGGCAACTCGGGTTTGAAGGCTGCTGCTCGCAAAGATGATGACTTCTTGGACCTTTGGGGGGTCTCTTCATCAGTGGGTGGCCCTTCATCTTCCAATCGAAACCGGGGCAGTGAGGGGACCTGTGCAGAGGCTTCTCGACCACCGAAGAAGCAGAAGATTACGAAGAAGCTAGCTGCTGGTGTTGTGGGTCAGCCTTCTACGTCAGATTCAGTGCCTCTTCAGAAATATTATGTACTTAGAACTACAGGTTCAGCAGTTAAACAATGTTTCGATTAAAATAGATTGTGTTCGTGCTATTGACATCAGTTATTAGTTATGTTGTTGTTTTTTTTTATTATTATGCATTATTTAAATCTATCATGTATTTATAGAGTATTTTACTTGATCTTATTATTGTATATGTGTTTGTAATGTTAGTCAATAGATATAAATAATTAATTGTATCTAAATATTAATGTTATGGTTTTTATATTTTATTTATATTGATGTGATATTGATATATTATGTTAAACGAGTTAAAGTTATATTCTACCGTACCTTATCTTGTTTCTGATCAATCATGTTGTAAGGGATCATTTGTAATTATCATGTTAGTCTATGTGTGGTCATGGCCCATGGTTTCAGAGTCATGTTCATATTAAATCATTTGACGGGTATTTGATTTATGACATTTGATTTGTGATTTAGATATGATATTATGTGACTTCTGATATCATTTGGTTTGATTTAATTTATGGTATGGTTCGATGATAAATGAATTAGTTTGCAATGATTTATCAAAATATAAATATATGCTCTATAATATATAATATATTGTATGATAATAATAATTATTATTATATTTGTATACATGATATATGATACAATTGTATATGATGCTATGTTATGTTGATATTTTTATGGTTCTTTGTCCACCGGCCGATCTCAGGCAGATACGGCATCGCAGAGTGGGCAGGCATCGGCATCCTCTTTGAGCAGCAGTTGGATGTTTTCCGGTCGACTCAACATGAAGGGAGGGAAGGCCAAGCAGTCTGAACATCACAAGGACTTTGAGCAAACCGAACGAGCAATTGCCCAAGTCGAGCAGCTGAAGGTTGCAGTTACCAACCCTGCCTCTTACTTGGGTTTGACATTTGCCAAGTGCCGCAGTGTGTTGGAGAAGATCCAGTCTAGGAACACAGATGCTCTTCAGAAACTCTACCGTGAATCTGGATTGAATGGAGATGCACAAGGACTAGATCTTTTGAAACGAACATGCGAGTGCTGCAAGCAAGCCAGCGCCATTGTCGATGTTGTGTCTGCTTTGCACGACCCTGAATCATCGGCAGAGACTTTGGCATCTGCCCTTGCTGATGCACGGCTGGAAAATGTGGATGTTCCACAGAATGCTGATCAGATCTGTCATGCCCGCCTACTGACAGAGCTGAGCAAAGCTCAGAATTGGTCTGAGTATTTCAAGCAGATCGACGTGGATCACGTGAAGCCTGTCTTTGGAGATGGGGTGGAGGATGATAGCCTTTTGGACTTTCAGGCTTCTTCGCTTCTCACCGCCATGCGCTCCATTCTCATGCAGGAGGTGAAGCTTGACAATGCCCCATCTGATGAGAAAGAGGCAGCCAAGCAGTTGATCTTACTTCAGGACAAGATGATCCTAGAGGGCAGCTGCTTCATTGACGGCTTCTTTGACGCCAACATTGCCAAGTTCATGGAGGATAAGCCCAACGTTTCCAACCTCTTTGAGGATATGCTGAAGTTCAAGATTGTCTTTGCCGCACTTCTGAGGTCCAAGGAGCGAAGGCTAGGGGATGCTGAGATTGAAGCTCTGAAAGGTGCCCGTCAGCACTTGATTGGCAACAAGAAAGGGTTGTTCTACGAGACTTTGACTCTTTTCCCATTGGGCCAGTGTGTTGCTGGCAAGGCGGCTGACATCGTGAACGCTGCTTACCATGACAAAGGTCTCATTGCTGAATTGGACAGCGTGGTTGAATCACTTTCCACCCTGAAGCCTTTCACCCAAGACTCCATCTTGAGGAAGGTCATCAAGGACACGGTTGCCGACTTTGAGATCCAGATCCCTATGTCCAACAAAATGTTCGACGTGGTTAGCAAGTCGCTTTGTCTTGATTTCATTTTGTTTGCAGTTTTTGTTTGGGGACATGGGGCTGAAAGTTGTAAATCACATTCGGAGTCATAATCGAAGCCTAAGCATACCAAACCATTTAGATCATTTCTCATATAATATGGGAATGTCTCAAAAGAGGGGCGCCGAAGCATTTTTTCAATCAAAAAATAAAAGTTTCTATATTTGAGACATTCCAAAATCAATTATAAAAGTGTTAACTAGTTACAGTAGTTATAGTCATAGTCATAGCCATAGTCATAGTCATTAAATTAAAACTACTGTTATAATAATTTAAATGATTTGATGATGTACTGTTTGAACATAGTAACGTCAATGCTCATGTTTTATCCTATAGCATTTAACTAATTATATCATGCTTGCTGTTTGTATCATAGCTTTTCTAGCCTCTTATAGCATTGTAGCTGCCAAGGCTCATATCATATCATATCATATCACATCGATAGAGTAACTCTTACATTTCGTTTGGTCAAACATTTTTTTCCAACACGAGACTTGGCAAATCACGCCATGAATCATACTGGCACTGTACTTTTTGTTTAGCTTCTAGCATATATAATAGTAAAATTAAAAGGTATGATATAATATATAATAAATCGTTCAATATATAATTTATACAATTAAATTATATTTTATATAATAATATAATAGAATATTTAATATACAATTAATATTATATTTATATAATATACATATCACCAAAACACATATCATATTTGATTCTATGATATCACATCTTATAATCATAAATCGAATCATATTGTATTGTTTTATTGAAATTAATATCATTGATATGATTGTATCGTTGTTGTTGTATCATATCATATATCATATATCTGGCTTCTTTGCCTACCATCCCGTTCGAGGTACTCCATGATTTGCAACACTGCTTCGGAACATTTTCGATCAGAACGCCACAGAGATCTTGATGCAGTTGGTGCCAAGATTGATGAGCTCAGTTTGGCATTGCACGCAGCAGTCTCTACGAAGTTCTGCAACCGACACGGCACGAGCATCATTGACGGCATCACTGCTTTGCTTGACGGCAAGATGGATGTGCAGAAGTCCACTGAGTTTTGCAAGGCATTGGAAAGTGCTGCTTCCTTCGTGCCTTTCAACAAGGCACTGGTCAACAAAGCATTGGGGGAGACCAGGGGTGCAGTGCTCAATCAATTTCTTCAGGACAACAAGGAGTTCTACACCAAGATCTCAAGGGCGACCAGCGTGCTGTTCCCCTTCCTGGAATCTCAAGCAGAGGTGGGGGCTTCCACACTCTTGACTCCATCGCTGGTGCCTTTGATTGAGGCGATGCAGAATGAGACGATGCTTGCCAACGTACCGAAGATGGTTCCCAAACTCATGTGGCCATTGAAGCGCTTGCAGCAGAAGATTCTGTCTGCAGCCAAGGTTGCTATGGCCCGTGAAACAGCTAGCGTGATCACCCTCATGTCCAAATTCCAGGATGGTGAGGTTGACTTGAATGCTTTGATGGATACGAACCTTGTAGGGGCCGTGGTCGAGTCTGAGGGTGACGAGACTACATTGAAGGAGGTGAATTTCGGGAGGATCTACGAGCTCTACTTTGCAAAGATCAACTCCGACGGCAATGCCGATGCCAACAAGTGCTACATCGAGAATGGGTCTGAGAAGTTGGAAGTCAGCCCGACCGTTCTTTGTGCTGGCAAAGTCATCCACCATGTTCTCAGAAACATTGCTCATTTGAGTGGCATCATGAAGGAAGCATCAGAGAAACCACCAATGGTAGAGAATTTGACACCACCAAAAGCGTCGAAGCTGTATGTGGGTTGCAAGCTTCAGCATTTGGTCGCAACTTGGACTTTGCAATCAGTAGTTTCCAATAACAACGACAACAATGACAATAACAACGTATGAAAATATTTTCCACCATAATGAATAATAAACTCAATCTAAGTTTTTTTTATGACTTACTTTACTGGTAACTTGAAACTTATAACTTATAATTTATGCTTACGCGTTATAAGTTATAATTATATATAAATAATTTATAATTAATAACAATTCGAGTTTCTGAGCGTGTTTTTGTTACTATTTTTGTTTCTGTCCTGCAACTCAGGATTCCGGAGCGAAGTGTGTCAGCAAGTGTATCCAGTCTCTTCAGGAGGCAACTACATCCTTGGAAACTATCCCATGCGACGTCGCCAAGTCCCGCTTGCAACAGTGCAAGGAGAAGCTAGGTGACCAAATCAAGCTCTTCGTGACCGATTTGAGTGGGGAAGTGTCAGGGGTGCAGCGCCACATCCAGCAGGTTCTTCCCAAGGTGCTGGATGAGTTCAAGTTGAGTGAGTCGCTTGAGTCTGATTCATATGACCCTAGCATGGTCAAGGCAGCGTGTGCAGATGCTCGTGTACAGATCCTTTATCATTTGATGCGCTTGGGAAAGCCAGGCATTTTGTCTGCACTTTCTACGCTGCAGTCAATGGCCATGATTTGCAAGAATTTTGCAGAGCTGCCCGTTTACAGTGCAGCCGCAACATGGACAGACGCTGTAATTGCAGATGTCTCGAAGTTTGCTGAAGGAGATCTGAAAAATCAATCAGGTCTTGCTTTTACCGGGTATGCACTTGGAAACATTACCCTGGCTCAAAGTGTTTATCGTGAATTGAGCACTGGGGAGACCCGACAGAACCTAGTGTTTAAAGCCCTCAATGGTGTGAAGGCCCGTGGCTTCAAATGCAACCAAAAGCTGTTGCAGAAATGTGAGGCCATTCTTAAGGGTCATGGCAGCAAACAAGCCAAGTGAGTCCCTGATTTCCATCGACTCGTTGAAAGATCGGCACAGTTTATGCGGGTTGTGACTGAAACCGGTCAGATCTAGCCACAGCGCCAGGGGGGAAAAACGCTTTGACAGTCTACGCAGCCGCATTGGTTTCATTGATCGAAACCATATATTTTGTTTTGTGTTGTTTTGTTTTTATCTTGAAGCTTGTTGTTTTCCATCTATGAGTCTAACCCGTCAAAGGCCAACGGCAAACATCAAACCATCAAACATTGTATGGCAATGTGGGAGCGGTTACATGAGTAACATACATAATTTAATCATTGATCATTAATCATTCATTCATAAATAAAAATGTTATTAATAAGTTATGAATGATTCATAATTTCATAAATAATTGTATCCAACTACCCTATCTGAAGGTTATTTTGGTTAATCGGGCGTTTGACCCATTGATTTTGGTCCATTGAAAGGAATATATATGACATTTTTGGACATTTGAGTGTGGTATATTACCCTTTTGAGATGGGTATATTCGAAGTTTGGGAGAGGTAGATTTACCCTTTGAAAGGGGCATTTTATAGACATTCAAGACGGGTATATTATACCTTTGAGAGGGGTATATTATACATTTTGAGAGGGGTATATTATACCTTTGAGAGGGGTATATTATACCTTTTGAGAGGGGTATATTATACCTTTGAGAGGGGTATATTATACCTTTTGAGAGGGGTATATTATACCTTTGAGAGGGGTATATTATAGATAGTTGAGAGGGGTATATTATAGGGAATTAGAGGGGTATATTACCCTAAAGAGTTACTGTTAGAGGCAATCCCTAAATTATGGATATACAATGCGGATGATAGTGGCTTGATATAGTGTTTTTTTTCATGGGAAATCTTTCATCCAAATGACGGTAGAACCATCAAGAAGAATGGGAATAGAAAGGTTCTACCCTCCGGTAATTTGTTACATAGCTATTGAACATGGCACATATATAGAAATAGTTGATTTACCGAACTTAAAGATGGTGATTTTCCATAGCTTTTTCTATGTTTACCAAAGGGTACTAGTATGGAGACAGTAGGAGTGTACATGGCCGGCCACCTGGAAAATTCCAAAGGCCTAAATGGGTGGTGTCCATTGCCATCTATGATTACCGGAGGCTACGGGTCGTAATTTCTGATGTCTAAAAAACGCGGTGGCAAGACTCCCTTTTTGAAGAAATGTCTATGCTGTAGCAATTGGTGTTTTTTATTTTTTGACTATGCTTGAGATTGGGAACATATTGACATGAATTCACCACAGGCTGGTTCCACTTGGATGATGGCTCTCCATGGTCTCTGGCTGGGTTTTCCAAGGAATTACCATGTCAAGCCGACGGATAAAATCCCAAAATCCAACTCATGTGGCAGATCTGATAATAAAAAACACATTTGAGCATGTTTATGAGATCTGCGTTTGTGGCATATAGCTGGATCAATATACCTCATTTAGTTTTTCTGCATATAGCTGGATCAATATATGAATTCCAAACCGCAAGATTATTGGTTGATATCCCCATACTCTTGTTCACCCTCCAGTGGTCCAGTATTCTAGTCTAAAACAACCATGTTTCTGATAGGAAAGTCATATCCTTACAGCTTCAAACAAACATGTGAGACATTGTGAGACATTGTGAGACTGTACTTGACTGACAGAGCATTTGCAGCACTCGAATGTGAACCATTGTGAACCCCTGAGGCAAAAGTGGGTAAAAACTACATTAGAACATATCAATGGAAATTTCAGGATCCTAAAATTGAGGTACTGTACCATATACGACCATATTTTGTGGGGATATTCCCTTCCATAGGCCTGAAAAATAGGCCTTACATATGGTTACCTCGAATAAATCGGTTCCTGTTGCATGGCCATTGAACGTATTCTAACCCAGCTTTAGGTGGGGTACATCCCAACAAAAAGATGAGTGATGCGGCATCAAGTAATGTCAAACGTTCCTTTGGCGTCCCAGAACGTGATTGCACATGGGGGGTTAAGTCGGATAAGTATAGTATTCGTGAAAATTGATCATCAATATATAATAGTTATGCAATAGTTCACCATGGGGGATTAATAGTTATTCATATGTGTTAATTGATAATCAAGAATTAGTCATATGTTAATGACTTATGAATGAACAACTATCAATAATTAAAGTAATTCATCTATTATGACACTCATGGGGTAACAAATAAATTGCTTATCCTTTTTAATAAGGAATGATGATTCATCAATAGGCCTAGAGGTACCTTAGTTTCATATTTTCAGACAACCCCTACATGGTGACTGTCGTTTGCACGTCGTTTCCAAGCCACTCCAGCCTTGCATATTTCTTCAGCGCCGCTGCACGGCCAGAAAGCATGGCGTTGACAGCTACCCCACAGAGAATTGATTCATGTAGACATGGCTACTGGTACCCTCTGGTAATTTAACATAGCTATGGAAAATCACCATTTTTATTGGGAAAACTCACTATAAATGGCAATTTTCAATTAGTTTACCAGAGGGTAGATGCCCCCTCGAAAACAAGTTGGTTCCATTTGTGGCAAACTCTGGCAAGTTTTTGCCCATTTTTTTTACATTTCCAGGAATGGCAAACAGATCATTTTTTGAAAAACCGGTGAAACCCAACTGCTTGGGGCTTCACCCAGCCGAAAACAAACCATCCGATCCAACTGCGAGGTGGCATGAGGTCGGGTGGTGCCATTTCCCAGCCATTCGATCTTTCATTCCAGCCATAGTCGTGGCATGTTGTGGCAACTGTTCACAAAGATTCTCCGTTGTGGAGAGCTGCCTGGAGGATTGTCAGTGGAAAATTGCAAACCTGATCCAGAGATATGGCTATGTGTCAAAATTGCCCCAAGAGAACCGCAGAACTGGTCATTTTAAACATTAACCATCCAATTTTAGGGCACCCAATTTTCACCCATACTCATTTCAAAACCATGAAATCCATGTTCTCGTCATTCATGTACTTGTGGAAGGTGGCCGGCCATGAAATCGTTCCAAATTCTTATAAATTCTTCTATCGCAGCGTTCTCGCAGCAAAATGTACGGCCGGTGCGAGTTCCAACTGTCTGAGTTTCCTCGATATGTTTCCTCTGCGAATGTCATGCAAATGCCCCATACCTCCAATAAAGTGTCTGTATTTTAATGGACAGATCGCAAAGACATGGGGTATGGGGTACTTGATTAGCATGGATTAATATAGACATATGGTATTAACATATTAAAATACAGTGTTTAATGGACAGATAATGATCCAAACCATGGTATTTGAAGGTTCCCAAGTCACAAAGGTCACAAAGCCACATGGTCCCATGGCCCACACTCTTTTGAATGTGCATCTCAGCTAGATGCAAATAATCATTGGCTATATATATAATACATATATATATAATACATATATATATAATACATATATATAATACATATATATATATAATACATATATATATAATACATACATATATATATAATACATATATATAATACATATATATATATATACAACTCCCTTCAACTTTGCCCGAAATTCATCATCCACAAAAAATGTCCCGGAGTCCCAATATCTTCTAGTAATCATCCAGGTCACAGTACTTTTTGGGGCAAACCATGTCCTTGATATTGCTAACCATGGTAAGTTCACTTAATCCTATATGGTCGTCAATGTATATCTGGTCGGTGGTTGAGCCATCCCTCTGAACAAATATGAAAATCAGTTGAGAATATGAAATTCCCAATATATATATGTATATATATATCGAAAAATAAAAAAATGTTCCAAACCACCAACCATATATATATATACATAATACAAATATAAATGCATATATTCATTCGAGCAACCATACATATTTATATATGTATTAGTATAGATGTTTCTGAAAACATCATGAACCATTTGACATGCTCAGCTCCAGCAAGCCCTCTGGTCATTTAACATCGCCATGGAATATACAGAATGAACATTGACATTCATCCATGTTCCATGGCACTGTTAGATTACCGGGCTTGGCAACTCTTCGATTGTTTTTTCTGCATCAACCAAGAAAAAGGGAATATCTAGTGATGTGAAACAAAATCCCCAAGACAAGTGGTGTGAAATATCTTGTGATATCTTGTTCCATCTCCAGGGAAATATGGTGTTCTTGTTCTACCCTCTGGTTATTTGTTACATAGCCATGGTATTGATGGCCCATAGAAATAGATGGTTTACCTATTAAAAAATGGTGGATTTGTCCATGGCTATGTTAGTCATAACCAGATGGTATCTCCAACAGATACTTCTTCAAGTGATGTGGATCCGACAACTGGAGGTGGAACCGACAACTCGTCAATGGCTATAAAAAACGCTTACAACACAGTTAGGTTGATGGGTTACCCGGCCTGGTAAACGTTTACAGTTTGCTATGGAACAGTTCGCATATTTATAGTTGATTTACCTATTACAAGTGATGATGTTCAATAGTTATGTTGGTTTACCAGAGGGTATATACGGGATTATAATCGTATAAACCAAGTGCAATGCCTGGGATGCACATGCATGGTGAATCTTGGATGGCAAAAAATCTCATTTTTAGCTGGTACATTTTACCTTTGATAGCAAACGATTAACCATGATCTAACCACCATTACTAACAAGTATATTATATTCACAGTATCTAATCACCATTATTATCCATTTTGAACCATTACAGTACTGGTTGGTGGTTTCAACCCCTCTGAAAAATATGAAAGTCAGTTGAGAGTATGAAATTCCTAATGGAAACATAAAATTCATGTTCCAAACCACCAACCAGATATATACATATATTCATTCGAGCAACCACAACGATTTATATATGTATTAGTATAGATGTTGTATTATCCATTATTATCCATTATTATCCACTATTAACCAATAAGATCCATTATTGTCCATTATTATCCATTGTTAACCAGCCATTATTATCCATTGTTAACCATTACAGTAAAAGATATACTGTTGCAGTATCTAATCAGCCGGTGAACCCAGCATCAAACACCCTGGCACCCCATGGGCCCCTGCGAGTTGGGCCGTCTCAAGCTGGGAGATGACGCGCCTCAGAGCTCGCATGGCTGTGACCATCCAATTATACTTAGCACTATGAAAAAACCAAAGATATATCATATCCCATAGGATCCATGTATGCTATATAATGGTAACATTTACCATCAATATACCCCAATGTTAGCATATATACCATACATGGATCCTATGGGTATAGATTAACTAGTCAATAGATTTTGATTAAACCAAAGATTAACATATAGATTAACCATATAGATTTACATTTAACATAGATTAATTTTGATTAAGCTCTAGATTAATTTGTCAATACTTATCACTTAGATTAAACATATAACAGAGAATAGCATAGACTAAGTTGGGTTAATATAGATTGAACATATTGTACGATAGATCAAAATATATTGACATACATTCACATACATTAACATAGTTTAAGCATGATTTTCGCATATAATATAGAATAAAATCAACCTAGCTCAAACACACAACAGAGATGAACATAACTTGACACATCAAACATATAAAAACACAACATATTTACGGTAGATTATATTGAACTAACTACTGAGGCTACTCTCCATAATTTGTCACCTTTGGCTGGGCAGGAAATTTTCGTGATACATGACGGCTAGCCAACGCTACTGTGAAGCCGGAAAGTAGACCAAGAAATTACCATGGAAATTAATTAATCCATTTATACATAAGTTATAATTTTATAGATGATTTATATTGATTCATCGATTTATGACATGATTTACCTATTTATCCTATGTCTTAATGGTGATTTGTCAATGGTGTTCGCAGTTTCTTTACCCGAGGCTAGGCCTCGATCTATCTGAACTAACCAAGGATCTTTTGAATTAGATGATCCCCTGAGAAGCATAGGAGATTCAGGTCAGTTGACCCATAGAATCTCCTGGCCCCATGGAATTTCTATGATTGGAAATTTATGAATGGAATTTCTAATGGAATTTATATGGAATTGAAATTTCTATGATTGGACATTTATGAATGGAGTTTCTATGGAATTTCGATGGAATTTCTATGGAAATCTATGAATGTTCTATAGAAATTTATGAATGTTCCTCCTGGCCGATATGGAATTTCATAGGATTGAGCCAGCCTCCCCAGAAAAAATCCTCTATCAACATAGCGAAAAGTCAACCCATGACCCACAACCCAAAGTAGTTCGTGCAGGCTATGGGTCAAACTCCAACCAGGTTCGGCAGTGAGGTCGCTATGACCCAATGATCCAGTTTTTCGTGGTGAGATGGCGCAAAAAAACAGCCCTATCAGCTTACTCAAGCTATACTAGTGACAGCCCTATGTTGATTATGTTGGTTATCTGGTGATGCCCCGCTGCAATTTTCAGTTCTGCGGAGTATGAGGTATACAAAATTATATAACTGGTTGGTGGTTTCAACCTGTCTGAAAAATATGAAAGTCAGTTGGGATTCTCATTCTCCAATATATGGAAAGTCATAAAAATCATGTTCCGAACCACCAACCCGATAGCCACATGACTGACCTAAAAACTATCACGACTTTTCACATCTGCTGGACCCATGTGAACTACCCCAACCCGAGGATTTCAATCTGTGCTTCCCGAAAGATTTTCATAGATTTTCCAGTTCCATCGATCCAGTCCTAGTCGTAAAGCATTCTCAAGTACAACCTTACGCAGTGTGTAAACCCTCCAGACACCCAGAAACAAGACCCAACACAAACAAAGCCTCATTACCGCAACCAAACCACATGTGCTAAGGCGCCTGAGCGCAGTGAAACAACTTTCTGCACCGAATTTCAAGTCGCTATCCTCTGGTTTTGCAGCAGGCTGCACCATCCGAATCACAATCGCCACCATGAAAAGCACCGGTGCCAATTGAAGCGTCACCCCACTTGAGCTGCAGAAAAATCAGCTCCACTGAAGCACCGCGCTTGTGTGCTCTTTGCTTACAACCAAACAATCCCATAGCATCCCGCAACACTCTATCTGCTCATGCAGAAATCCACTTAGAATGAGGACATTTCCACCAAACAGTGAAGCTTCACTGCGAATGGGACCCCCCACTCAGCAGCATACGGGCAGAATTCTGCACAGGAGCGACCTGCGGGCGAAGCGAATCCGCTGTCATGGTCATCCCCAAAACAGCTGGAATTTTTGGATGTTCATCCACTGCAAACCATGGTACTGTGGATGGTTGCGAAATCCTGCACCACCTTGGATGGTTGAAACTCTAAATAATGGGATAAACCACCAATCAACTGGTAGAGGATTTCTTCCATCCACTGTATGAAACATATAAGTTTTGATCCAGTAGTTTCTGATCAACAAACTAAGTACCCTCTGGTAATTTAACATAGCTATTGAAAATGGCCATTTATAGTTGATTTTCCCATTAAAAACGGTGATTTACCATAGTTACGTTAGTTTACCAGAGGGTAATTATTGGATCTCCGAAATGTTCTTCTGTAAGATTGGCTGGAAGTCTCCATTTTTGTTTGGTTGCTGGGTTGCTAAAAATACAAAGAGATGCTTGTCATCATGATATATCCCTTGATTGATTCATATCGGATGTATCATGTTCAACTGGAATTGTTTCTATTTTGTGGACCAACCAGCAGTTTCCAACTATGTTATTTGCATAAAATAGAATGCTTGGTGATCACTTTTCTATACCTGGTTCTAGCCACCAGTTTTTTGCCACCTTGAAAAACAACAGGTGTGTTTTTCACAATGGAAATTGGCATAGTTCTGGCATATGTCCAGAAGAAGAAAGCGGCAGTGTGGATGAATGTATCTATATGGAGGCTTCCTAAAACGGGGCCCAAATCATCCAAGTCATTTGACCATGACTTAGTATTGAAAGCCATGGTGACGACTGGGGATTTTTTTCAGTTTCAGAAACCCCCATAAAACATGCCAAAATCCCGGCTGCTGGGCACAAATGGAACCACCAGCCAATGCCAAATGGATACTTTCCCTTCGGGGTACATCCAGTTGTCGCTCCAAAAGGCTGAAACTTGGAGATGTAACAGCCGTTTCTATATCTTGCCGGCTAATTGCAACAGTTCACTAATTCGAAATAAGGCTATTTTGCTATACTTACCTTACTAACCATCGTTCCTGTGAGGTCGCAGTGAGGTGTTGGCTGCCAATGTATGTTGGCTTCATCCCCACTCGGCAATGTTTCGCTGCGTGGTCCCGGTGGTCCCCCAGTTCGAAATCGTTGAGTAATGATGACTCCAATCACTGTTGGATTGGTGGATGCGTTTCTCTCATAGAAATCACTGGGTATAAATTGTATAAATCAACAAATCACTGGGTGGCGCTAGAAAATGTAGCCATGACATCCCAATAATGTCCTTTTGGTAAAAATAGAGGGGCCGGGAGCTGGTTAATCCCATCTATCAATATCTATCATCATTTACCTATTTGTTTTAAGGGGTTTCTTCAAACCCCTCTATTTTCATCAACCAACCAATGGGAATTTGGGACATCTATGCGCTAACAAGCATGACATTCGCAGCTTCGCAGCTTCGCAGCTTCACCTGCCACTTGTCCATGTGATCCCTGGGGATGTACCTGGCTGTAGTGGAGCTACTGTACCATTCACTAAGCCATGAATTTCAGGGCTATTTTCCCTTAGCCTTACATAGATATGACATATGCTACCTCCAATTTAGGTACCTGAAATGGCCGCTGACTAGATAGCTGTGTTGTGTTCCAACTATATATATATAAATATAGAGATAGATTAAGTGGGGTTTGTATCTACGATTAGACGTGGCTTTAACATACACACAGTGCCAATTCATTGTATTGAAGTGATACTGGTATTTACAGTATTGCCAATAACAGTTGGGGACTTGGTTTTTTGTTACAGTAAATGGTGATTATTTGGGGTTTCTCAGTGGTAGAATTGGAATTATGACTAATTAGTTACAACATGTGGGCTCTTTCAATTAACATAACAAAATATAACAACATAATCTAAGTGGGAAAAAATAGCGGTACCATTTGTAACGCCTGATCACTGGATGGGTTACCATGGCTAAAAACCCCGGTAAAGATATATAGATTTGTTGGGTTCCTGGGGGTTTCCAATCAGTTCGAGGAGGATTCCAACTGCAAAACACGAAGAAAAACAACAGGACTCAACGATCAACAAATTGGATACACCCTCTGCTGGTTGGTGGTTGATCTACCCCCAGATTACCACAATGAAAATCATCATGCCATTCCAGGTTACTCGAGGCTGCGTTCTGGCACATGACCATCATTGCCAAAAAGAATTTACACAGCACTTCGGACGACTCCTCGTCCCAACGCATGTTGTGAACTTGCAAAATACTTTTCAAACTGTCACAAAGTCCACCAAAATGCAGTCGACATCAGATTTTGATTATTGTCGACAGTACATGTTGCTTGCAGGTTGCATGCACCAAGGCAATCCTGGACGCCAAAAGGTACGTGTCACGATACCTTTGATACCCTGCCAGCTCATCGAGACTCTGAAGGTTTTTCGATGCGTCTCTGTCAACTTCGAAAAAACATTTCAGGCAAAGGTCGTGGTCTTTCAACTTGAAACAATCTCTCCCAGCGCCACATTAGCTCAAAGATTTTTCCGGATGCGACGCCGAGGCATTTCTTCATTTTGGCGAAGATACGCTGCTGGTTGGACCTCCAGTCATCTTGCTCCCAATCCCAATGTGACTCGTAAAAAGGGACCTGGGGCCACTCCATCATCATGGCTGATCTAACGCAGCCCAGTGAGATAATTATGGATGATTCACCCCTTGGAAACGTGATGTCCCAGTGAGATGTTGAAGGTATTTGCATGACTTTGAGGCTATGAATTCGCAGCTGTACCCGGCGTTTCCACTACGCGGAAAAACGCGACCTTCTTGAAATTCCCAACTGAATGGAAAAATAAAAAATGTTCCAAACCACCAATCAGTCTGGTAATTTACCAACTATGGAGAATCACCATGTTGAATAGGTAAATCTATGTAAATCATCCATGAATAGACCATTTTCCATAGCTACAACGGGAAATCGCCCTTTTCGACAAATTGACAATCTATATATGGCCAAGCTGCTGGATTTTGTTCACTGCCAGGTTGCATATAACTAATGCGATGATGTACGGAACCAAGGGGCTGAAAAGCACTCTCCATTGTTAACTCAATATTTGGAATAATAGGACTCATTATTTGTAAGAAGACTTTATCTATGTGTTTGTCCGATGTATTGGCATATCTTAGTAGCTTGGCAGTCTCTAAATTGTTGTGACTTACATCAATGCAGATCAATTGCAGATATGTTGACATCCGCCACAACAATGTCCCAGTTGGATAGCCATCGATGAGTTTTCCTGGATAAACATAAAATATGCATCATTATGTGTATATATATATATATCCCAATCAATGGGATTTACTCATTACAAACTAAGCATCAATATGTAATATGCACAACTTACAAATTCATATGGGCACCACAAGTTTGGTTGGTTCAAAACATAAAGTTGTTCCTTGATAAACTCTGGATTTCTATAATATCAAATCACGGTTTCTGCTTGATTGGACACCCGCACGTTTCCTGGAAAGATCTGATCTCCCCAATATTTTCCATTCAGATAATGATTTGGATTTATCTGGCATCATCTGGTCAAAGTATGTTTACATGCAAACAACATTCACCTGTTTGTTACTCAACCCCCCTTTGATTTTGCAAAAGTCCAATAGATCCCCCACAAAAAAGGGCACTCCAGCATGGGCGGTGGGGCTGCCTGTGGATGATAGCCGGGCATGATGCTATTTGGGTATGGCTTAAATTTGGGTGGCACAAATACATTGGAAAAAGCGGTGCCAACATGTTTAATGCATTTTGTAGCGGGAAATACATTGGAAAAGACATTTTTTTTAGCAGGTAGACCAACGAATCAGGACATGGTTCAACCGATCAATCCATGAACAAAGAACATCAAAGAACTATGAATCAGGAGGAACACTCGACACCCGAAAAGGATTGCATATGTGTATATGTATACTGTACTAATATTCATACCATGCCGCCAATCCCATCAACGACATGATTTGTGGTTAGTACTAGGGGAATAATGCTAACATCATCTAACGTTTAGGCAAACCTGGTAAGAATAGATATTGGGATATCACTGCCCCTAGTCAGACTGACACTGACATAATTTGAAAAGAGATGCAGAGCAATAGAGTTGCTTACACCCGGAAATCGAACATGAACCCCAAACAGTTACAATTTGGTGCCACCCCAATTATAAGTTGGTTTACAACCACCATTAGCTATAGATATGATATATCTGATATATCTGCCATAAGTCCTAGTTATTTAGAGTTATAAACAAACTTAGCTATCTTGGGGGCACTACCTTGTACGTTTAACAGGAGAATCCTTTTTTCCCAGTCTATTTGCACATGCTGCCTTGTTGTCAACAGGCACCAATGCCAATCCTAAGAAAAACTGGCAACAGACCTTAGACATGGAACTCTCCCAATGCCTGGCCAACCTTGGATACAACTTCAAAAAAAGACTCGACGACATGACATAAATGATCATCAATATCAAAATGGCTTCATAAATTTCAGAAAAACTCCACCATTCACTGGTTGGTGGTGTCAATCCCTCTGAAAAATATGAAAGTCAGTTGGGATGATGATTCCCAATATATTCAGAAAAACTCAACCAGTTCACCAAGTTTTACCTAGGTCCTCTCTATGGTCCCTATGGTCCCCTATGGTCAATGGTCATTCCAAAATCCAATACATGGAGCTACGTAAACGTACCATATGTTTGGCCATAGAAATTGGGGGTATATCCCCTGAAATTTAGGCCTGAAAAATAGGCCTTATATATGGTAGGTACCTCCAATCAATCCGATCCTGAAATGGCCAGTGATATGTTCTCCTATGGTCCCGCGCTTCTCCCTGCCTTGGCCCGGTTCTTGGCGCGCTTCTTGGGGTCCGGCAAACTGCCCCCCGTCTTCGACTTGCTCAACTGGCGAGCCGCGGGAAATGGGGCCGATGGGTCCATGTGGAGGACAAAATCGCCACTTGGGGTGTGAATAACAATAGAATAGTGGAGTATAGTATAGTATAGTATTTAGTATAGTATTTAGTATAGTATTTAGTATAGTATTTAGTATAGAATAGTATAGTATAGCATAGTATAATAACAATAAGTATACTGCACAACTTACACCAACTATAACTGTAGTATCTGGGGGAGTCCTCCAATTTGCTCGATCTTGATAACTCCAAGTTTCTTCCCTGAAAATCACAACACAAATTACCAGCACCGCATCGATCTCATCTATCAGGTAGGCAGCAGCAAGGGTTAGGCTGGACATCGTTGTCTCTACGACGGTGACGACGCAGGGCGCACAAACCACTGCGAACACGGGTTGCGTCGTCGCCAAACTCGAAAATCAAACATTTACCCTCTGGTAAACTGTTACATAGCTATGGAAAATCACCATTGTTAATAGGTAAATCAACTATAAATGAGCCATGTTCAATAGCAAACTGTAACAAATTACCAGAGGGTAAAAATTGCAAAACTGACACGTCTGGACATCAGAAACGCGGCAAAAAATTGACAGCTCACCATCCAGCGCAGCCCTTTCTCAGAGTAGCCGCTACGCTATCTCGAGTTTTTGGCATCTGCCTGTTGATGGCATCTGCCTGTTTAAAACACACATGAACATGGATCAAAACCTATACCCTCCGGTAATCAGTCGCGTGCCTTGCTTGAAAATCCCACCGGGTTACTTCGATGATTTTCCCACCATGATACCTCCATGATACCTCCATGATACTTCGGGGATTTACCAGTTAGCTACTTTTGAGTACCGGAGGAAATACAACTTTAGGATGCAAAAAAATGTGAGTGTTTTATTCATATATGTCATATCTATGTCATATCTACATTGACAACAAGTTTAGAATTCTTGCAAACAGGCCAATGTTGGGACATGGTCACAAATTTGTTTGGCCCTCACACCCGCTGAATTTGCTGTTTATTTTCTGTGTTGCTGGACCCAGCAAATTTTGTTTTGGGCATACGCCAGTTGGAACATAACAGAACTACAAGCAAAATCATCTGTACCCTCTGGTAAACTAACATAACTATGGAAAATCACCATGTTTAATGGGAAAACTAACTATAAATGGCCATTTTCAATAGCTATGCTAGTTTACCAGGCCGGGTAATCCCCAAAAAACACAGACGTTGAACTGAAGGAAAGACGAGAATCGTACTGGAAAAACAGACGTGAGTCATCTATGGCGACTCAATCCCTTCAGTATATCCCCATGGCTGGTTAAAAGCCATAGACGGTGAGCTCGTTCTAAAGCTGGACAATCCCAACATCGAACTGAATGGAATGAATGGATGATGTTGACCATTTTTTTTCGCTGTTTGCTGGTCGAGTTACCCCTCTGAAAAATGATGGAGTGAAAGTCAGTTGGGATGATGACATTCCCAATGGAAAGTCATAAAATTCATATTCCAAACCACCAACCAGTTAGTTACGATCCAGTAATTTCTAGAGTTCTCTGGACGGATTGCTGGTGCAATTATTGAAGGCTTCCACAACTCGCTTAATCATTGTTCGTCAAAAATCATTCATGCAGTAATCATCATTCAGTCACCCAAGAAAAAAAAACGCTCCAATCCTTGCTCTCATAATCAAATATTAGCACACCATGAGTCCTCTTAGATCATTCACCCTTCACCATGAATCCTCATAGATCTTGCTTAAACCCAAGCCAGAAGAACCACCTTGAGTATCAATATAATCAGAAAAATATTCCACTTCCTCTATTACATCCGCATGATGACCATCATGTTCCATATCCATTATGGTAGATTACATGTCCCCAGTATATGCCCACATGATATCCCTTGAAACGGTTGGTTAAAAATATAGTCTAAGTCTAAGTAGTGGATGGTAGACTTGTCCCCTTCATATCCCCATAGCAAGGATCAAATCGAGAACAAATATCCCTATCATATTCCTATGACGCTTACAGCAACCCCAAAAAAATGATAGAAAAAAATGACGCATGGAAATATCTGGTATACCCTCTGGTAATTTGTTACAGTTTGCTATTGAAAATGGCCCTTGAGTTCGTTGATTTACCTATCAAACATGGGGATTTTCCATAGCTACGTTAGTTTACCAGAGGGTATATCATCTGTACCATCCTGGCAACATTGTTTATCTCTTAACTATGGTGAAATCTATCCACTTATACAGAAAAAAAATACGTTTCTATCTTTTGGGGATTAGGAAATCGCCATGGTCAATCTTCCCAAAACCTGTCATCTTTTGCTATGGTTATCTGGTTGCTGGTGGTATACCTACCCCTCTGAAAAATCATGGACTTCGTCAGTTGGGAGTATGAAATTCCCAACTGAATGGAAAATCAATCCAAATTCCATGGTTCCAGTCACCACCAACCAGTGTTTGTTGATTTATAAACCATTCTAATCCCCATAGTTACATCTACCATAAAACATAGTTAATCCATGTTAATACACATACCACCAACCAGCTAATCATCAGCATATATATGTTCCATTGCCCAAAAAAAAACGCCAGGATTTTCCACCGAATCCATCCACCAACCATCCACTCGGTCGACGCCGACGCCTTCTTGTTCAAGGCTGCTAAGTTACCAGGACCGCCCAGCCCCACTGGTGGTCCACCAACCGCAGGGGCCGCAGGGGCAGCTGGCACGAAGGGCGGCGCTTGAAATGGTGGGTTTTTAGGAGCCAACGTGGTGGGAAAATAGATGAAAATACTAGTTTTCTCTACTTTGAACCATCAAAAATTGGGGTTCACCTGTGAAAAATGGTAGTTTTCTCCACTTTTAATCATCAAACATTGGTATCTAAGGGGCAACATAGGGATATTAACCATAATTCAACAAGAAAAATCGTGAGCATTGACATAATGAGATACATGTCAATAGATAGGGCGCATGTTGATACTATGATGTGGCTAATCGTGGATATCTTGCAAAAAAGTTCGAGAATTTGGCAAGCCACCTGTTTTTTCCGTCGTGGCGAGGTCTTTGTAATTCACCAAACCTTATGGTTTCTACTTCTTTACAAAACACGTTCCAAGCCATGGTTTTTCTACTTGAAAGAACATGCCAGAATGGAGCACCCTAATCCCTGTGTGGCCACGCAAGTTGTCGAAAGGTCACCAGAAAACTCTTCCATTAACGGAGTTAATGTTTGCATGTCAAAGCATTAGCCAATGTCTGTCCTTTCGTTGACATCGAAACAGAATAGCTATGGTTGGTGGTGCAATTTCACCATCTTGAAAAATGATGGAGTTCGTCAACGGGAAGGATGACATCCCATATATGAAATGGAAAATAAAAGTCATGTTGAAACCACCAACCAGGAATAGCTATGGTTGGGATGCTTGTCAAACTTATTTCAGGATGATTCGGTTGATTAGGTATTGACCTGGACCCAATTACAGTCCCTGCACTGTATAAGAATTCCTTGTATAAGATAATCAGGGGCTGGATATCTTTTTGCGGAATGTAAAAGGAAATGGAAAGCTAGAAATTGAAGGATCCTGGAATGCTGAAGCCTAAGAAATTTAAAGAGCAGGGCCAGGCTCAGAAGAGCAGTGCGCGCTTTGTTTGAAACAACCCCTTGCATGGATGAGAAATTGAGGGGCTGGATTTCTTAGCTGCAGCCAAGTATTGAATTCAACCCTTACCCGGTAACGTCTCCTCTACACAAGGCTCTTCAAACCCTTACATAGCTAAGAAATCCAGGGGCTGGATTTTTAGCCAAGTACTGAATTAATTCAACCCTTGCCCGGTAACGTCTCCTTTACACAAGGCTCTTCAAAACCCTACATAGCTAAGGAATCCAGGAGCTGGATTTCTTAGCCAAGTATTGAATTCAACCCTTGCCCGGTAACGTCTCCTTTACACAAGGCTCTTCAAACCCTTACATAGCTAAGAAATCTGGGGGCTGAATTTCTTAGCCAAGTATTGAATTCAACCCTTGCCCGGTAACGTCTCCTCTACACAAGGCTCTTCAAACCCTTACATAGCTAAGAAATCCGGGGGCTGAATTTCTTAGCCAAGTATTGAATTCAACCCTTGCCCGGTAACGTCTCCTCTACACAAGGCTCTTCAAACCCTTACATAGCTAAGAAATCCGGGGGCTGAATTTCTTAGCCAAGTATTGAATTCAACCCTTGCCCGGTAACGTCTCCTCTACACAAGGCTCTTCAAACCCTTACATAGCTAAGAAATCCAGGGGCTGGATTTCTTAGCCAAGTATTGAATTCAACCCTTGCCCGGTAACGTCTCCTCTACACAAGGCTCTTCAAAACCTTACATAGCTAAGAAATCCGGGGGCTGGATTTCTTAGCCAAGTACTGAATTCAACCCTTACCCGGTAACGTCTCCTCTACACAAGGCTCTTCTGGATTTCTTAGCCAAGTACTGAATTCAACCCTTGCCCGGTAACGTCTCCTCTACGCAAGGCTCTTCAAACACTTACATAGCTAAGAATTCCAGGGGCTGAATTTCTTAGCCAAGTATTGAATTCAACCCTTGCCCGGTAACGTCTCCTCTACACAAGGCTCTTCAAACCCTTACATAGCTAAGAAATCCAGGGGCTGGATTTCTTAGCCAAGTATTGAATTCAACCCTTGCCCGGTAACGTCTCCTCTACACAAGGCTCTTCAAACCCTTACATAGCTAAGAAATCGAGGGGCTGGATTTCTTAGCCAAGTACTGAATTCAACCCTTGCCCGGTAACGTCTCCTCTACACAAGGCTCTTCTGGATTTCTTAGCCAAGTACTGAATTCAACCCTTGCCCGGTAACGTCTCCTCTACGCAAGGCTCTTCAAACACTTACATAGCTAAGAATTCCAGGGGCTGGATTTCTTAGCCAAGTATTGAATTCAACCCTTGCCCGGTAACGTCTCCTTTACACAAGGCTCTTCAAAACCCTACATAGCTAAGGAATCCAGGAGCTGGATTTCTTAGCCAAGTATTGAATTCAACCCTTGCCCGGTAACGTCTCCTTTACACAAGGCTCTTCAAACCCTTACATAGCTAAGAAATCTGGGGGCTGAATTTCTTAGCCAAGTATTGAATTCAACCCTTGCCCGGTAACGTCTCCTCTACACAAGGCTCTTCAAACCCTTACATAGCTAAGAAATCCAGGGGCTGGATTTCTTAGCCAAGTATTGAATTCAACCCTTGCCCGGTAACGTCTCCTCTGCACAAGGCTCTTAAAACCCTTACATAGCTAAGAAATCCGGGGGCTGGATTTCTTAGCCAAGTATTGAATTCAACCCTTGCCCGGTAACGTCTCCTCTACACAAGGCTCTTCAAACCCTTACATAGCTAAGAAATCCAGGGGCTGGATTTCTTAGCCAAGTATTGAATTCAACCCTTGCCCGGTAACGTCTCCTCTACACAAGGCTCTTCAAAACCTTACATAGCTAAGAAATCCGGGGGCTGGATTTCTTAGCCAAGTACTGAATTCAACCCTTACCCGGTAACGTCTCCTCTACACAAGGCTCTTCTGGATTTCTTAGCCAAGTACTGAATTCAACCCTTGCCCGGTAACGTCTCCTCTACGCAAGGCTCTTCAAACACTTACATAGCTAAGAATTCCAGGGGCTGAATTTCTTAGCCAAGTATTGAATTCAACCCTTGCCCGGTAACGTCTCCTCTACACAAGGCTCTTCAAACCCTTACATAGCTAAGAAATCCAGGGGCTGGATTTCTTAGCCAAGTATTGAATTCAACCCTTGCCCGGTAACGTCTCCTCTACACAAGGCTCTTCAAACCCTTACATAGCTAAGAAATCGAGGGGCTGGATTTCTTAGCCAAGTATTGAATTCAACCCTTGCCCGGTAACGTCTCCTCTACACAAGGCTCTTCTGGATTTCTTAGCCAAGTACTGAATTCAACCCTTGCCCGGTAACGTCTCCTCTACGCAAGGCTCTTCAAACACTTACATAGCTAAGAATTCCAGGGGCTGGATTTCTTAGCCAAGTATTGAATTCAACCCTTGCCCGGTAACGTCTCCTCTACACAAGGCTCTTCAAACCCTTACATAGCTAAGAAATCCAGGGGCTGGATTTCTTAGCCAAGTATTGAATTCAACCCTTGCCCGGTAACGTCTCCTCTGCACAAGGCTCTTAAAACCCTTACATAGCTAAGAAATCCGGGGGCTGGATTTCTTAGCCAAGTATTGAATTCAACCCTTGCCCGGTAACGTCTCTTCTACACAAGGCTCTTCAAACCCTTACATAGCTAAGAAATCCAGGAGCTGGATTTCTTAGCCAAGTATTGAATTCAACCCTTGCCCGGTAACGTCTCCTTTACACAAGGCTCTTCAAAACCCTACATAGCTAAGGAATCCAGGAGCTGGATTTCTTAGCCAAGTATTGAATTCAACCCTTGCCCGGTAACGTCTCCTCTATGCAAGGCTCTTCAAACCCTTACATAGCTAAGAAATCCAGGGGCTGGATTTCTTAGCCAAGTATTGAATTCAACCCTTGCCCGGTAACGTCTCCTCTATGCAAGGCTCTTCAAACCCTTACATAGCTAAGAAATCCGGGGGCTGAATTTCTTAGCCAAGTATTGAATTCAACCCTTGCCCGGTAACGTCTCCTCTACACAAGGCTCTTCAAACCCTTACATAGCTAAGAAATCTGGGGGCTGAATTTCTTAGCCAAGTATTGAATTCAACCCTTGCCCGGTAACGTCTCCTCTACACAAGGCTCTTCAAACCCTTACATAGCTAAGAAATCTGGGGGCTGAATTTCTTAGCCAAGTATTGAATTCAACCCTTGCCCGGTAACGTCTCCTCTACACAAGGCTCTTCAAACCCTTACATAGCTAAGAAATCCAGGGGCTGGATTTCTTAGCCATGTGCTATTTTAGAGACTAGCCTAACTGCTAGCGTTTGTTAATTTCTGGTTGGTGGTTGACCTACCCCTCTGAAAAAATATGAGTTCGTCAGTTGGGATTATGAAATTCCCAACTGAATGGAAAGATACAAAAAAGTTCCAAACCACCAACCAGATATTCAGTTTCTGGGATTAAAACAAAACAAATCGAGCGGGTGCAGTATGTTACCTTGGTAACTCAAAGCATCGTAACTCAACGCTATTGAGTGTTCCATCACCCATTCATCAATAAACAATCAAACTACCCAACCATCAATAAACAATCAAAATTCCCAAACAAACTATTCTCAGTTACCCTCTGGTAAACTAACATAGCTATGGAAAATCACCATGTTTAATGGGAAACTTCACTACAAATGGCCATTTTCAATAGCTATTTTGACATAACCAGAGGGTAAGTCACAATTCGACACCCAAACCCTCCGCGCCAAACAAGCCACGCACCCGTTCCGAACCTGTGGGCTTTTCCAATGGAACGGAGCTCACATCCGGCACAGCCTCTGGACGGATTGGACGGATTTTCACCCACAAATTTATGGGATGTACCCTCTGGTAAACTAACATAACTATGGAAAATCACCATTTTTAGTGGGGAAATCCACTATAAATGGTCATGTTCAATAGCTATTTTGACATAACCAGAGGGTAATGTGGTTAAAACAATGATTAACATTGATAAACCATCCCCCAAATCACCATTTTTATAGGTGGGATTCAAACCATTCCCAAATGGGTAGTCTATTATTGTTCTAACCACATTAATGGAGATACAATGGTATTGTTCTTTCGCTATGCAACCACTGCTGCAACTGGGCATCAAGTTGCAAGGTTGCTTGGACAGATGCGCGCAACCCAGTCACAAGAATAAATTAAGCGTTGGCGTGCAGTCAACATGATGTTGTCATGTTGGAAATCATGTCCCTCATAGTCGTCAATGTGTCTAAACTTGTTCGCTGCCAACCCTAGGTTTGCGCGCGGCGAATCCCGCATATCCTTTGAAATGCTCAAATCCCTGCGTAGGGTTTTATGTTTACTTTCCAAAACAACAAACCCTAAAACCCTAAATTAAATCCCTAAATCCTGAAAACTTAAATCAAAATCACTGCGTATAGCCAGTGTTTTCATTCATCCTCTGGTGATAAGTATATCATATTGTTTGGATGTGTTGTTTGAGTGTGGGCGAACCCGGGGTTTGGAGGGAACTTGTTGTGAATAAGTTTGTTAGAATTGAAGGTCCAATGTTGTCTAAGTCTGCCGAACCTACGTTTCCCAACATCCCTAAACTCTGCACTGCCATTTTAAGTTCCTTGGCTGGAGCTCTAAGAATATGTCCAGCAAGTTCAATTCTACGTTCATCAAGAAAATCTGTAAACGGTTTTACATCATTCCCTTCGGGATTTGCAATTTGGGATGCTTTGTCAGAAACTCGCTGGTGTGTGTTGCTCCTGTCAACATAAGTACTTGTCATCTTCAACATCTTTCTCAGGCCTCTTAAATGGAAGGCATTCAGCTTTCTGCGAAGGGAATTGGTCAGGTGGACCGTTTCCAAACTATAAAGGAAGTTTGCTTTTGATTGCCGCATCATGTACTCATACATATGTTTACTTATGGATTATAATGGGAACGATTAATATTCGATATCTGCAAAAACATAATTGATTATAATGGAAATTGAGATACAATCTACCACAATTGGGATACAATTGGTATATTGTGAGAAAGATTGGGAACATTATGATATATACTCCAAAAACACAATTTTGGTAGTGCCTCATAGTTGGCTAAGTTGGTTTACTACCTCAATAGCTAGGTTTATGATTGATAGACAAATTGAACTAGTCAATGGGGGTTGTAAGTTATGTTGTTGCCCAGGCCTAAATCATCCTAAATCCCTATCCATCGAGTTGCTTTAGCAGTTTAGCTAGCTATACAAGCTAAATCACCATTGATTGAGTCTAAATCACCATGGTTTTGCACCTTACCAGGTGGTAAACTGTTACATAACTATGAAAAATCACCATTTTTAATGGCAAAATCCACTATTTCTATGGCCATTTTCAATAGCTATTTTGACATAACCAGGCCGGGTAAATCCCCATTTCGGATGGATTTTTCCCCCCACGATCCGATCGTAAAGCGCCCATGACTCCGCCTTCTGTGGCGGTCTCTGTGACGCTGAGGCTCCTTGGGTCCAAGGATGCTCCGACCTGTGGCTCTTTTCGCGTTTCGGACTTTCCGGAAAGCCCCAAAAAAGGCAGGGGTAATGGTGGTTAATGGTGGTTAATGGTGGTTAATAATGGTTAATTATGATCTGGGTTGGTGGTTGACCTACCCCTCTGAAATATATGAAAGTCAAATCCCATATATTATGGAAAATAAAAAATGTTTGAAACCACCAACCAGTTACAAAGATTTAGTCCAGGCTAACATCTTGTAACCAGTATTACTATAGGCTTTTTAGTCTTAGTAATCATTAATCTGAATGGATAATCAAACAATAACCAATGGATAATCAATGAATAATCAAAGAATAATCAATGAATAATAAATGAAACCATTCCAAAAAAATGTACTGAAAGTGTTTTACTTGGATGATGAATGGATAATGAATGGATAATGCGTGCACAATCAAGTTCTAATGCTTAGCGCCTGGAAATAGACATAGAGATTTAGTCTTCTAAGCATGAATAATCGATAATCAATTGACAAACAAATAGTAGATAATCGATGGATAATCAATGGATAATCACTTTAAGGCATCTTCTGGAAATCGTGACTTAGGGTAAATCCATCTAATCCAAAACACACACAACAGAAATCTCTGTTTCGTGTGGCGGACTGCAGGCCATCAAATTTAAGCTACACAATGTTCGCTGTCTGTTCAAATGGTTGAGAAGGGGATTCTCCCCAAACATTCAATGGGAATGACTCAGGATCCTCAAATGGAGGTACAGTACCATATTGTTGGCCATATGAATTGTGGGGATATTCCCTGAAATTTAGGCCTGAAAAATAGGCCAAACATATATGGAATCGGTACCTCCAATAAATCGGTTCCTGTTGCATGGCCATTGATTCATGGATATTCCCCATGAAATGTGGTTACGTCACGTACCATGAAATCCCAAGCTATTTTTATCATCGGAATCTAGCAGCCACTGCGACTTTTTGCTTGTGATTGCATGGTGGACTTCAACAGAAAAAGCCAACAGGTTTTGGCTCTGAAGATCAATCATCACCATTAGACAACCCAATACAGGGCACATAGCGGCTGGATTTTTTGAAAAAGAAGTCGGGCGGTGACCTGTTGGTTGCGACCTGTAGGGGGTGACCCCTCTATTCGTCAACCGGCAGCTGGTGAACCCCAGTTATGTTTCTTGGTTTATGACCCCTTAAGTAGTTCGATATATCATCTAATATCTACAGGATGGGGCCCCCCAGTGATGTGAACGTTGGCTTATAAACCATGATAATCCCCATGAAAACTAGTTCGTGAAATATCTACCATAAACCCAATCGTTAAATCAACCACAAACATAAACCAACTGAACGCTGGTGAACTTTCCGGCCCTTTTTCTGGTCTGGTGGTTGACCGGCTTCGCCCTCTGAAAAATCATGGTTTGTGAAAGTCAGTTGGGATGATGACATTCCCAATATATGGAAAATATATGGAAACCACATAATAATATACTTATTAGTGGATGATTATTCATATTATTCCCAACTGAATGGGAAAAAATGATGACATATGATGACATTCCTAAAGTGAATGGAAAGTCATAAAAAAAGTTCCAAAGCACCAACAAAAGTGGTGTTTTTAAATAATGATGTCCTCCACGTCAAACAAAAATCCGAAAATCTGCGCAACTTTCAGCAGTTCCCACTGGTCCAAGCTGGCAGGATAAGAGCTACGGCAAGTCCTCGACGATGATATTGAAAACAGGCTCTCTCGACCCATCAAAACGATCTTGTTGGCTAGGAAGAGCATGACCTGAAAAATCGTCAATCTTCTCCCATTGGCCATGTGCCAAAATCCTTAAGTACTACGCAAAGAGTCCCGCGGCAGTGAAACAGTGTGACGGCGTCGCCGTTTCAGAAAACCAGGGCAGATTGACGACCAAGATATAGGGTACATACCAGGAAGTTGTTGAAGGTTTCCTTTACCAGATACCCTCTGGTGAACTAACATAGCAATGGAAAATGGCTATTTATAGTGGATTTTCCCATTAAAAATGGTGATTTTCCATTGCTATGTTAGTTCACCAGAGGGTATTCACCCTTTCTGATACACTTCTGGTGGTAGATTTGGGGTCTCTGTGACTGTATTCACCCAAGCTACCGATTTACAGGATTTACATGGATTTGCTGTTACACCAAATTGGAGCAAGACTGGGACCGAACGGAAGCAAGGTAAAACCATAAGCTCTTTGTTGGTAAAGGTCTGTTCTTAGCGCAGTTCGCAAGCAGAGTGGGCTCAGGAAAAAGGCGCGTTATCTCCTTAGAACAAACCTTGCGCAATGACGGTTCAGGGCAAAACATATCTATCTGTCCCGGGAGCTCTTCCAAGCACCATAACTAGGCGCAAGTATGATTGAGTCCCGGCTGGCAAGGGAAAACAATTCGTGTACTTAGAACGTAGAAGCTGCGCAATGATCATTCCCCTCATTTTTGTACCACGAAGACCCATACATGGCATACATGGGCACCTTTTTCAAAGCTTCAATCCATGTGTAAGTTGAACTTCCATTTCTTCAGGTCAACCGGTTGTGACTTTTTGTTTGTCAAATCTCGACATATTCTCTTCGAATCATCCCAAATCTCAGTGGTATCTAAATTCGGCGAAGATGTGGTCGCAAACAGGGCTATCCCCTGGTTACTTAACGAAAATCACCATTTGTAATAGGTAAGCCATCTATAAATAAATGGGCCATTTCCCATGGCTATGTTAAATAACCAGAGGGTACTTGGTGCTTGATCTTCCTTCAGACATGGAGATTTAACATGGTTTAACCAACCATTTGATCGGGATTTTTCTCGTTGATTTATGGCCAAGTTAAATAAGTTAAGTTGTCGTGTATTTCACCAGGTTATCTCTTGGATCTATGGAGATTTTTAAATTATGATATATCATGATATATCAATAGTTCATGTAATGGTGGGATCTGCTCAATGACAAAAGCTAGGATTTCAATCTTTACTTCCGATTCACCTTTGATCTGTCCTAAACATCCTATAGGATTCTTCCCAGTTGCAATGGTATATTGAAAATATTGATCAATTCCCTCCCAGCCTTCCGCAAATATGTTCATAATTCACAAAGCGGAAAAACAACATGCTCATAAGGCAAAATCCAACAGACCCCTAGAGTATACCGTTTGCCACCTAAAGTACCTAAAAATGGCAAAAGGAATCCTTTCATTTGGGGTGATGGACTTGGGGTGTGCTCCAAAGGTATAATCAAATCTGATGTTCAAATCATCTTAGAATGTGGGGCCCCTATTCGATAGCGTTCGGTTGGTGAACATAACTTCAATAACTATGGTGTATGATACCTATAACTATCGTTTTCATGGGATTTATAAACCGATTTATATCTGGGGCCCCACGTTGATCCAATATACTGTCCGTAGTTAGATGAGGTTATGAAAATTGCCCACTGACCATCATAGCTAAGTTGGTTGCTAGCTTAAGTGGATTATAATGACATATAATGACTGCATCTACAGTCAGGGGTTATAAACCAACAAACATAACTGGTTGGTGGTTTCAACCCCTCTGGAAAATATGAAAGTCACATGGGATTATGACATTCCCAATATATGGAAAGTCATATAAAATTCATGCTCCAAACCACCAACCAGATATATAACTAGTTATAAAATGTTATAAACTAACTTAGCAATCACACATCAGTGAATCAGCTATCCAGATAAATCCCAGCAAATCACTGATGTGTTTCAGACTTAAATCACATTATTTTTTTCCCCATGGAAAACATGGGAAAACCACCATGTTTTAATATATGTCATGGTCAAAAACATGTGAAAACCACCACATGTCATGTTTTTTTTCCATGGTTTTTCAGGCTTTTCCAGGGCTTTTCACCATGTTTTCCATCTCTTTCCCATGTGAAACCACCATTCCCTCATCGTTTGTCATCGTTTTTCCACCATTTTTCCGGCACACCTGGAGGCCGCGGTCTCCAGGAATGGATCCGCATCGGCGTGGCTTAGACTTTGATCCACCTGGGAAAATGCATGGAAATTGCCATCAAAAATGGAGGTTTCAATGGGAAGTTACCCTATAAACTCCTTTATAAATGGAGGTTTATAGCGAAAAAATCGAAGTATATTGTTGGGAAAATGCTGGGAAAAGTGGGTGACTTAACCATGAAAATGATGGACAAAATGGTGATTTTGCCAAGACAATTAATTGGACACATCGTGATTTTTTATGGTGATTCTTAGTGACTTAATCAAGAAGCATGGCAGAATTCACATATATTCACATGATTTAAGCAAGAGAAATGATGGAAAACATTGGGATTTCACCAAGCATTCCATGGGGAATATACAATGAATTTATATTAAAGTGGTTTATCACGACCAGCTTGACTGCTGAGACGAGGGGGGAGTATATGATATCTCAAACTAGTTGATGGGGGTCAAAAAAACTAACTAATAGACTAATGTTTAAGCGCAAACTTAGGATTTAAATCATGATCGTCTATTTATTTTAGGTATGCCTTAAAAATACTAAAGGATACTAAAGGTATAAGATATCATCAAACATGGATCCAGGAATGACAGGACTTGATCACTACTTGGGCCACTTGGGTATGCATCCCAGTAAGTAAGTGGCTAGGAACCAAATTGCACCGTGCTGGTGTCGAAGTTAAGCATATTTCATGCTCACCAAATAGCAGCAACTGAGAAAATTGTTACAGTTCGGAGCTTCATGCTGTCGCACCATTGAGTGCAGAGGTGTACGCTTCTACAGGGTACGAGTAGGTGATCTTTGGATCGATGCAACGTCCCTTGCTTCCGCATTTCAAGTCCTCGTTGACGTTCTTCCTGTTCTTTTCATGTTCTTAGAACGCGCAATTTGCTTAGCCAAAAAAGGGTGTTCTCTGCGCTAGATGTGGTGTATGACGAATACCGCATTGATACCGTCGCGCGAATTATTGGCTGGTTAGTAAACATTCCTATTAGTGGGTTATAATAATCCCAAACAGCCTGTTGGTATAACCTTCCACAACCAATCACTGGAGGTTTTTTGAAGGCTCAAATGTGGCGTATGAGATCGGTCAATGATAATAAGGGAACGGACACTGAACATGACTTGGTTCCACCCCCTTGCGAACCATCTTAATGACTAATACTGAGACACATGGTCTTGCGAAACATTCCAATCATCCAATCCCTCTAATTGTATACAACCTTCCCTGCGGGGTAGCCTTAAAGCAAACAAATCATGCTTGGGTGGGAAAGCTAGTTCCATAATTCCCCCATATATCATATATTCCGCTGGGCAGTTGAAGTACCAATCATTAATACTTTCCATAAAAATCATATCATCAATTTAGATTGAAGCAGTAGTGCCCTGAAGCCCTTGGTTTCAGACTGTCCATATTGGCATTGAGAGAACTCAACTCTTGAGTTGGATGGGAACTGGGCCCCCCCAGTTATAAATCGCTTTCTGAATCCCATGAAAACGATAGTTATACGTAGGTATCATAAGCCATAGTTATTGAAGTGATGTTCACCAACTGAACACTATCAAACGGCCCCACATTGTAGGGGGATTCTACTATAGATAGGAAGTTTATCCCACTATTTATAGGCTTTCAACATCTTTCAACCATCCTTTTGCTGCAGGATTTCGCTGGCGCATCCACCGTAGGATTTCAAGACTCCCAGTCCCATGGATCCAACAAGAATATTGCCATTCTCAAGCTGAAGCCGAAGATTTATGACTAGCTTAAGTGGAATGTACCCTCTGGTAAATCAACATGGACCCTGAAAATCACCAATTTTTAGAGGAAACTAATCTTTCCAGCCACGCCTGCTCCCTGTAAGCAAACCACTCCAAAGGCTCAGATCTGTTTTCCAATCGTACCTCCATCTTCATGTCAAGGGATTTGCTCAGATACCGCATAGCGCGCCGATAGTCCATTCCTCGCAAAATGACTTCTCGGGCCATTCCATTTGCGGCAGCCACAAGGTCATATGCCACATCCTGAGTCTTGCCATACCAATTACCAGTCACAAACGATGATATCGATGGTCCAAGGGGCCGCACCACTGCTGTGGTTGCAGGGTGCATGTCGCATTCGAGCAGTCTCGTCAGATATTGCAGTGGGCCATCGTGTATCCTTTCAGACGACACCACATGTCCTTGAGCTTGCTGCACAGAGTTCCAAGTCAATGTCAGCAGAAAAGCAACTGCTAGTAACACTTCCTCCAACCCATATCTGGCAGGGTCTATGTTAATTTACTGGAGGGTAATGGATACATCTAGAGTTAGTTGCGTCAAACAACCCCCTATCCCATCTCATTATACTTGTTGGTGAACAGGTTAACTATGGATTCTCATCAACCCCATTAAAATACATAGTATATATAATCCCTATACCCTCTGGTAATTTAACATAACTATTGAACATGACCATTTATATTTATAGTGGATTTACCCATTAAAACTGGTGATGTTCAATAGCAGAGGGTAACCCAATCAACCCATGGTATTTCAATAGCTCACTTGGGGAACGTTTTTGTCAAATTCCACTAACCATCCATGGTGAGGTCATGTGTGGTCGTCCTGATGGCCGAGAAGCAGTGAAATCCACATCTTTGGTCAACTGCGATTTCTCCAACTGAGCAAGCCATGGAGAAACCCTGGGGAAATCGATGGAACACATGCTCTGATTTTCCACATCTACGTGACACCGTTACGGGTAGCACTGGTTCGCATGGGTTCGTCACCTTTCCCATGATGGAAACTTCGCAAGAAATCAGTGGATGAAGATGGGTGTCCACAATAGAAGTAGGACATCAGAAACTGACCTCGTTCCTCATAAAAGCACTTCAGTTGAAGTGAATATGCCCATCAAAATGGCTAGACCATCTAAAACAAAAATAATGTGTATATATATAATTATATATATGACAATAAACATCCAGCAAATGGTGCTTTAAAAACTATCATGCACGCACGCTGCTCCATGGAAACGCCACAAATGTTCTCAGAGTATCAGGCTTTTGAGCCATGGAAGGGATGTAACAACTCGTGTCTTCTTATATTGAATCCATTATTTACAGAAGTGATAAAAGAAAACAAACATATTATATGAACTTAATGATACAGTAAGTGAATCCATCCATTATTTACTGATATTGATCTAGTGAACTAGTTATAATTAGCTTATAAGAAGAAAGTTATAGATATAAGACGGATACTGATTATGTCGAATTATTAAAAGAACTTAGTGATAATTAGCTGCCAGTGAACCAAATGAAGAGAATTGAGGAGATTTACGAACAATTCATGCATTTGGGACATCTTGTGGGGACATATCATGGGATAATTTGTTGGCAGAAGAACACAAAAAAAAAGGTTGACGTCTTTACCAACATAGAAATGGGGATATCTAACAAATAAGGATATGTCTTTTGAGATAATCTTTCTCAGTGACCTGCTTTAAAATCTAACTGCTTCAACGAGTATCTATGAATATACCCTCTGGTAATTTAACATAACTATGGAAAATCACCATATTTTAATGGGAAAATCCACTATAAATGGCCATTTTCAATAGCTATTTTGACATAACCAGAGGGTATGAATATACCCATTCTCGTGTGTGCTTGGCTGGATATTCATCAACATCAATCCCAACTGCTAATTGGGCGGCACCAGGTGCTTATTTTTATCGCACCAAACGCCACCCTTGCCCCAGCTGCATGAAGCTGCATGCGGTGAAGCTGCTCGCTTGCTTCCATTGGAGTTTTCTGTCTCTCATGTCCTAAACCCAGTTATTGGGGGGACAGCTTTGAGGGGGATTGGTTTGAATCCCCATGAGGTTGCGATTCTGGATCACCAAAACATATCCAAAAATCATCCCTGATTTGCCTGTAAAATTGGGTTGGTGAACATCCCAACCAAGATCAGACTTGTCCCTCCAGTTTCAGAGTTTATGACCAGCTGTATGCGCACACAAACTTGGATCATTTGAATACGTGATTAAAGTCATCTTCCCAACCAGTCAGGGCCTAACCAGTTTTATCAACCGTCCTATGCAAAACTACCTTGTGCTGTTTTTTTGCCTATCTTTTTACACACATAGTACAATTGTAGTGCTAAAAACATTGCTATGGATCAATTTAATAAGTATCAATGAAAGGGCTATGAAGAACCATTTGAGAGTTATATGTTGATGTTCACTACAGGTATGCAAGGCTTTGAACCATCCACGGAGCTATAAACCAAAGTAGTTACCTATGGGGCACCGACCAAAAAAAAATATTGGTATAGCATAATCTGTATATATCCCATATCCCACTACATGTTCACATCATACAAGTAGTTGTAGACCCACTATTTGGCTATGTATCCAAATATATGTACTTGTTGGCTCATTCCACTAATACTAAGTATACGTTATATCCCTAGTTATAAGTGGGATAAGTTTCGGTCAATCCACTCAAAAAAATGGTTATAAGTTATAACTAACATACCTAGGATTCGATCCACTTGAAAGTAGGCTTATAACTTATAATCTACTTAGTAAGTGGGATGAACCACCAAGTATATAGATAATTCATAACTTAGGCAGAAGGGGGTGCGAGTCAATCCGCACGCTCTACAGGACTAAACCCTGCAGAGGCAACCCCAGGATATGAGCAAAAATAAAAAAAGGGCAGGGAAGGTGTGAAGCCGCTCTGCCGAGAGAAAAGAAAATGCCCAGCATGACACAGATGGGATGGAAAGACTCAATCCATAAGCTCTCGCCAACTGTTGTCCCTCAGGGTCGGCTGAACCACGTTCACGCATCAGCCAACTCAGAAGTTTCGGAGCACTTGAAAAAGGCGCACCTCTTACTAACTGATACCCCAAGCAGTCAGCATCCTCTGGATCTTGCCAGGTAAAACCTGAAACGCCCTCATCTTTTAAAGGATAATCCAGGAATGTGAAAGAGTCGTTGATCGTTCCATAAAGTTCATTTCTATTTGTCTCCTCCAGATCGCAAGCTATTGAAACATTGTCAGCCAAGATGCCCAAAAGTCCAACCGGAATTTCAGTTGTCCCGGTTGATTTCATCCACCTGAAGATACCACGTAGTAGCATCCAATAAGTGACGAAACCTTCAACCACCTTGACTAGGCTTGCACCAGAAAGTATGTATTTGAACTTTCTCCGCACTCGATATCCCCAAGGAGTACAGATACTCGTTCTATTGGCAAGACCTACTTAGTAAGTGAGATGAACCACCAAGTATATATTCTGGTTGGTGGTTTCAACCCCTCTGAAAAATATTTGCCAGTTGGGAGTATTATTCCCCATATATGGAAAAATAAAAAATGTTCCAAATCACCAAGTGTATATATAATTACCCTCTGGTTATTTAACATAGCCATGGAAAATGGCCAATTTATAGATGGTTTACCTATTAAAAATTGTGATTTTCCATGGCTATGTTAAATAACCAGATGGTAGATACAGCCATGTTGGTTTACCACTTTCCCCAAGCAAAGTCAGCCCTTTCTTCCGACTCGGTTCGGCGCCTGATCCCCGAGGTGCAACGTCATTCGAAGCTGGTTGCCGCTGTGGACATTTACAGCCTGCGCAAGTGGCAAGTGGAGTTTTACAGGGGGTTCTATATATTATTATACATTTATAAATGGGGGTTGTATAGGGTTTTCATAGGATTTTCCATTTAGTCTATATTTATAAATGGGTTGCATAGGGTTTTTATAGGATTTTCCATGAAATCAACCATCCATTTAGGAGTTTAACATGGTTTAACCATCCAATATGGGAGGTTCCATAGTCATGGGGGTACCTTTATGACTCAGGAAACCTCCATATGCAACCCCCGGAATTGGGCAAATTGGGGGTAGGGGCAATGTGGCAATGTCCAGTTACTGGGCCCTGGGGTGAATTTAACAACAAAATTCCTGGCCAAGTATGGGAATTCACCTGCAAAAATGGCAACAAAAGCCACAAACATGGATACCTTATAGTTTCAGTAACCCGGTATAGTAACCTCTAGAGAGATTGAACAAGTAGACACCTGGAAATGATGTGAGATTCTAAGATTTTATAAGTCAATAATTCAATACCATCTACACAGTCTGACATCATCTACCCTCTGGTAGTCATTGCAGTGAAAAATCCCATTGTTTACAGTTACAGCAACTTTTTTGCCCATTTGAATTTCACATGTCCGCTGAGTTCCAGGATTTCCCAGGAGGTTGAAATACCTGCCACCTCACTTGGTTCACTGAATATCTTGTTGGGATAATCCATGACTCCTTAATGACATTAATACCTGGCTGGTGGTTGACCTACCCCTCTGAAAAATGATGGACGAATCGTCAGTTGGGATGATTATTCCATTCCCAACTGAATGGACAGTCATAAAATTCCATGGTTCCAGTCACCACCAAACAGATAATGTCTAATTAATGAGCCTATTCTGAAAATAGGGGAAGGACGTTGCCAACGGATTCGATCATCAATGGAGTTTTTTATGGATCATCCATGGTTTCCCGTGCGGGAAATGATCGTACGTGGGTTATAACCCCAGTGATTTCAGTGGATTAACCCTACAGAAATCCCATTTATAACTGGGGTTATAACCCACTTACGAGCCGTGGGATGAGCCACCAAGTAGTGGAGAATGAAAAGATTGGTACATGTGTGAAGGGGGACAATTATTGTGATATCACATTTAGAGGTGCGGCAAACATGGGTTTCAAGACAAGAATTGGGCGGTATTTAGGGCAACCAAGCCAACAACTAAGAATGAAGACCGTGGATCGGACAGGGTGTAGGAATGGACTAACCGAATGCTTGATTTTGAGGAGTCGACATCTTTTTTTCCATGGACTTTATTAAATAGGGACCCCCAATGATGGTACCCCTAAGCTATTCCCATAAGCTTCCCATACATTTGGGTTTTCTTGTGGGAAAGTTCAATGACTGAGCCATAGCCGCCACATCTGCTCACAGCCTTTCATCACAGTTCATCTCCAGGTTTCCATCTTTACACACGGGGAACTTAAAATGAAAATCTTAAGTCATGGCAGTCCAAAGGAGAATTATCTGCCGAATTCCAACCCATTGTTTTGTGCTGCATCTTGGTGCTCATGTGGGAAACACGATAAGTTGTGATGCTAAAAATTTGTGTTTGGTCGACTAGAGACAGAGACGTTTTTTGGTCGGTACAGCACCAAAATTGGTCGGGCAAACCACATCTCTGTTATACTATTACTATTCCCCAATTTTCTTAATAAGAACAGTCAAAATGTAATCTCACATTATCCCAAATTGTGGTAATAGTATGTAGTAACGCAGTAACAATCAAATGTAATATCATACTATTCCAATTTTTTTTGTTGGTAACTTAGCCAACTCACCTGCCTTGTCTATTTTCCTTCCTCCACCAGAAGCCTTCCCTCCCGCGACTCCCGGCCCCATCGGCGCTCTTGATCACCCCGGTCACGCCGTCCATGTCTCTGAGTTGCTCCTGTCACAGAAAGCCCGGATGGAGGCAATTCTACGAAGGCTTCACCAAAGAAATGTGAAAACCAGGTAGTATGCCCTTTGGTAATTGAATGTAGCGATGGAAAATCACCAGATTTTAATCATCTGTAAAGATCTATAAACCGTCCATTTTCCATAGCTATGTTAAATCGAAGGGCAAATTGACAAATACATACTCCTAAATTCAGTAGGCCCCTAAACTGGAAGTATAAATGTATCTTATCTATATATATATATATACATCGGTCACATATCTGGGCAATTTATGATCTTTCACTAACCTGAATCTTGCGGCCATTTTGGGATGATTCCCCTTATTAACCATGATTCCAGGGTTCGGGAGAACAGTGAGGTCGTTATAATTTGCCCATACATATATATATATATATAATATTGTATAAGATGTATATATATATAAGTATATAAGTATATATATATATACATAAATATAAAACTATATACATATATATCAATAAATAATAAATATACAATATCAATAACTATATGATATGTATATATATATATATGTACAAATAATAAACTATATCAGATATGGACATTATAAAACTTTCTATAGTTGGCATGCATCTGCGTCCTCTATTCTCTTGACCCCGTCGTAGCTGAAGCAATTCCTGGCGTCGCTTTGGGTGAAAATTCACCAACCCAAGGTATGTTTAGGTTAAAAGAAGACGTATTGAAAGCTGGTTGGCGGTATACCTACCCCTCTGAAAAATATGAAAGTCATTTGGGATGATGACATTCCCAATATATGGGAAGTCATAAAATTCATGTTCGAAACCACCAACCAGAAAGCCTCATGTCAGTGTTCAAATTCCTGTGTCCCTTTTTACTGATTTGCTGATAGGGATTCTCCAAATGGATCGTGATATTCCCAATGTATTGGCTAGTAGAATCCATAAACATCAAACAACAAGCGTTTTGAACACTGCTCATGTGGATATGAGTCAAAAGCCGCGTACTACCCCAACTGATAGCTGGTGTTCATGGATGACATTCACTCACTCTTGCCCGGTGTGTCTTGTCTTTGAAATTCTATGTCATACATTTGTTCCTACTAGAATTTCTCAAAAAAAAGAAAGTCCTCACAACAGGGGGGCGATGGATTCTGGGTCAAGAGCCCATGTAACAATGGATTTGCTTAAGAGGTCCTCCAAAAATAACAAATATACACTATAGATTCACCAAATGGTGGATTTTCCATTGGAAAATCACCTTAAACAAACCCCATTGCTTGAACGGAACGGCAGCCACAAAAAAAAAAAATGTTTGGAAGTCGCCTGCGGAGGTCAAAGGATCGCATGTAGGGCAACTGAAAGATGACTTGAAGGATGATGTTCACTGCATCCTGAGTTGACGGCAAAAATCGATAACATTTCTGGCTGAATCAACTATATACATATATATATACATATATCATATCTATATATACACCATACAATTATAAATAATATAAATGTATATCATATATATATATCATATATATAATCATATATATATATATACATCATATATATATATATGATAGATATATATACATATATGATTATATATATGATATATATCACATATATATTATATCATATATATATATACATAAATACACTTCACTAAGCTGAAACTAGCTATTTCCTCCTTCCCGGCGGTCACTTCCAAATGGGAATACAATGCTTTTCCTGGATGAAATGGGGTAGCCTATTTTCAGGCAACCCCATGACGACTGGATGAGGACTGGGGTACCCTCACGACTTAGGAAACTGTTCATTTACCCGGGGGAAACCTCCATACATTACATATTATCATACTACTTAATATCCCATGAATTTCCCATTAACATCCCATTAAACAAAAATGATGATGGGTCCCCCAGTACATTGGTGATCAACAAAATCGCTGGGATTTATGGATGGTAATCCCCCCGGTCCCAAAATGGTTTTGACCGGCCCATACCCATATGAACCATTCTGAAAACTTTCAGTCACTCCCTATGTCGTATCATGTTGGGTACGCCAAAGGGAGGTGTTTAGAGCGGCTCATATGTTAATATTCCATTATTCCGTTAATATTCCAATAAATATCCCATGAAAATCGCATTAAAATCCCATTAAAATCCCATTAATATCCCAATAAATATCCCATGAAAATCCCATTAAAATCCCATTAATATCCCATGAAAATCCCATTAATATCCCATGAAAATCCCATTAAAATCCCATTAATATCCCATTACTATCCCAATAAATATCCCATGAAAATCCCATTAAAATCCCATTAATATCCCAATAAATATCCCATGAAAATCCCATTAAAATCCCATTAATATCCCATGAAAATCCCATTAATATCCCATGAAAATCCCATTAAAATCCCATTAATATCCCATTACTATCCCAATAAATATCCCATGAAAATCCCATTAAAATCCCATTAATATCCCAATAAATATCCCAAATCCCATTATATTAATATCCCATCCCATTAAATCCCATGAAAATCCCATTAAAATCCCATTAATATCCCATGAAAATCCCATTAATATCCCATTAAAATCCAATTCCCATTAAATCCCATTATTATATCCCATTAATATCCCATCCCAAATCCCATTAAAATCCCCCATTAATATCCCATCCAATTAAAATCCCATTAATAATCCCCCATTAAAATCCCATGAAAATCCCATTAAAATCCCATTAATATCCCATTAATATCCCATTAAAATCCAATTAAAATCCCATTAATATCCCATTAAAATCCCATTAAAATCCCGTTAAAACCATTAAAATCCCATTAATATCCCATTAATATCCCATTAAAATCCCATGAAAATCCCATTAATATCCCATGAAAATCCCATTAAAATCCCATTAATATCCCATTAATATCCCATTAAAATCCAATTAAAATCCCATTAATATCACATTAAAATCCAATTAAAATCCCATTAATATCCCATTAAAATCCCATGAAAATCCCATGAAAATCCCATTAAAATCAAATTAAAATCCCATTAATATCCCATTAAAATCCAATCAAAATCCCATGAAAATCCCACTAATATCCCATTAATATCCCATTAAAATCCCATTAATATCCCATTAATATCTCAGGAAAATCCCATTAAAATCCCATTAAAATCCTATTAATATCCCATTAAAATCCAATTAAAATCCCATTAATATCCCATTAATATCCCATTAATATCCCATTAAAATCCAATTAAAATCCCATGAAAATCCCATTAATATCCCATTAATATCCCATTAAAATCCAATTAAAACCCCATTAAAATCCCATTAATATCCCATTAAAATCCAATTAAAATCCCATGAAAATCCCATTAAAATCCCATTAAAATCCCATGAAAATCCAATTAAAATCCCATTAAAATCCCATTAATATCCCATTAAAATCCAATTAAAATCCCATGAAAATCCCATTAAAATCCCATGAAAATCCTATTAATATCCCATTGATCTCCCTAATTTTTATATCCCATTAATTGGGTGTGGATCTAGGACCTTCCTACTCGCCAAGAGTTGCAACATGGACATGGCATCCTCTTCCTCGTCTTGCATGAGTTCTGGTGCTACACTCAAGGGCTGCCACCGAGGAGGGTCGACCAGAAGCTGGAAAGTATCGACTGGGTCAGCTAGGTAACCGTGATACAACATGGTTGCGAGGCACCTGGGGTCTGCATGTTGCTGCTCGAATGATTTGGAGGTGGGACTTCAACTCGAATGAGGTCGGCAGCAATAACATGGGGGTGTGTAGCTTCGGAACTCCAATAGACTTCGTTGTGCCAACACAAGCATGGCAACTGGCAACTGAACGTAGTTGCAGTAGTGATGCAAGCGCAAAAGGAGTAGAAACTGAGGTTGTGTCAAGCTTTGGGGCATGTAAATGGCAGATCGGAATTCCTGATACTCATTCTGAAAACCTGCAGTCACTCCCTATGTCGTATCATTTTGGGTACGCCAAAGGGAGGCGTTTAGAGCGGCTCATATGCTAATATTCCATTATTCCGTTAATATCCCAATAAATATCCAGTGAAATACCATCTGGTTATTTAACATAGCCATGGAAAATCATCATTTTGAATAGGTAAACCATCTATAAATGGGCCATTTCCCATGGCTATGTTAGTCATAACCAGAGGGTATATGTTGAAATCTCTAACATCACCATTGATTCACCAAACTTGACCCCGTCACTACCAACTCCTCCTCCGAACAAAAAAAAAACGCCAAGACACATCGTCCAGGCCGTTATCGATAAGGCTAAGCACATAGACCTTGCGACACGTGACTTTTCTACTAAACAGCTGGCACATGGATATTTGTTTTGTCAAACTCCGAAAATCAGCATCCACATGCAGTCTCATCTGGGCATTCTTTGCTCCTCATCTGGGCATTCTTTGCCCTACAGACATTTGTTCCTTCTCGAATGCACAAAAAAAGTGGTGCCATTCAATTGTAAGTTGGTAGAAATATCCCCATTCAGTAGTATTCATGGTCAATCTTTGGTAGTCAACAAAATATGTCATTTTTTGCTGGTTTTGGTTATTTGTCCATTTGTGGCAAAAAACTAAGGGATTCAACTACCTACCTGCTCAAAGCACTCGTAGCGTTGGAAGAGGCCAAGCATCTCCTGAGGCAGAGGCGTATGAAGTACGCTGAAAAATGAATGGGTTATATATATATATATTATGTATATGAGAAAATAATGACACTAATAATGCAATAATGGATACATAATAATACATAATACATACTAGTACACAAGAATACATCATAATACATCATAATATATCATAATATATCATAATACATAAAAAATAATACTTTACTATTTTAGTTGTATGTCATGTTTCATCTCTTTGCAGGTTACTAGATATTTATAGGCCACGAAACTCACGAAACCATGGATCCCGGGGATCCCGTGGTCATGACGGTCATCCCATTTGATTCGGACTTGCTTGGCATACAATGTGGGGCCCCCGAAGGATAGTTAAGTTTGTTTATAACTTCACTATGGTCTATGAATGTTTATGATACCTATAGCTATAGCTCATGTTTTTTTTGAAAAGCCAACTTTTTTTACCCTCTGGTTATGTCAAAATAGCTATTGAAAATGGCCATTATAGTGAGTTTTCCCATTAAAAATGGTGATTTTCCATAGTTTTTTGTATGTTTACCAGAGGGTACTGGGCCCAAAAAAATTGTGGGTCTACGTTAAGCCCGTCACGACTGGATTCCACGAGATCTCTCATGGCGGCAGAATGGGAACGGTTTGCGAACTGGAAAATCACCCATTTTACCCTCTGGTAAACTATGGAAAATCACCATTTTTAGTGGGAAAATCCAACATAACTATGGAAAATCACCATTTTTAATGGGAAAATCCACTATTTCAATGGCCATTTTCAATAGCTATTTTGACATAACCAGAGGGTAATGGCTAAATCAACTATGAATCACCATCTGGTTGGTGGTTGACCTACCACCCTCTGAAAAATATGAAAGTCAGTTGGGAGTACAGTATGATTCCCAATATATGGAAAACATAATATTCTATACCATATATTGGGAATAATATATTGAAAAGGTTCCCAATTGTTATTTTTGAATAATGGCTAGTTGGTGGTTTGGAATAATACCATATTTTCCCAATATCATGTTCCAAACCACCAACTAGCCTCTGGTGAACTAACATAGCAATGGAAAATCACCATTTTTAATGGGAAAATCCACTATAAATAGCCATTTTCAATAGCTATGTGAGTTCACCAGAGGGTAGCCATTTTTCAATAGTGTAACAAATGACCAGAGAGGGTTCTGACCACCCCCCAATCTCGGCAAATCCAACTGGTCAACATATGGAGATGAGGCTTCGTCCCCTTTTTTTGAGAGCTGCTAGTCATGAGGGGTGCATCCCCCTAAAAATGATATCATATGATATCTATACTTGTTGGCTCATCCCACGAATCCGATTCGTAGGTTATATCCCTAGTCTACCTAGTCAAACAGGTGGGATAAGTCGGGTTAATCCACTCAAAAAACGTCAAAAACTACTTGGTGGCTCATCCCACTTAGTAAGTGGGTTATAACCCCAGTTATAAGTGGATTAACCCTACTTATCCCATTTATAACTGGGGTTATAACCCACTTACTAAGTGGGATGAGCCACCAAGTAGGGTTATAACCTGCTCAGTAAGTGGGATGAACCACCAGCCATAGGCATTGATCCACGGGCCATACATGGTTTCCTGATCGTCATACATAGTGTGTCGACGCTTGCACACTTCACTGTGAGTCGATAGTGGAAAACCCACATCTTCAGGTGAGATGTATTACCCTCTGGTAAACTGGTGATTAATGGTGATTAATTGGGATTCAATGGGATTTCATTGTGATTTAATGGGCTCTAATGGTGATTAGTGGAGGTTTACCCTCTGGTAAACTAACAGTTTGCTATGTAAAATCACCATCTTCAATAGGTAAATCAACTATTTCTATGGCCATTGTCAATAGCTTTTTGTATGTTTACCAGAGGGTTATTAGTACTATATGATACTATATGGGTTCCATAAATGGGGGTACCCTAAAATAGATGGTTTATAATGGAAACTGAATCTAGAAATAGATGATTTGGTGGTACCACCCCTTTTAGGAAACCTCCATATGGCTATGAATCAAACACCTGCTACCCTGGGGAACATCAACATAGCTGATACATGGATGTTCATATGTCCATCCCACAAAATATAGCATTGTAGCTTGTGACCCATCTGCATATATACGTCTTCAGTCAAATCTTAAATGTTGAGAAAATTAGACTCCAGCATGGGCAGAAACATATGCCAGTGTGTGATGAATGAAGTGATGAACATTTGGGTATGGGTCAATACCTATTAATACCATTTTTAGGGGAATGACCATCCATTTACCTGCTATTTTGATGTGAACTACAGGGGTACCAGGGTTTTGACACACTGCCATTTCACTCGTGATTCTTAGGTTTGACAAATCAGGAAGACATGTGCTGTGTGAGGTACTGTTGGCATCAACAAAAAAGGATTTTCCCTGAACACAGGTCCATTCGTTCCTCGCAAGAAAGCAAACAAGGTGGTGCCCCCCAAACGTTCTAAATTGGTTTATAAACCCCAGTAACTATAGATATATCACCAACAAAAACCAGAGTGAGATTGGAGTTATGTTCACCAACTGAACGCTATCTTGGGGGCACCACCTTGAACTTAACTCATCTCAATCAAATACACCCATGGTAAAATGTGATTTTGGGATGCCAATCATCATCACATCAGCTTCCCAGCCTGCGAAACAAGTTTCACTTGTGCTTGTGTATAAATTACCATTCTCCCCCAAAAGTAAAATCTGGTAATTTAACATAACTATGGAAAATCACCATGTTTAATGGGAAAATCCACTATTTCTATGGCCATTTTCAATTGCTATTTTGACATAACCAGAGGGTATCAAAAAGTATAACAGAGTCAAAAGGGAACAGCTGGGAACCGCTGTTAGAAATGAGATGAACAGAATTCCCAGCAGGATGGGCATATGCTTTTTTTTCGGAAAAAAGCCGTTCAGCCGTTTGGATGGGCATGTTTTTCTTAACTTGGTGGAGGCGCCACCGGTCATTGGATACCACCTGCCAGTTTTTTTTTGATACATCATGTTCTTGGTTTTTTTTAGAATTTCCCATTAAGATTTCCACGCGCTAATCAAACGTGGCAATTGAAAGTCGCCGAAAGTCAAGGTTTATAGCTGGGAAATTCAACTATAAATGGATTATGTTCCATTTCCATGTTTGATTACCAAAGGGGTATATATATATATACCCTGATTGTTTGTATATATATATATATATATTCTCCATTTTAAGCCCCATCCTCAAAAAGAAATCTGTTCCGCTGAATCCACATTTCCAAGGATTTTTCTCTAGCTGGATTTCATTGGATTTATTTATATTATTAACTGCTGTTCTGAGGCGTCCGAATGATGTGGCCATGAGCCGTTGACCATCGTTGACCTGCATACTGTGCGATTTCACATCTCACATGTCGCCTATTCCCAGATTCTGGGTAAATTATAATATTTCACCAACCTGAATTAAGGCCATTTGGGGATGATTCCCCTTACTAACTATGATTATAGTGAGGTCGCAGTGAGGTCGTTATAATTTACCCAGCCAGATGTTCAGCAACTGAATTTCTCCTACTTGGAGGATCATCCCACGGATCGTAAGTGGTGTTTCATGACCCCTGGTGATCCTACCTCCCCGTTTTCTGTGGCTTATCCCATCTTTTTTTCGGGTAAAACGCCATGCCATGTTTACCATCCCCCAGTCATCACCATAAATAGAGATAAAATGATATAAATAGGTTGTATTTTGACCATTCCCAGTCATGGCTGGTAAACATGACATTGTTTTACCGCATTATAGATGTTTTTTCACTATGGTTATTAACCACGCAAGCGAGAAGCGTGGGATGATCCTACAAGTAAGCGGAAACCAGAAGGACCATGGCAAAAACTATCACGGAGGGGAGCGGAACTCGCTTCGCTCCTTAATCTCCCTGGTGCCAAAGCTCAAACCTCAGCGCGTTTCGCGATGTCGCGGAAATGGTTTTTGTGACTTTGCGGGTGCTTTAGATGTCTTAATGAAACTAAATATAATCATTGAAGATAGCAACTTCTAAATAGTAATTTAAGATTAACCAATAGTCTAAATGGGTGATTTCCAATAATCATCCCAAAATGTTCATCCTTGCCCATCAGTAATCTCAAACATAGCGATTGGAATTCGATGATTGATCAACCTTTAGGATGTAATCAAAAACCAGCGAAATGGTGGAAACATAACATTTTAATGGGAGTTGAAGGGACTTAATGATATATATATATGTATATATTGATGGGAGTTGAAGGGAATTACATTATAGTGGCTTTAATGATGGTGATACCGTGTTTAATATAGTGTTATACTATGTTATACCGGACTGAGACATGACTTGCTTCATCAGGTGATCCCACCGTGAGGGAATTGCGGATGGGGAGCCCAAAGAAAGCCACGGCCATGCTCATCTTATACCATGTTATATCATATTTTGGGGAGATGAACAGCCATACATCATGATAAATCCCACTTATGTGGATGTGAAGTGCAGATAGTGCAGGGTCCCCTAGGTACCAGGCTTCTGAACTGTAGCATTTTTTAGTTCAAAACCTCGCCTGAGCAGTGTTCAAAGCCTGGGTCATGCTGTCCCTGAAAAAGTCCTGCCTGGTTAAGAACGTGATTCCCAATTCATAGTGTGTAGTGTATATTGGCTAGTAAAATTCCTTACATAACCTATCCTATAATCATCAACCAACAAGGGTAGATCGCAGCCACTCACCTGGCAACCTGGGTTTTCTTTGGTTGAAAAAGAGGAACCAAATCCTGTATGGATTCATGGCCAATCTTGGATACCCTACACAAAAAATGCATGGTTGATGCCATTCATTTCCGCTTCATTCCAGTGTTCCCTCCATCAAATGAGTAAAATGCCTTGATACCATTGATGCCAAAAGTCCAGCACCAGGTAAGTATAACTACCCCGTATCTTTCATCATTTCTATATAGGCGGTGCAAAGATTTCCTCCATCAACAGTAGGTATACCCTCTGGTAATCAAACATGGTTTGCTGGAAATTCCCAGCACATTCGAATCAAATATACCATAAAACCACTATAACCCCCATTGGACATCAATTGTATTCCCATGATTCTTGCTTAAATCATGTAAAATCCCAATATCATGATATGGCAGTGTGTCAAAACCCTGGTACCCCTGGTGAACATCAAAATAGCTGGTAAATGGATGTTCATCCCCCTGAAGTTGCTATTTAGAGGTATTGATCCATAGCCATATAAATGCCCAAATTCTATCCAACCAGTCCAATCACTTGTCGCTCCCACCATCAAGGTGGAGATCGTGAATGCGATCACCTTCCACCATGTTCATGACGTACCTGCGTTGTCAGAAGGTCCTCTCCACCGCGGTATGATTTTCTTTTCCGAAACAGAAACATGTTCTTGTGCTGGGTTGATGTATCTGGGTAAATTATAATCTATGTATATCTGCTATATGGATCTATATATATATATATATATGCTAACCCCCCCTGATACCTACTTTTTACTGTTAATTCCTTCCTTTCTTCGTAACTACATCTGTGCTGGCAGCAAGTCATTTGCAAGAACCATGTGGGTTACATGCTTGAGGGAGCGTGGGTTCAAAAGGATGGAGCTATGAAGGCTTTGCACAAAGTGCTGCGTTACAAGTTCTCACTTGGGCAAACTACAGCAAGTACTTTGCACGAATCACGGTCACATGCTTGAGGGAGGGTGGGTTCAAAAGGATGAAGCTATGAAGGCTTTGCACAAAGTGCTGCGTTATAATTTCTCACTCGGGCAAACTACAGCAAGTACTTTGCACGAACCACGTGGTTCACTTGCTTGAGGGAGGGTGGGTTCAAAAGGATGAAGCTATGAAGGCTTTGCACAAAGTGCTGCGTTACAAGTTCTCACTTGTGCAAACTACAGCAAGTACTTTGCACGAACCACGTGGTTCACGTGCTTGAGGGAGGGTGGGTTCAAAAGGATGAAGCTATGAAGGCTTTGCACAAAGTGCTGCGTTACAAGTTCTCACTTGGGCAAACTACAGCAAGTACTTTGCACGAATCACGGTTACATGCTTGAGGGAGGGTGGGTTCAAAAGGATGAAGCTATGAAGGCTTTGCACAAAGTGCTGCGTTACAAGTTCTCACTTGGGCAAACTACAGGTCTGGAATCAAGTCTGAAACCAAGTCTGAAACCAAGTCTGAAACCAAGTCTGAAACCAAGTTCCCAACAGCAGGGCCTGTTGGGTTTCAATCTCTAGGGCTGGGGCTGGCTCGCGGGGACTTGCAGCCTTCAAAATCCGGAATGGAACCTGGAACCCCGGAACCCTGGAACCCTGGAACCCTGGAACCCTGGAACCCTGAAACCTTGGAACCCCGGAACCCTGGAACCCTGGAACCCTGAAACCCTGGAACCCTGGAACCCCGGAACCCTGGAACCCTGGAACCCCGGAACCTTGGAACCCTGCGACCGTGGAACCCTGAAACCTTGGAACCTTGGCACCCTGGAACCCTCAAGGATTCTGGAACCCTGCAACCTTGGAACCCTGCAACCCTGCAACCCTGCACACCTGGCACCCTGCTGGGATCCTGGAACCCTGAAACCCTGGAACCCTTGGAACCCTTGGAAAACCCTTGGAACCCTGAAACCGGAACCCTGAAACCGTGGGACCCTGGTACCCTGGAACCCTGGAACCCTGAAACCTTGGAACCCCGGAACCCTGGAACCCTGGAACCCTGGAACCCCGGAACCCTGGAACCCTGAAACCCTGGAACCTTGGAACCCTGCGACCGTGGAACCCTGAAACCTTGGAACCTTGGCACCCAGGAACCCTCAAGGATTCTGGAACCCTGCAACCTTGGAACCCTGCAACCCTGCACACCTGGCACCCTGCTGGGATCCTGGAACCCTGAAACCGTGGAACCCTTGGAACCCTTGGAACCCTGGAAACCTTGGAACCCTGAAACCGTGGGACCCTGGTACCCTGGAACCTTGGAACCCTTGAAACCCTAAAACTTCCGAACCCTAAACTCTATGCGCGCTGCGCGCGCTGCATGCAATAAAGTAAACCCTAAAACTTCCAAACCCTAAACCCTAATGCGCGGTGCGCGCGCTGTGTCCCAGAGAAGTAAACCCTAAAATTTCCAAACCCTAAACCATCGTGTTATGCAACTTCCAAACCCTAAAGTTTAACCCGCGGTGTGCGCGCTGCATGCAATAAAATAACCCCTAAAACTTCCAAACCCTAAACCCTAATGCGTGCTGTGCGCGCTGCGTGCCAGAGATAAACCCTAAAACCTTCAAACCCTAAACACTAATGCGCGCTGCGCGCGCTTCGTGCAATAGAAATAAACCCTAAAATCTTCAAACCTGAAACTCTCGTGTCATAGAGGTAAACCCTAAAATTTCCAAACCCTAAACCCTAAACCCTAACGAGCGCTGCGCGCGCTGTGTGCCATAGAAGTACCCCTTAAAATCTCCAAACCTAAACCATCGTGTCATGGAGGTTAACCCTAAAACTTCGAAACCCTAAAGTTCAACCCACGCTGTGCACGCTGCATGCAATAAAATAAACTATAAAACTTCCAAACCCTAAACCCTAATGCGCGCTGCGCGCACTGCGTGCCACACACATAAACCCTAAAACTTTCAAACTTTAAACCGTAACGCGTACTGCGCGCACAGCCTGCCATAGAGGTAAACGGTTAAACTTTCAAACGCTGCGTGCCATAGAGGCAAAGCCTAAAACTTTCAAACGCTAAACCGTAAAGCAGGCTGCGCGCGCTGCGTGCCATAGAGTGCTCCTCAAAAGTGATTACATGTCATACTTTAGTGGCATCCTCCAAATTCATTAGTCAGCCTTTGTTAATCCAGGGCCCATTTTACACATGTCATCTTCTTGGTCGTGGCGCCATTTCAGGATCACACTGATGACCTAAGCTTTGGCCTTAACTATTATGCAGGCAAGCGACATCAGCACGCTATGGTATTGGAAGACACAGGGTTTGCCCGTAGACCAGCCAAAAAATCGATTTTCCACACTGAACAATTGCATTTAACACATTTAGAATAGGAGCTCCGCCTGATTCAGATTTCATCACTTAAAAGGTACCCATGCCTGACTAGCCTTCATGACTTAAAGCGTAACCACACCCGACTTAAGGGAACCATGCCTGACTAGCCTTCATAATCAAGAGGTACCCACGACTTAACAGAACCCATGCCTGACTAGCCTTCATAATTAAAAGGTACCCATGCCCCTGAATTCAGTGAACCATGCCTGACTAGCCTTCACAATTAAAAGGTACCCACTGGAACCATGCCTGACTAGCCTTAATGACTTAAAAGGTAACTACACCTGACTTAATACCTGATTTACTGGTTTTGCCTGATTTTGGAAAAACGCAGGGCCGGAATTTGCAGGGCGCGGGCCGGAATTTGCCGGGCTGGGATTTTGGGGTCGTGCCTAAATTGGATTTTTGCAAAAATCGTGCATGACTGAAGGGAACCATGCCTGACTAAACATCATACCAGTCATCCCAAAAGAATCCAATAATTCCAGCAAGTGATGCCTGACCAATCCCTGCGTCATAATAAACCGTCTGCCCCTCCCCACCCAATAATGAACACACGGAATAGTTTTTTGTATTTAGTGGGTATTTAGTATGAGGGTGCGAAATTTCCCCCTTGGTTAAAAAAACTAAATTGGAAAACATTTTTTAAATAACATCTAACTAAAATATTGCCAAAATTGGATTCCAAAGCTTCCCCCTGACATTAAATTGAAAACATTCGTTTTAAAAAATGAACTTTATATTTCAAAACCGATTGAATTCCTATTCAAAATCTAACTCAAATCTTGCCAAATTGGATTTCGAAGCTTCCCCTTATATTAAATTGAAAACCTTACTAATCCCCACCTCCTTTTACTAAACGTACCCTAAATACTAAAATATTACATTGATTCCTTTTACTAGGGTCCGCGTTAAATTTTGGGAAATTTCAGGCTGGCCAGTTTGACTTTTAATTGATACCTTTTCAAAAACAAATTAAACATGAAGGTCCCATTTCAGGATTTCACCACCAAAAAATAAAAACTAGTCAGCCCCGGTGATTTTTTAAACTAGGGTCTTTTAAGGTCGAAAAAATAAGTATTTTATATTACAACGTTTATATAATATTGGGGGAAAACTTCGAAATCCACTTTTTGGCATTTCCTGGCAATATTTTTGCTGGATGTCAAAAGGAAATCTAATCGATTCTTGAAATCGAAAAAACATAGTTTTTTTTATTAGTGGTTTTAATTTAATCTTAGGGGAAAACTTCGAAATCCAATTTTTAGCAATATCTTAATTATATGTTAAACAGAAAACTAATCGATTTTGAAACAGTTTTTTTTAAATAAATATATTAGGGCTGGTAATTTAATATTAGAGGAAACATTTCGAAATCCGGTTTTTGTTTTTATTTTTGTTACTACAATTTAAAAGGAAATCGAATCGATTTCAAAAAAGAAAAAATAATATTTTATATTAGGGTTTTTAAATGTAATATTAGGGGAAAACTTCAAAGTCCAATTTTTGACCATATTCTAATTAGATTTCAAAAAGGAAATCTAATGAATTTTGATATAGAAAAAATAGTCTTTGATATGAGGGTTTAATATTAGGGGAAAGCTTCGAAATCCAATTTCTGGCAATATCTTAATTTGAATTTACAAGGAAATCTAATCGATTCTGAAATAGAACAAATTTAGTTTTTTATATTGGAATTTTTCATGCAAGATTAGGGGAAGCATCGAAATCCAATTTTGGAACATATTTTAATAATTGGATTTTAATTTGATATTAGGGGAAAGCTTCAAAATCAATTTTTTGTTTTTTTCATTAGATTTCAAAAGGAAATCTAATCGATTTTGAAACAGGGAAAAAAACAAAATGATATTAGGGTTTAATATAAGGGAAAAGCTTCGACATCCAATTTTTTGGCCATATTTTATTTAATTTTTAAAAGGAAATCTAATCGATTTCGAAATAGAAAAACATACATAGTTTTTTTTATGTTGGGTATTTCTATTTGATATTAAGCTTCGGAATCCACTTGTTTGCCATATTTTAATTGGATTTAAAAAGAAAGAAATCTGATCGATTTTGAAATAGAAATATGTGTATATATATATATATATGTGTGTGTGTTTTTTTTATCAGTATTAGGGGGAAGCTTCGTACCCTAATATTTTCTTTTTTTTTTCCCATTGCAATTTAAAGCCTTACAGGCACTCAGACAGAAACTAACAAAAGCGTGCAATTCGCGACAGCAGCTCACATCCGGGTGTCAAAGCACCCCCAATCTGGTTTCCAGCTAGAGCGGAATTTCTTGCCGTCAAGAAAAGAGCTGGAGCAATAGAGGCAAGCTTGTACATATATTGACCAGACATTGGTGGGATTGACAGGGACCAGGTGGATGCCTAGAGCTACCTGACACCGTAACCCAAAGGAAGAGCCTAACGTATTGTTGATAACTGAAGTGTCAATGTCCGGCAATGCCTCAGAGATTAAATCTTTAAGGTAGCGATGACATCGATGTATTAGTCGTCCAAAGCCCATATCTTGGTTAAAAAGGGGAGAAACAAAACCCAACCTTGAGATAAAGTCAATCAAAACAATGGACCACGGGGTAAAAGCAGTGATTGGCGATGTTCCACTGCACCAATACGCTTCGCGCATAAACCGGTGAATGGCATCAGCGCAATGCGGAGAGCTAACAGCTTTAGGTACAGGTGAATTTGAGACATCTAACCCTTGGACAACTGCGGTTCGATGTGTCACCCATTGATTGAATTTGGGATATTGTTGTTTGAGCGCATCCCAAATGCGATTGGGAACGAAAGCGCCAGAGTTGAGCAAGTTCAGGAAACATCGCTCTAACTCCCCTACTACCAATGTAGTTAGACAAGTTCCACGGCACAAAACAGGAGCAGGAGCTTTGCCCCTTATCCTACGGCTTGGTGGGCAAGTGCACTTACGAGCTGTGGCGACTTTAAGTGTAGATAGAGCGCGGTCAACAATCTGATCATGATCCGGTGGCTGGGTTAACAAGTTCCTATTCACAAAGGACTTGATCAAATGAATTTGCACAGCTAGATTACAGTTGACATCACACACGCTATGATCAGAATGTTGTTGGAACTGTCGTTGGCATAAACTCTTAGCTAATGCGTCTGCTTTTTCATTGCCTTCAGTTAAACCAGGGTCTTGACTTGGGTCACGTCCATGAGCTGATACTTTGGATACATGTACTGTTCGATGGTTTAAACTTGTTTCAGCGGCTATGAGTGCCCACAAGTCAAAATTGTCCCAAGAACGCAAAGATGAAAAGCCTTGTGCATTACGACTTTGTTCACGAAATCCTTTGACTATGGTTGCACAATCGGTAAAAATATGGGCGTCTCCGTCTGTTACCTTTAACGCCAGCAAGATCGCTCCCAGCTCGGCTCTTTGTGAACTTTGGTCGAGCCCTGGGAGGGGTCTTGCCAGCTGCAATATTTGCGGAATATATACTGAGCAAGCTGCCGACTCTAGTCTACCCGACTTTGAGCGAATAAAACTGCCATCAGTAAAAATTCGGTCGCCCGGTTGAAGTACATGTTTTGGAGGTAAATCGCCAAATTGGAATGGTTGGTCTTGTTGTAAACGGAACTGTATGTCTCGCTCGCTTTCCCATAGAACACCCATGGTCCATGACGTATCCGGCATTTGCACTGAAACTTCCGGCGGCGGATTCGTTGGACAATGTTTGGACATATGCAAGAGATCATCGTCTGCATCGCAATGTTCGCATTTTCGGGAATTTACCAGGCCTGCTTTAAATTTACGGGGCCCGTCAAAAATTGATCCGGCTAAGAAATTTTGGATGATATTTTGGGCATGGTCAAGTTTGACTGGTAAATTCCGCAGTTGTTCTACTAAGCCAGGTGCAGGTACTACAGTGGAGAAGTCGTTGTCGAGGAAAAATCGCGTCGCGAACATATTAATCACACCGTCCCGCGAGTCGCCTAAGTTGTCATGCCTTATTGGGGATCTACGGAAAAGTGAACGCCTGACGGATCGTTCCAAGTCATCGTCGAAAAATTTGTTGCTGCCATAGAGGAGTTTGAAGTCTGTATCGCCCGGCCGTTTGAAGGACAAACCGTCGGCCCATTCCCATTCCAATTCCCGAACGACAGCGGCCAGAACCGCTGGAGCGCCAGAGGAAGTTTGAATGGCATAAGGTTTGATCTGTCGGGCTTGACGAAAAACTTTTGCCACCAAGTCGGGCTGACGGCGGTGTAACTTTCTATATGTGAGCAAGACATGTCTAACCCAAATAGCCCAAGGATCAACCCAAACATTATCCCATGTAGACATGGTCAACAAAGGGCATCTCATCCGGTTTTTCTTTGGGAAAACAGTATTGACAACAGCTGTCCTCAAATAATTAAATGCTTTCTTATTCGGGGGGCAACTTCAGACCCATATAACCATCGGCTATGACCTGCAGTTTTAATATATCCTGATTTGAGTTTGGCTGGAAATGGAAGCTTGCCCATTTTCCGAATGGTTGCAGCAGCTGCTTTCGTTTTCAGGTCAACGGCTCTAGCAAGTCCCTTTGTCGTCACTGCTTGTTGAAACCCTAAAGACTTGACACGCTTTCTGTGGGGAATCTGTTTGCCTACTTGGAGAAGAAATCTGTCGGCGTCTTTCGCCTTTTTGGTTAGGAGCGCAGACTTAGCATTGTTTTGAACTTGGCCAATAGCCTGGTCAAAAGCTTCGAGAGCTGTGGTTGCTTTGATGAGCTCAGGTAGGTCTTGCTTACTAGCCCATAGCTTTGTATCGTCAATGAACGCAGAGAAGGTTACCCCTGGAAACTGCTCAATCCTTTTCGCAAAAACAGAGAAAATCAGGTTAGCAAACAAAACACTAAAGGCGCAACCCTGCACCACCCCGTTGGAATGGAGGACCTGATTTCCGTAAGCGTTATTGAGCTTGAAGAATTTGACCTGATGGTTATAGAAGTCTGTAAGCGGTTGGCATATATGAGATGGTAATCCTAGAGTGGATCCGAGTTGAATACAAAATTTTGGCAGCAACAGGTCGAAACATTTCCAACGATCAATAAATATAACGATAGAAGTGTTGTGAGGGGCTTCGTCCGAATCAAACAAGTGGCTAGATAATTCGATTTCTGAAGGGGTAGCCGATCTATGGGGCAATCCGCCCGCGAGTGAAGGGGGGGCCAAATTTCCCAACCATGGCGCCAATTGTTTGAAGCGGACAGATGCCCAGAAGGAATAGAAAATTGACGTAATTCCAATGGCCCGGGTAGATTCAGGGGTCCATTCATGGGTTTTGGGGATGGCAGTAATGGAAACCAAATGAAATGATTTGGGCCACTTCCCACTAGCTTCAACAGTAGTGAAGAAAAGCTTGATGGCCTTCCATGCGCACGGTGGCAATACTTGAATTTCCTTAATCTTCCATCCATCCAAACCCGTGGCTTTATTGGCGGTTTTTTTTGGAAAAGTTTCCACATGTTAACCGCATCAAAAGGGGGAAGTTCAGTTGGATTCTTCAAACTGTTGATTTCATCCTGAAACATATTTACAAATTGTGCGAAAAGTGCATCTTCATTGGTATTCCGATGATGGTTATAAATCTTTTCAGCATGATCTTTCAGGAGGGAAAGAATCTCATTAGGGCTCGCAGTTAAGGATCCATCAGGGCGAACAAGTGTTTTGGGGTGCGAAGGGGTAACCCCTTTTAACCATCGAAAAACTTCCCTCTTATCCGCAGAATTGGAAATCCTAAGTCGATCTTTCCACTCATGGATGGCTTTAGTGGAGTCCTGCATTTGTTTGTCGAGATCACATGTTGTCAATGCCTGGTTAGCAGCACTAAGGAATTCAGTGACTTGTTGTTGGGAGAACCCTTGTGTAGGAACCGTGCACCCTAAAGTCCCCAAACCCTTGGAGGTATTAATCAAAGTCCTCTTTAGGTGAGTCATCCAAACAGGATTATCTTCATGTCTCTGCTGGTTTTTCTTGGACAATTCATGCAATTGCTTACGAATCTTTAAAGAAACTTGTTGATATTGATTTTGCTTACACGGTGGTGGAAGGAATGGCTTTTGTTCGAAAACCGGAATATCACCCCTACGTGACTGAATGAACTGGCCAGTTATACAGTTTAGCATCTCGTGCATCATACGGGTCAAACTATCCCAGAGAGTTTGGGGGTCACCCTCTTCAGCTGCCCGAACAAACGAAGGAATATACTTTGTTAGGATCGGGTGGCAAATTGCATCCCTTTCATCCCATTCTTCTTGAGAACAAGGTTTGGGGGGAAGGTTCCACTGAGGGTGTTGTTTAAGCCCAAAAACCATCTCATGGAAAACCTGGCACTCTAATCTTATAACGACTGGACAGTGACCAGGCGCAACTGGACCTCGAAAGATGCTTGCTTCTTTTGCCGCTGATCTTGCCAAGTCGTTCAAAAAGAGATGGTCGATTCGAGTTTTTCTCAAACCCCGAAAACCTGACGCCCACCCATTTCCTGAGTAGGTGGCCTCGGGCTCTAAGTTCCTGGATCTGCAACAATCAGCATAAAAATCTGACCACCGATTGGAAGCCAATACTTGCGTAAGTGCACTGGAATCCTCCGGAGCACATTGGAGATCACCTCCAACTACTGTGGGGGATGTGTCAAAAATGGAAGCAAAACTGAAAATATCCGACAGCAAAGTTTCACGCTCATCAATTACAGATTGACCGCTTGGTAGGTAGCAATTTAACACAACAAATCCTGATCTCCCATCATCAGAAGGAATCCATAGTGGCATACATACCCTTTCGAGATGGCTCCACCCAGATTGAAATGACAACAGCCGTGCTGGGTGGTCACGAGGAACCAAAGCAGCCAGGCCTCCCCATGATTGGCGTAAAGAAGCCTTATCAGACTTAATCGCTCTGATTGGGGGTTGATGTCCAACTAAAAGGTCCCACCCAGCATTTCTGGCCCGAAGTGTCAAAGAATTGACCCGGCTGGCAGGTATTCGTGTTTCTTGAAGAATGAGGCAACCCAAATCAGGGCACGAGTTCGCAAAGTTAAGGACTGTATCAAGCCTTTTGGGCAATGATGTGACATTTAATGTAGCAATCTGCATTGGCCCTTCACCAGGGTAACCTTTACATGGGGAAAACAAATGAGCGAAATAGAACAAACTTGTCATGAAGGATGTGAGCTGCATCAAACGACAAAATTGTGTCGTCCTGTTCTCGTTCAGATTTGGCGGGGGCTGGCACGCCCTGCGCCCAGGTGAAAAACTGAAAGAGCAGGCATGACAGCAAAAAAATATACGGCCAGAGCCGCATGCTTGTCGAGTCGCGAATGGTTGAATTACAAAAGATTGAATGAGCAAGACACTGAGAGCGCTTCTGGCTAACATTCTTCTGGCAAAACTGCGGCGTTTCCTGGCATAACGCCCTTGTTCAGATTTTCGGGGTGGTATCTTACAGCAGAGGGTCCCAAACCGGTACATATAGTTAATGAGAACACAATAGAAAGGAGCCAAAGCAACCACCCCGGCGAGTGAGACGCCCTGCAACCCACAAAGAAAGCCCAGAACCATCTCACCAAAAAGTAGCAAACACAGAGAAAAACATTCAGGGAAACTGAAGTTTAATGATACTTTGCCACCTTTGGCGCTGGGGATGGAACCGGGGTTGAGCTCAAAGACTCACCTGGTTTCGAAAGCTTCAGATCAGCAATGGCATCAAGAAGTTGTTTAAATCCCGAATCCTGGCTGGCTTTCAAGGTGCTAATCTGCTCTTTCGTGGTTTCTTGGCCCTTTTCCAGCTTTTCTACCTGCGCGCTGAGGGTCACAAACTTCTTTTCCATAGCATCAATCCGATTACTTGTGTTGGCATGGGCTGCAGATGCCCAAGGATCACCCGCTGCGAGATTGGAACTTGATGATGCCGTTGAGGGGGTAGTGTCACCCTTCTTTTCGGCAGTGCCTGCCTTGGCAAGACTCTGATCTTTCGCAAACTTCTGCCTAGCAATCTGTCCGCGATCCTGTGCTTCTAGGGGTGTGATGAGCAAGGATCCCAAATTGGTAGTGAATCGCAATTGTGGCGGATCTGAATTTGATCCAACTACCAGGGGTGACAATTCGGCGTTCTGAAAGGTTCGAAGCACGACCATGTTCCATCCTTTCTCATGCATGATCTTGGTAGCGTCGTTCGCCTGTATCCCCACAACGAACCCTTGGACTTTGAAGAACTTGGTCAGCTTCAAGTCTCGATTGTTGGCAGTCCATCTCGGGTCATCAGGGAGCCAAAACGCTCGCATCTCGGACAATTTGGCATCTGTGCTTCTGATGTAAGTTGCCTTTGCTGAGGAGAAGGCTCCTAGCCATCCAGTCTTCGTGTGTCCCTGGTGCCAGATTTCGTGAAGAGATTTCCCTGTTTCAGGGACCCTAATCAGTTCCAAGCCATCTTCATGTGGTGAATTGGTCTGCCGGAGAGACTTCACTGTAATCCCTTTGAAGCCAGAATGCGCATACACTTGATCACGAATGTGGGCTGGTATGAGAGCCCGCCTGAAGACATATCCTTCTCTGGGCACCGTGGGGAAGAATGTTGTCTCACCTTCAGGGTCTTCTTTCTCAATGATCTGGGACGTGTATCTAGAGAAAGCAGAGGAATCAGAGAAAGCTCGCCAGAAATCATCTGAGGTCGTTGCCTTCCGAATCTCGAAGATGACATGAACTGATTGCAGATCAGGAACTGTGATCTCACAGCCTTCTTCATTCTTGAAGATGAAGCAAGCGGGGTCGTCACACAAATTCACCAAGGTCACGGCTCTAGGCTCAACAACCATGGTGCAGGAATCTTTCAGCACCAAAATGGCCTGCTGAAGCTTTGTCTTCTCAAATCCCCACTTAATCAGCTGCTGGATTTGGAAGCCCTTCACAATGGCAACACACGGATTGGTTGTTTCCAACTTCAGAAGTTTCCGCATAGAGGTCATGGTGACAAAGACAATCCCTTTGGCTGCTGGGTTGAGAGTATCGCTGGAAATCATCTGCAAAGAATGGATGGAAGAGCCATCCTGCAGGGCAAGCTCACATTTATCTGACAATTCCATGCCAATCTTCTCGCCAGATGTTTCCCAGCGACATCTTTTCGCCAGTCCAGGTTGATGAGATGCCATTGCAACGGCACAAGGGCTCCAGAGGAGGAGAAGGGCCGACCAGGCCGAAATCAAACCAAAGAAAGAGAACATGTCTGCCAATCCAAGTGTAGTTGGAAGGAGCAAAATGGAACCAAATCAACAAAAGAACTACGCCAGGAATTGGTTAAGGCTACACCCCAATAAGAGCCCCCACCACTTCACGGTTTCCTGGGCTGGGAGGCCCGGAGGCCACGCATCAACTTTGAGCTGACACGGCTCTTCGTACCCTAATACTAAAGACCCCCCCAATACTAAAAACTCCTCCAGGTGTTTGTTATTTGGGTGGGTGGGTGAAGGGGCGACTGTTTAGCAACAGGGGGAAGGGATTAAACCGTTTTTTGTTTCTAATTTCAAAATCCATGAAAATAATCTTTAAATAGAATACTGCCAAGAATAGGATTTCGAAGCTTTCGCCTAGTATCAAATAAAACACCAACACCTGAATTAAAAAAACTAAAATTGACGATTTTAAAGGACGGACCCCAATAAAAGACACCCCGGTGTTGACTAGTTTTTTATTCTTTGGGGGTGAAACCCTCACATGGTACCTTCATTTTTAAAATTGTTTCCTCAAGGGGATCAATTAAAAATCAGGTTAACCAATTTGACATTTCCCAAAATTGGAAATCGCACCTAGTTTTTGTCATTTGGGGGTATTTTTCGTAATAGGGAGAAAGGATTAGCAAAAAGAATGCCTGATCAAAATGATGCTGATTCTGTGTGTTACAATCTTTTTGCCCACTACAGTGTCTACAGGGTTACAAGGGATGCCGTGCCAGCTAGAGTCCCAAGTCCATTCAACCAACACCCTAATCGATGAAGTTGGACTTGTTGAAATGGAAGTGGGACTGGACCAGTTGACATGGGGCGATGCTGACCTTCAACGGGAGCTTCGGCGCCTGAAGGACAACAGTTTGAAAATTCCGAACCTGAAATATATTTTCAAAATTGCCTTACTAAGAGTGATCCCCACCCTGACACACTATTCTGACATAGTTTCTGACATATCATCTGGACGTATATGTGGCATATATGTTCTGACATACTATCTTACATTCTTTTCTGAGATTCTATTTGACATTCTTTCTGGCATCCTATCTGGCATCTATTCTGACATACTTTCTGGAATATACTATATTCTGATCCTGCCTTGCCATGAGTTTGGGCTGGGAGTGCTTTTATTTGCGTGGATCAATGCCAATGGCTTGAATATCCACCAAATGTTGGTTTCACATGTTTGCACCCAATGATTGCCATTACCATTGATACCCCAAAATGGCCAGGTCCTGAATTTGAGAGTAGGTCCTGAAAAGTTTTCTGGGTACTGAAAAAACAGGACTTTGGCACAGGGTCTGAAAAAAGACGTAGGTGGAAGATTCAGGTATGCTGTTGGGTTGCAAAGCTGGGTTAATCTAAACTTATTAAGTTTGCTACACTTCGAACTTATCCTCCCACCTTCCCCTTCCCTGTTTCAAAGGTTACATGGCAATGTGTCTTGCATCGTGCTCCGTGTCTTCGCGAATGCGCAATCTTTTTCATCCGCCGCCGATGTCTCTGGCTCAGCCGCTCTCGCAGGCTCGAAGCAGACCCCTCTATCCTGTACGGTTCTGCTGCGATGCTAAAATGGCCTGCAACTCCAGCACTTTCTGCTGTGTTTTCTCCAACTCGTCCGCCGCTTCAAGATACGTCTCCAACAAATCATCAAAGTCATGACACAAGCTGCACCTCTGGATTTTCAGTGGACGTTCCAGAGTCTGCCCGTTGTCCTGCTCTCCTGCGCTGCCGGCACCCAGCACACCCTCATTCCAAGATGCCACACTTGCGCTCCCATTGGATCCTGCAACCTCCTCTGGACTGTCCACGACGCCACCTACAGGCGAGGGGGGGCAATGTTGAGGGCCGGGTTGGGCACGTACTCGTACTCAGTATCAACTTCAGGTGCAACGCCTAAAGACGGGTTCGGTACTCCTTGCCATTGCTCTTCTTCTGATGCCGACGAGGAGTCAGAGTCAGAGGAAGAGTCAGACGTGGACGACGTCGACGAGGATGAAGTACCATTCGTCAGCTGCAAGACCTGAGAGAGCGAGAAATGACAGAAGGCATATGATCATACCGAACATGTCTTCGTAACTGTATAATCACGCGCGGAGAACCAAAGTACGTAAGGCGACTTCGTCCCCGAGAAAATAACGAGTGTTTGTACTCAAGACATGGAACACATGTTCTGAAGTCCAATCAGCCGAGGCGCAGGTTGGGAGGCTGTGGCAGTCTCCTTTTTGGGACGGATCACTTTGGGGAGAGCCAGGGCATGTAGGAGCTTTCGTGAGGCGTCAGGACTCCAGCTGCCCAGCAATCCGACAGGGGCCAGTCGGAGTCCTTTCTGAATGTTGCAGACCATTGCCGCTAGGTGCTTTCGCGCAAGTGGTTGTCTACTTTCATGTACTGCATGGTCCCCGGCGAGGACTTGATTCAGCAGCATTTGTAGGTTGTCTGCAGGTCCCCCACCAGGTCCCCCAGGAGCCGCCGCGCCATCCTGTGCCACCGACAAGACAACAACGGCCTGATTGTCGCGCAGAAGCACACTTCCGGCAACGGGGATCGACATGAGGCCGGATGCGATGACACGAGGATACGAGATCTCAACAAGCCAAGAGCGAAGCTCAGACCGAGGCACACGGACATTGTTTGTCGGAGAGTTTCTGTCTACACATGTGTACACTGATCTCAAGTCTGAACTTAAGTCTGAACTCAAGCCTCAAAGCCTGCCACCGAAGATCCAAGATCCAAGATTCCCAGATTTTTTTTCTTGGATGCAGGCTGGAAATCTTGGATGCACCCAAGATCCAAGATCCAAGATTTCCAGAAAACTTTTCTTGGAAATCTTGGAAATCTTGGGATAAACCCAAGATCCAAGATCTTGGGTGCATCCAAGATTCTGCAAGTGCATCCAAGAAAAGTTTTCTGGAAATCTTGGATCTTGGATCTTGGGTGCATCCAAGATTTCCAGCCTGCATCCAAGAAAAAAATTCTGGGAATCTTGGATCTTGGATCTTGGGTGCATCCAAGATTCTGCAAGTGCATCCAAGAAAAGTTTTCTGGAAATCTTGGATCTTGGATCTTGGGTTTATCCCAAGATTTCCAAGAAAAGCTTTCTGGAAATCTTGGATCTTGGATCTTGGGTAGCAGGAATCGAGACTATGACACTCAAGTCTGAAGTCAAGTCTGAACTCAAGTCTGAACTCATGTCTCAAGAAACTCAATATAAAAAGCTTTCTGGAAATCTTGGATCTTGGATCTTGGGTAGCAGGAATCGAGACTATGACACTCAAGTCTGAAGTCAAGTCTGAACTCAAGTCTGAACTCATGTCTCAAGAAACTCAATATAAAAAACCTATCAAATTCAACATATGAAAATAAGCAAATTATACTGTAATTTACAGTATAAATCAAGGAAAGGCAGGTACCAGGGGGGGGGGGTACCATATATATATATATATCTATGTATCTGGGTAAATTATAATCATTCACGAACCTGAATTAAAGCCATTTGGGGATGATTTTCCGTATTAACCGTGATTCCAGTGAGGTCGCAGTGAGGTCGTTATAATTTACCCAGATTTATGATTTACGGGGGACTATTGAAAAAAAAACACGCAATAAATTGACTGCTTTATAATGTGTTCTCGTTCCATTATTGAAGGAGTAATTTCATATTGACTGTTTTATCATGTGTTATCGGCCCCATCTCAAAGTATTTCAACATGTGTTGAACCATGTTGCACCACGATTTCCTTTGGGAAACCTCCTGTTTTCATCTTGCAGGGATGAACACCGAAACGCCGAAACAGTTGTCGGAACCATCCAATTTTGGGGAAACATGACAAATCAACCAATTAGAATCTCCAAAAAGATCAAAAAAAAACTTAGGTGGTTTTTCACAAGCCAGCGCAAAGTTCACAGTCCAATTTCGGCTGCGGCAAAAAACGGGGAATGCCGAGCGAAACCCCATGGGAGGATTGTGTTTTTCGAACGATCCCCATAAAGTTAACCTCCGAACGCTACCCAAAGTGTTTCGACATTCTGGCGGGATAGACGGGTGCTATTCAGACTTGCCCTCCGGTAATCAACTGTGGCTTAAACTGGAAAATCAAAAAAAAACATAACAAAAAAAACCATTTCTAGATCATGTTCCCAATGAACATCTCCATTTAGGCCGGGCATGTTCAAAACAGCTAGGTTTGATGACACCGTTACCTCGGCTACTGAAAAACAATAAGGGGCATCTAACCGCGCTGGGTATCCTCGAATATGGCATCAGCCACAACCATCTCCAATTACTTATGTCCATTGATGATAATGGATATAAGATATTATGATATAATATATAATAATGGATAATAATTATATGGTTGTGGCTGATATTAATGATATAATAGACAGTTACTAGTATGATAATGGATATATTATGATATAAAATAATTAATGGATATTATCATACTAGTTAGTAAGTAATAATGGATTATCATACTATCTCCAATTATTAGGTAATGAATATATTGAAATGTGACTCATCTAGTTAGCACATAAATAATGGATATAGTATGATTAATAGTTACTTAATGGATAATCTACAACTGTTTTTGTTTCTTAATGGTAATAATATGTTATAGTTGATATTAGAGATATGGAAATGATTTTAAAGTATCTTTAATGGCTGTTACCCTCCAGTAATTTAACATAGCTATGGTATAGATGGCCCATGTATGGATAAATTACCTCATGAAAGACACTAATTTCCATAGCTATGTTAGATTACCAGAGGGTACCAATGTGGGATCTTCCAATGTCATCTCTGATCCTGACATAGCCCTGAAGAATCACTAGCGGTTAATTCTGGCTGAATTCTAAAGATTAGTGAATAAGCTGCTTAATAATTAAGATTGTTCTTAAATAACCATTAGATAATTAGCCATAATTAGCCATAATTAGCCATAATTAGCCATAATTAGCCATAATTTCTTAATAATTAGTGAATAATCGTTAAATCAATCTGAAAATAGCGGAGATGATTCCTTCAATCCTACTTCCAGTGACCTCACGACGTGAGTCACAAGAAAATTCAGCCATCTTTTTATGACAAAAAACTTGGATTGCTGCTAAAATTGCTAGAATTTATGGCTAGAATAGAGTATAGGGCTAGAATCTATCCACAGATGTAAATGATGGCTCCACTCAAATGGATACAAATGCTATCATGCCTGCTGCTTCAGAAAGTCACCCAAGGATTCAGGGAAGATTGTCCAGCAATACCGTGCTGTCGAATGCAAAGTTCACTTAAATGGATACCCTATAGTCATTTAACATAGCCATGGAAAATCCCCAAAATAAATGGTGGTTTCTAGCTAATCAACCATTTTCCATGGCTATGTCAAATAACCAGATGGATCATATAACATTATAATAAGGCATGTGTACCTCAAGTTAGATGCTATGTGTTGAGGTGAATCCATCTACAAACCATTGCCCACCATGTCGAACCAGCAGTGGTCTTCCAGATTTTAAAAAACATCGCCAAGTAAATGACTAAAAGTTTTGTAAAGTGACGATAACTGCATTTTGATTCCAGACAGCTCGTGTCTGGAGACAGATATTTGCATATATATTATATATACATAGTCTTGAAAAAAAAAAACTATATTTCAGCCATGTAAAGTCTGAGCATTCACCAATCACCCATCCTTTTGCCAAGACTTGATACCGATACCCTTCAACCAACTTTTCATCACTCGGTGGCTAGAAAGTAACCTGAATGTTCATCGTGAATTCCGGTGTTTTTGTTAAACACCCATTTAGATGGTTAAAACACTGTTAAAACCAACCTGAGGTTAAACCCCATTCTATACATGCTTCAGATCTTGTCCTTGTCTTGATTAACTTGATGAAAAACATCCGTAAGTAACAAGGCGGTGCCCTAACTGGTATGTGGCTGCAAAAAACCCACCAAAAACTGTTTTTTCCTGGTGCCATATATCACTAAGTCATCATAAGCATAAGCGAAGTTTTGTGGGGCACTTCGCTAAGCTACCGGATTCTTTGGAAAATGTTACCGTTTGGTTGTGACATTCACAGTTTGCCATGGAAAATCACCATGCTATTAAGTTCGGTAAACCATCTATTTCTATGGACCATTTCCCATGGCTATGTTAAATAACCAGGTTACCCTCTGGTAATTTGTTACAGTTTGCTATTGAAGCCATGGCCCAGTCGAAATAGTTGATTTACCCAGCTATAAAATGGTGATTTTCCATAGTTATGTAACAGTTTACCAGAGGGTAAGCCAGCAAGTTTGAGAGTCAGGGTTTAGCATTACCCCCTGGTAAACATACAAAAAACTATGGAAAATCCACCCATTTTTCATGGGAACATCCACTATTTCTATGGCCATTTTCAATAGCAAACTGTTAGTTTACCAGAGGGTAATGGCTAAATCAACTATGAATCACCATCTGGTTGGTGGTTGACCTACCACCCTCTGAAAAATATGAAAGTCAGTTGGGAGTATGAAATTCCCAATATATGGAAAGTCATAAGAATTTACTCATCTCTTCGTCTCGCCTCATGAGAGCTCTGGACTTGAAGGACTCGAACATCTGGGTGCGGCTAAAGAGCGCCATATTCCTGCCCGACATGGGACATGGGCAACTTTAAGCCTGAAGAAGTGGTGAGATATGGGGATGGGTCAAAACCCTGGTACCCCTAGTGAACCCCAAAATAGCTGGTAAATGGATGTTCATCCCACTAAAAATGGTACTTATAGGTATTGACCCATCCCCATATCTACATGTATTAATTAGTAGTTATTAGTAGTATGTATATATGATATACATGTGGTTATTTTCGTCAAAACGCTGGCACCATAGATACTCCGAAATTGTTGGCTAATGGATTGTTATTCCCCAAGCTATGGTAATAATTTGTGTTGACCCATTCCTATATGATCATAGTAGTAAGGATAACCATGTTTGTACTGGCAAATGATTGCTAATCAGAAATCATCGTTATTGTTTGCAATGCCTTGCTCCTATAGTACCAATCCCAACAGATGTGGAATCCTAAAATGTACACATCCGCCATATTGCATTGGGGGTTCTGAGCGGTTTGTTATCACGGCTACAATTTCTGCAAGCCCTGCAAAACGATAATTTCATTTGGGTAGTGAGTATATATATATATATATTATATAATATTTATACGATGAACTTACCAAGATTTGGGTTGACGAAGATTAATGGAGTGAACAGTTGACCACCGTAGTTTTTGGCCACATGGGAAATAATATGAAGGTACATAATGGTGTATATATATATATACATATTATATATATATGATTGCACTAATAGCTATATCCATTTTCTTTATCTAAAGCAATATCCATGTTTTACTCCTAGTTACATGTGCCGTCAATTTTTGACGTGCTTTCTGTTCATCCCGTCATGATCGTAGAAGACTACACACGTGACAAAAGAACATGAGGAAGGGTCATCTCCGTAACATAGTTTGTTAGGTATTGATCCATATATAGATATCCATAGACATAAAAACAAATGGATGTGTGTTGCCTGCTATGAGGTAGATAGAAGAACAATGTATTGATGTACGTGTATGTATATATATATATGGAGGTGTCCGATTCGTCATGGGGCTACCCCCAGTCATCATCAACTATGTATATAACTATGTATATACCTAATGTATATAACTATGTATAAAGCTATGTATATAACTATATGTAAACATTATATATATATATTACCATATGTAATCATGGTTTATATACATAATTTATGGTAATGATGTATATATATATAGTTATATATATGTGATAAATTGATATATCATGATATATCATCATATTCTCATGGTTTATTCTTGTTTTACCCACATGTTATATCCAGAAGATTTCCTGTCGCCATGTCCTCTGCCGCATGGCCGACACCAAGGCGTTGGACTTGGACAAATCTCCTGTTCCGGTTTTTTCTCGTCGGAAACAAACGCCGGGATTTCGCCGGTGTCAATGGAGTGGTGTTTTTTAAAGGGAAAATCTTCACCGGAAACCATGGTTTTTACTATAACTGGTTGGTGGTTTTAACCAACATAAAAAAAAAATATGTATATCACTGGTTGGTGGTGCAATAACCATCATGAAAAATATGAAAGTCAGTTGTGATGATGACATTCCCAATGTACGGGAAAATAAAATTCATGTTCCAAACCACCAACCAGATAAAATTGCTTGGGGGTTCCTGTCAATTTTCCCATGATCAGGTTCTATGAATGTGATTTATTGATTTATGATATATCCTCATAAGCTATACATATTCCATATATGCCATATTCAATAGATATCCCCATGATTACTGTACTGCTTGGTGGTATACCTACCCCTCTAAAAAATATGATAGTCAGTTGGGATTATGAAATTCCCAATATATGGAAAAATACAAAATGTGCCAAACCACCAACCAGTATTGATTCATAAGTTGATGTATGTTGGCGAAGTTGGTTTGTAACTAGGATAACTGGGGTTTATGGCACTGTAGTTAGATGGGTTTACAAACTAACTTCTAACAATTAACAGCCATTTGGTTTCCAAAACATGGCTCTGACATGGCTACCTGATGCTATATGGTCAACCCAATTTTCGTCACCCATATAGCATATAGCATGGTTGTAGGAACAAAGAGACAAACAAAGAGAAACAAATCGGGATGAAAGACTAAAACATACTTAAAAAATGCTTAAACAATTGGGACAAACATATACATCGAACAAATACAAAACCTATCGGAGTTGGGATTGTTGATGGTTTCAACATGTTTCAACATGTTTCAACCTGGCAGAACAGTCATAATCCCTAAATCAGCTGGTTGAATGTTGAGAATATTCCCTTTTGGTTGGTACTTCACCAGGTTCCGAACGCACTAGTTCTGTCAAAGACATCAAAGGAGGACCCTGCCCAACACAACAGACATCAACAGACTCCTAGGTAAGCATCTGCACGTTGTTGACCCTCATGGAGCATAGCCAATAACCTTAGTCCATGGGCAGCATGGGCATGGCGCAGCTTTTTGAAGGACTTGTGCATAGATGTTCGTCTCAGTCTCAGTCTCAGTCTCCCCAGAAAAAAAAACACATAAGTGGCTGGTAACTATGGATATAAGATGTTAGAATCACTTTTAAGTGGTACAAACAATTATAAACAATAACCATTCGGACCATTCGGAACTTACTAAAGATGGTCACATCATTAAGCAAACAACATTCCTGCTTTATTTTTCTCCGACATTTTTTACTTGATCCTCCCAGAAAAAATATTGGAAATCTGATGGCAGTAATTAAGGCCTTTCAAGCCGCGATATGTCAAGAATTTTCCAGAAATCATTGCCAATCAGCCAGATACCCTGCAAAATTCATGAAATTCTTTGCTGGTGAACGTAGGTATTCCCATTACCAAAAGACTAGTCAGGATTATTTGGTATCCATCTAAGATTGACCTAGAATTGGCCGCATTGGATTTCTAGCCGGTGCCAAGCTCGGCTGTGGAGATGGATCTGGCGCCGTGGACGCATAGTGACTGTGTCAGGGTCGTCATTCTTTGCTCGGAAACCATCCCTTTCTGAAGTACCCAGATTTTGGGCCCTGCCCACCCAGACACCTAGATTAATGGATATTTGATGATATACGAGAAAACCTACTAAACCTGATCTAAGACCATCAGATTAATGGTTTTGAACGTATAATCCCCAGAAACATCCAGAAACAACAACACGTGGAGGTGTGATATAATATGAGTGATATAGGCAACCATACACATCCATTTTCCATCATTTTCCAATAAGTTTCAATTTAACCGCGTAGGCGAAGCCATACCTATGTCTTGTTTGATGATTGAGTCCCCCACCTCCTTATTCAATTCTTTTCCTTGTTTCCAGTGCAGCACTCAATTCTACATATGATCTACATATGTAGAACGTATTCATCTTGATATTGTCTACATGTGTAGATGAAAATGAAAACTTTTGCATGTCTCCTTAATGGCAAAGTCTGAAAAATAAGACCACCAGAGCGTAAATAATATATATATATAGAGTATGGACACCATTCCTACCCATACTTCTTACTAGCAATTCGCATCCCATTGCCATCCGCCATCGCACACGGCAGATTGCCTTTCATGTCGCTGACTAAAACCGGAATGCGATGACTGGGACGAAAACCAACCCAAAGTATTTCTGATTTCTGGGCGTTGATGTCAAGCTCAATGATCTCGGTATAGACATGTATTCGATCAACATGAAATGCAGCCACAACTGGTTTGCCATTCACCACGAAAATTCGTTTCGGCCTTGGTGCCATTTCAGCCATTTCGCCTGAAATCACCCAGAAAGCATGATCTACACTGGGATACACCTGGATGGTTCTGTGCTCTTGGGCAGGGCTTCAATGCGAGGCTGGTCATGGCCATGCTCAGCAATACAATCCTGGCCATCACGCTACAGCAAATCATCTTCAGTTAGAAAGCTGCATCAGCCTTCGTGCCTCTTAAAATCTGGCTTAATTAAATCTGGCACGATAAATGCACAAGCACCGAAAGCCATGGAAAGCACCAAACAAAACATGATCTAGATCACAAATCTTGCAAGGAGGAAAGCACCGGAATGGCGAAGCCATGATATAATGCGTCATGTGTCCTGTTTTGCATAGCCAAAGATTAACCCACCTAGAAACGTTCACCAATCGACTTGTGAACAACTTCCTGACAGTTGGTTTCCCCATGTTTGTTGGCAATTAGCCAAATAGATTCATATGGAGATGTCCTAAAAGTGGGGTACCCCTAGTTATCATCCATTTTAATATATTTTAATAGGGTTTTCCCTTATAAACCATTCATTTTGGGGTAGCACCATTTATGGAACCCCCCAAGAATGGTTTGTTGGTGAAATTGAGGCAGCTTTGATTATCATGTGGCTGGGAATTGTTGTTAAGTCAAATCGTAGCTCCAAGTAGCTCCACATTTAGTAGGAAATATGGATACAATGTGGGGCCCCCAAGATAGCGTTCAGTTGGTTTATTACTCCACTAACTATGGTTTATGTTACGCAAATAACTATAGTTGTGGGGGTTTAAAAACCAAACTTATAACTGGGGGGCCCCACATTGTACAACATGAACCATAGCTCTGAATAGCTCCCCCCATCAGCACTGGATAGTGGAGGTCGTTGCTAAGATCAATAATGTCCTTTTGGTAAAAAAAATGGGCCGGTTTGGTTAATCCCATCTATCATCATAGAAACCTGTTGTTATTTTGGGCTTTCTGAAGAAACCCCTCTATTCATCAACCAATGGGAATTTTAGGGACATCTATGAATCAACCGATCAACCATTATAATCCCCATGAAAACTAGTTCGTGAAATATCTACCAAAAACCAACCCAATCGAATTCAGCCACATTTCCAAACCAACTGAAGTCCGATCTCCGTGCATCACAGTCGTATAACGCGTGGCACCGGCAACGTTGCGGTCGTTGCTAAGATCCACGCTGTGCGATCTTCTCAATCATGGGTGGCACTGGATTTCGCGCCTGCAGGGACGATCCCCCTCGAAAAAATCACTGCAATTTCTGGGGCCTGACCGATAGCCTTTTCGAAAGGCGTGCGTTGAACTGGGGGCCTTGAATAACATTGAATAACTGTGGTTTATCATAGCGGCAGAGCCTATAACATCCTATAACTATAGTTACCATCTGGTTATTTAAGATAGCCATGGAAAATCCCCAAAATAAATGGAGGTTTCTAGCTGGGAAAATCATCTATAAATGGCAATGTTCAATAGCTATGTTAAATTACCAGAGGCTAATGGGATTATCATAACCAAGTTGTAACTTGTTATAGGATGTTATAGGCCCGGGATACTAGAAGTTACTACTTCGAAGATCATCCCATTTAGTGAGTGGTTGATAACCCTCCTTACTAACCACTGGGATGATCCTCCAGGTACCCAGTAACTTCAGCCGGCTCCTAATAAAGCCGGTCACATGGCCCGTTGGAATTCGTCAACGGTTTTGATTGAGTGGATTTTAAGCAAAAGAAATGGGTGGTGCAACAGTAGCATTTCCAGTTTTCCGGTGAAAAGCCTGAATATTAGGATCTAAAATCATCCAAATCACTTTGTTTGAGATGGGACAAGCCCCAATTGCACTGAGTTAATTCTATGATATTGTATGTTGTTTCCAAATTTCATGCCAATTACCCCCATGTTTCCAAAGCTAATTCTTTGAGACCAATCATTGGTTTCACAAGCGCCATCCAGTCAGGATGGACATCTGGGAGCTCCATTTCACCCGTCTTTTTGATAGGATGTGTACAAGGTGGTACCCACAAACGTTCTAAATTGATTTAGATTCACCAAAGGAATACTATAGATATATCACCAAGAAAAACCAGAGTGAATTATTGGAGTTATTTGCACCAACTGAACGCTATCGAACGGGGGCACAACCTTGTATCTACTATAGACATCTATAGACAAGGCCTATTTCCATTGCCAATCAGCCAGCAATCAGCCAGATACCCTGCAACATTCATGAAATTCTTTGTTGGTGGTTAGTAGATATTCCCATTACCAAAAGACTAAAAGGATTATTTGGTATCCATCTAAGATTGACCTAGTATTTCTAAGGGCTATGTACAGTGGGACTTGCCCCCAATTTCTATGGCTTTATAATCTTTTATATGGTATAGTACCCGCATTTTAGGGTCCTGAGTCATTCCCATTGAACACTGGATTTTATATGTCAACATGGTGGATGATTACCTCCAAAATGAACGGACCTATTGTGGATCCCTGGCATTGCTTGAGAAGGGGCCTTTGGGGTTTCCCATTCCTTCTACTTGGTGGCTCATCCCACTTAGTAAGTGGGTTATAACCCCAGTTATAAATGGGATAAGTAGGGTTAATCCACTTATAACTGGGGTTATAACCCACTTACTAAGTGGGATGAGCCACCAAGTAGGGATGATGAAAAAACAGTTGGCTATGCAATGCCTGTGTACTGCCACAATACGTGCACAGTGGTGTTCCGCAGCAATAGTGATTGTTGCTGTAAAAAACCTCCATTGAAATCATTGAACTGGTTTGGTAAATATCTACCATAAACAACAAGTATGGGATGTATAAAATGGTATAAACAACCATAAACCATCATAAACATAAAGCAATGTATCTAGCTGCGCACATAAACATAAACCTCGTGTGGATTCCATGTCGTGGATCGCAGAATACGTTGTGCCCACTTCCGTCATAACTGGTGCGTTTTACGTAGGGAATTTTCGGGAGTGATCCCAGTCACTAGTAATGTCATCATCCCAGCAACCCCCAGCAACCCATCCATTCCCTACGTAAAACGTATGAGTAAGTAAAATTCCCCAATTCACTTGGTAGTTTGCTGATCCCTGGCTAAACGTCTCAGTTTGAGTGGTTGATGTTGTAAATCCATCCCCAAAAACACTACAACGGTTGGTGGTTTCAACCTACCCCTCTGAAAAATGATGGAGTTCGTCAGTTGGGAGTATGAAATTCCCAATATATGGAAAAATCCATTAAAATCCATTAAAATCCATTAAACCACTATAATCCATTAATCCCAAGTGTACACTAGTGTTCCAAACCACCAAGCAGACTAAAGATGTACACTCCACGCATCTCGGGGATGTTCAAGCCAGCCACGATTGATTACATGAGAGAGTTTATCACCATTATCCTCTGGTAAACTAACAGATGGAAAATAACCTAATTTTTAATGGTAAAATCCACTATAAATGGCCATTTTCAATAGCTATGTTAGTTTATCACCACTATCCATTGTATCACCACAATATCGATTATATCAAATTATATCACTATTATTTTCATATGCGACATCCTGAACGCTGAGGTACAGGCAGGCATCACGTAAAGCAGTTCCCAAAGTCCGAAGTTGAATCTAGCACTTTACTGCAGAAAAGGGTCCTTGTACGTGAAGAGATCAAACTTGAACCATATAATTTAACCATCATTAAACCATTATTTAACCATATTAAGCCATCATTTAACCATCATTAACCCTTGCAATTCAGATCTTATTTTCATTGTCATCTCATGTCGGGTTTCCGAACTTGGACCCAGTGACTTGGAGCCATCAACATTCACCATGGCGCGGCTGTCACTTGTGCGGTGGTGTAACGGGACCTTCGATGCTGTGCACCTGACTGGTCTGACTCTGTGAGAATCTCACAGTTTTCACGGAATTGCGGTTCCGTTTGCAGTTAGAGTCGGAACTAACAATGAAACACATCCGGAGAGCACATATATGCAGACAAAAACGCGACATCGCTCATACCTGCGGGTAGACGGCTCATTTTGGAACACGAAAACCGGATCATTTCTGAACATACAAATCATACAAACAGACAAAAACACCATCTGAGAAAAAAAAAATGGACTGGCACTGGCAGCAAGCAAGGAACGAAGGCACACATGCCTTTACACACAGACTCTTACACACAGACGCTTTTACACACATACACTGTGAAGATGTAAGAACAGCTGACATAAGATGTGAAAATGTAAGAGCAGCTGACGTAAGATGTGAAGATGTAAGATCAGCTGACGTAAGATGTGAAGATGTAAGATCAGCTGACGTAAAATGTGAAGATGTGAGATCAGCTGACATAGGGTGTGAAGATGTAAGATCAGATGACGTAAGATGTGAAGATGCAAGAGCAGCTTACGTGAGATGTGAAGATGTAAGATCAGCTGACGTAAGATTTGAAGATGTAAGATCAGCTGACGTAAGATGTGAAGATGTAAGAGCAGCGCTGACGTAAGATGTGAAGATGTAAGAGCAGCGCTGACGTAAGATGTGAAGATGTAAGATCAGCTGACGTAAGATGTGAGGATGTAAGATCAGCTGACGCAAGATGTGAAGATGTAAGATCAGCTGACGCAAGATGTGAAGATGTGAGACCAGCTGACGTAAGATGTGAAGATGTAAGCGCAGCTGACGTAAGATGTGAGGATGTAAGATCAGCTGGCGTAAGATGTGAAGATGTAAGAACAGCTGACATAGGGTGTGAAGATGTAAGATCAGATGACGTAAGATGTGAAGATGCAAGAGCAGCTTACGTGAGATGTGAAGATGTAAGAGCAGCTTACGTAAGATGTGAAGATGTAAGATCAGCTGACGTAAGATTTGAAGATGTAAGATCAGCTGACGTAAGATGTGAAGATGTAAGAGCAGCGCTGACGTAAGATGTGAAGATGTAAGATCAGCTGACGGAAGATGTGAAGATGTAAGATCAGCTGACGTAAGATGTGAAGATGTAAGAGCAGCTTACGTAAGATGTGAAGATGTAAGATCAGCTGACGGAAGATGTGAAGATGTAAGATCAGCTGACGTAAGATGTGTAGATGATTGTAGATGTAATGAAGATGTATTATCTCAGCTCCTTTTTTTTAGAAGAACCCTACGCATCCCTACGCTCAGGCGCTCTCGGGAAACAAACAAGATGAAACAAAAAGGAGACCAGGACACCAGGAAATCAGGAAACCGGGGAACCGGGGAAAGGAAACCAGGAAAGCAGAAAACCCTGGAAAAACCATGCCAAATACGCGTTCCAAAACGAGCTAGTTTCCGCGTTCTAAAATGAGCTGGTTTCCGCGTTCAGAAATGAGGCGTTTCCCATGCCTGCTTCTATCACCATTACATCATTACATCCACATATATTTACAGATATTTGGGACAATTTGGGACCATCTATCGCATCTATGATCATCCATGGATTCTTTTCAGGGACCCATAACTTGGATTTGCTTAAGGGGTCACCAAAAAATAAAAAATCACCTTAAACAAACCCAGGATAATGATGGGACCTTCATTCCCATGCTGCAGATGGTCTCATCCCTGCGAGTGGCACCCCACCAGAGCCCACGGTTGGACCGTTGCCTGCTGTGCCTCATACAAGAACTCGTTGACCTGGCGGCTTCAGCAAAAACGTAAAGCTATACTTAAGGATATACGAGTACAAGGTGAGGCCCAGACATCTTTGTTATGTTTGTTGGTACACATTAGAAACTATTAACATCTATTAACTAGTTTGTTATATCTCCCATGAAACCGTTTGTCAACCAAGTTCTAAGTCAACTTAGCGGCCTCGTTTGGGCTTCTCTCCGACCCCATATCTGGCTTGGTGGGATTGTTTGGTATCCCGGAATCCACATGAGATTCACCAATAAACCACTTAGTGTCGTATAACCATATATATTAACCACCTTAGTATAGATTAACCACCTTAGTATAGATGTATATATTAACCACCTTATGTAGTGTAATAGAATTTAATATATATATATAAATAGATTAACCATTTAGTATAGGGAAGATGCTGCACAACAAGAATAGACTTGAAATGTCAGCAAACTGGTTGGTGGTTTCAACCTACCCCTCTGAAAAATGATGGAGTTCGTCAGTTGGGAGTATGAAATTCCCAGTATATGGAAAGTCATAAAAATCATGTTCCAAACCACCAACCAGTATATATATATATTAACCAAGCAACACGGGTATTTGTAATTGCTCAATTGGCTGGGTCTCCATGGCTGACAGCCCCCGTTTGATAGCGTTCAGTTGGTGAACATAACTTCAATAACTAGCTATAGTTCATGGCATTTATACATTTACGCTTTATGAATACAAAGATACAAAGTATCAATGCATATACTTTGCAATCCGGTGCAAGCAAAAAAAAACATACAAAGTATGTCATAATGTGGTGTTCCTTCAAGCTGCACAAATGCTTCACCCATGTTGGAGAGAAGATTGATACTCTCACCGTGTTCACCACTGGGTGTTGCAGTTCCAGTTATGATTGTGTATTGATTTATTTATATATATATATATGTATACATATGTATATATATATAAATATCCATAGCTTTATAGGTTATACAACCATAGTTGTGGGTTATATCCAAGCTTATTGGTATTGTTACCATAGCTATAGTTGGCATCTATCTATCAACCACAACTGGTTCACTATAGGGTCAACCGCCAGTTACTGCTGATGCTTATCTCACCAAGAATTGGCACAGGGGTTCTGAACCAATCACCATTGAGAAGGAATCATAAGTTTTAAATGTCTTATTGCGAGACCAGTTTATCAGTACAAAAACATGAAAACAAAATGACTAGCAATAAGTACACTGTTTCAATGTTTTTCAATATTGTATGTACATATAAGATATGTTTGATTTATGTATATAGATATACATGATATATGTATTTATAGGATGTATATATATACAATTATATACATATATATCCTATATACATACATATCATATATATATATACATACACTAGTTGGTAAGTAAGCCACCCATCTGAAAAAAAAAACTCGTCAATCGGGATCCATGTCCGTAGGCTTAAACCAGAATGGAAATGGCCAAGCCGTACACCAAAAACATACGCAAAACAATCAATGTTTCTCCTACACGGTGGTGTCCCCAATCATGTTTGTTGATTTATCAAAAATTTATCTTCGATATATCTGCCATAAATCAACTGAGCGATTCCGAACTGGGCATCGCCGTTTACTTGTGGGTAGAGTTGGGGCTATTGATGAGTCTGGTCGTAACCAAAATAAATTGGGATATATAACCCCTGTACAACATGTTATAAACATCTATAACTATGGGCATATATATATATATGCACATCTCGACTTAGCTCACTGGAACTGCACCCTCAGGCACTCTTCACCTACAAGAACCCGTGACCCTGCCTGCAATTTCTCTAAAAGATCGGAGTCAGTGGACTGGATCAGAATGGGCCGCTGCCTGCGGGACTGTCAGGGAGCGACTCCCAAGTTTGATCGTGGATCATCTTTTCCATTCGTTGATGGCTACAGGCATATACCCCAAAAATCACTGTTCTCAGACACAGTTATTTAATCCAACAACACTTTGGAGTTAACAAAGAAAGTCGACTCACTAAATTATGTTTTTTCCCCACCTGCCAGGTGAGGGTTGTTAGATTTTATGTCAGTTGCCTGCTCCTCTCCTCCTCTCCTCTCCTCCTCCTCCTCCTGCTCAACCGCGACCCTCGACGCACAGTGTTCTCTGTCGGACCTCAACCACGACCATCCACGCCCAGTGTTCCCTGCCGGACCTCAACCACGACCATCCCCGCCCAGTGTTCCCTGCCGGACCTCAACCACGACCATCCACGCCCAGTGTTCCCTGCCGGACCTCAACCGCGAGTATCCACGCCAAGTGTTCCCTGCCGGACCTCATGTAGGAAGATATGGGACAAAGAATGTGCAGAAGAAAGTTAGAAAGAATGTCAGACAAGTATGTTATATATTACTTGCAAACTCGCGCGTGTGTGGTAGAGTGACCGGGGCAATGCCACTTCTTACTTTGCAGGTGGCAAAGTTTGAAGCAATCAGTTTGAACAGATGACAGAGTCACTGGGGTGGACAGAGACATTTCCACTTCTGTACCTTTGGAGCTGTTTGCAAAGACGCTTGAGACAGGCAACATCTTACAGCAAGTTACTACAAATTACTTGAAGTGATCTCATGCTGGATTGATGCTTGAGACAGTCAACATCACACAGGGTTTCTGTTGTGTATCACAGCTATGGTGGCATGGTGGATATGTGACATCGGAACATTTGTTGGAGCATTTGAGCCCTCATCTACTCGATCGCGGGCCAGAGGCAGGATGGACATCATCATAGAAGAATTCAGCAGGAGGAGGTTGTGGGATCAGTAGTGTCTTCTTGCGTGTTTTTGTTTGCTTGGCAGGTGATGGCAGAGGGTGACAAGCATTTGGCCTTGAAGACAAAAGAGCAAGAGATGAAACAACGCTGGCAGCCTAAAATTTTGGTCATTCAAGATGAAATCAGTTTGGTGCCAGCTGCAGTGGAAAACATGATGCTTTACCGCAGCATGCGCGCCCGTCAAGATGAAGGCCTTGATCCAGCCAGCTATTTCCACCCAGGAGAGCTCATGGGACACATACCAATTTTGCTGATTGCAGGTGATTTTTTGCAGATCAAGCCTGCCAACGAGATCTCCTTAGCTGACAATCTCGAAGAGCTGATCCGCAAAATGCCGCACAGAGTGCAGACAGAACACCATGCTGCCCAGGCGGCATTGATGACCATTGATACAGTGATTCATTTGAAGAAGTCGAAGCGGTTTCTGGATGCTCACCTGCCAGAAATCACAACAGCCATGCGCACGTGCACGCCTGCTGCTCCTTTGTCCGAGGATCACTTGGCTCAGCTGCGCACTCGCAAAATCGAAAATTGCAAGAAAGAACTAACCACGGACTTGTTCAAGAATGGTCACGTCATTGGAATGTATTGGGAGAACATTGCTCGCAGCATGGTGGAACGGGCAAATCGAGATGCGCAAGACCTGGATGTGCCGTTATTTTGTTTGCAAGCTGCTGACCAAAGGCATTCCAGAAAAAATAAAGCCATAGACAAGCAGCTGACACATCAGCTGCTCACTGTTCCAAACCCGCATCGCACTGCAAATTGCAAGGCATGCTACTGGTGCACGAGAACATGGTTGTGCGACTGGCGGATGTCTTGGCTCCACACCTTGGATTGGTTAAAGACAAACTGGCAGTGGTAGTGAAAGTGGATTTGCACCATGAAGATCAGAAGCGCCTGGACCGTCGGGAACCTGGATTCTGTCATTTTTTTCCGGACTACATGGCCAAAGGTATCTGGGTGAAATTACTTAAAGGAAAGAATTCGCCCATGGAAGATGCTCTGTTGCAGACGTGGGAAGAAAAGTTTCAGAATGTGGCCGATCACACAACTGACGCAAAGACATTGTTCTTTGTGGAATTGGTGCATGCAGAGTTCAAAATTGATTTGAAGCTAGGCGAGGAAACCGAGAAAATTGAAGTGATTCGCTGGCAGTTTCCTCTTTTGCATGGCATGCTGCGCACTTCTTACAGCGCGCAAGGCTTGACTTTGGACGGAGGTGTGCTGGTTGATTTGCGTCGTGGTGGTGGCCTAGAGGATGCCGACTGGTGGCTAGCCATCTATGTCATGCTGACGCGTGCCCGCAAACTGAAGAATCTCATCTTGCTGGGGTTCACGGAGCAAGTGGAGGAGCTTTTACGCAGAGGCCCTCCTACCTACTTGCGAGAACTGACTGACAAGTTGGAAACCAAAGCTGCTTCGACGCTGGAGCGGCTGCAGTCCTGGCCTGTCTATGATGCATTGCAAGCATCCTGACACAGTGCTCTGCCAGTGGGACCTAATCGGTTTTGACTGAAGAGGTCCGGGGGAGGCATAGGCCTGACACGTTGCTCTACCTGTGGGACCTAATCGGTTTTGATTGAAGAGGTCTGGTGGAGGAATAGAGAGTTGCAGCTGCAGCGATCTGGTGAAGTAACACTGGCATGGTTTTGTCTAGTTTACACACGAGCTTGCGAGCTTTTGACTTTGGTTCAGGTGGTCCACTGGCTTGTTTCAGTCATGTTTTTACAAACATGTTTGACAGGCGGTGTGCTGACATGTTTGGGCATGTTTGTTTGTTTGGCTCAGGTGGTCCACTGGCCTGTTTGGTCATGTTTAAGCAAACCTGTTGAGAGCTCTGGAGTTTACTTCACATGGCCCACTGACATGTTTATATCCTGTTTGACAGACTGACATGCACAATGACCTGCCAGGTGAAACAAATGATTGGGATAGTTAGTTGGGCAAAAGTCCCGTGACAAAAGCTTCAGACAAAAGTGGTGTCAACAAGCTGTTTTGAAATGTCATGGTGGGGATCACTCGAAGCAAAGTAATTTTGTTTATTATTATAATGTGATTTACGATGGATAAGTATAACCAACTATGACAAGCAATGGACTTAAGGTGAATATATCTATAGTTTGACGGGGCTGCAAACCATCTCATTACTGATTATATACATCAAGAACTGGAAGACTATTGGTTCTAAAGCAGGTCATGGACTGGTCTTGTTTTAACTGGTGTTTAAGTTGCCTACAACAATAGTAATTCCAAACTGGTCTGTAACAAGTAAATGAGCGGACTGTTTAACTAGCTTAACTAGTCTGATATACTAGCAACACATTGGTTTAGTGCTCGGAAAAAACTATGCTAAGGCGAACAATAATAATCCCAAACAAAAATAAGCCGAGTTATGGTATGTCGGTTTATAACAAGGCGAACCAAGGCCAGCACTTGCGGTTTCCACTGAATAACTCGGTGAATTATGGCAAGGAAACCGGATGTCCAATGGATTTGTTTTGGGGCCATGGCTCTGAACCATTCGATTTCTACTAATGGATTCTTAAAGCAATAGTACACCCCTTAAATTTATCAGTTTTATGGGTGGTAGAAACCATCTATATATATATGATTTATTATTGCTTTACTAAGGTTACCCTATTTGCAAACAAAACCGATTTCGGTGGTTTTGAACTATGCTGATCCCCCACAAGAAAGTGTCCCGAAGTGGATATGCGTTTGGTGGTGCCAAAAAGGACTGTTTGGTTTCTGGTGTTGATCAAAGGGGAAACGGATTCTGTTGGGCTACATCTCTCATTTCAATTCAGATCTCAATCCATCCCAGCATGTTTTTTCGTGTATCCAGTTTATATGGGCAAATCCGTATAGTCCCCAAACAAGAAATAAACAACTCTTTCGTCGCTATGAATTTGTCCGATTTGTTGTGCTTCAGCTAAGACAAAGCCATCTCCGTTTTATGATTTTAACTCGTAAGAAGTAGATGTCTTGGTTTTAATCTATTGATAGTCCCAGTCGTCTTGATTGTCATCCCTTGATCATTGATAATCCCATGTTTCTTGGTCCGAATCATTGAAACCCCAGAAGGTTTACCCAATTTACTTGGAGGTGCAGCGAACCGCGAAAAAAGTTACCCGTGTGTGTATATATATGGCCATACCTATACAGGCCCCATATCCCAATTTATGGGGCTATTACCATGGTTGTACCATAATATACCAATTCATAATCCCCTTTCAGGTTGGTTAAACCATATTAAACCACATTAAATCACATTAAACTAACCATCATTTTACCATCATTTGTGATGCTTCACCACCCTACTCATCAAAAAAATTGCATGAAAAATGTTGCAGCTGAAAACATTTTCTGGCCTCCCAGCTTCGTCCAAGACATCCTCGCGCTTGATGTACCTGCTCAGCAGGACGCTTCGCTTTTTTTGGGGTGATGGGGGAACTAACATGAACTAACCCTCTGGTACAAGATGGGGCCCGCAGTCGATAGCGTTCAGTTGGTTTATAAGTGGCTGATTTCTATGGTTTATGGTAGATATAATGAACTAGTTCATGGATGTTTTCATGGGGTTTATAAACCCAACGTTCACATCACTGGGGGGCCCCATCCTGTAGTCACTGGAAAAGTTTGCCAACTGGAAAAAAAATGCCATTTTCTGAAAGGTAAATCTAGGGCCATGTTTATCATTAATAATGGTTTTTTGGGGTATATCAACTGTGTCTATGGCCATGTTCTCTATTTTGATATATATTTTGGTAAATCAACTGTGTCTATGGCCATGTTCTCTATTTTGTGTATTTTACCAGGTCAACCGACAATGGGGAAATACTACAACAAATCCGCTAAGCTCTCAGCTCTTTTTGAACCAACGCTACAGAGTAGATCGATGATATATACACTACATGGTTTTACTGCAGGAGTTTTTACACCCCCCTCGGGCGAGCAGGGACGACTGCGGAGAACGAATAACCCAGAAAAGCATACCCTTGCGGGTAGCCAAATTTCTTTAGTTGGTTTTGAACATTTTGTGCAGTCTTTCAAAGGTCCCTATAAAAAGCTCAAGCCCGTAAAACCCAGCGCAGCTTTGCAAGGAAGGCACATTACCATGCCGCATCTTGCGCTATGCTACAAAAGAAAATCATCGTCTACCTGCGGTTCCAATAGATCCACCGGCCGCCGGCCTCGTCACGGTAATACCAAGCCCCACGCCAGAAACTCCATTCTCGGCGTGCACCATAGTGATCACGATTCCAACTCCAAGAGGCATCCGGGCGACCGGAGCTTGCAGCCTTTGATGTGACTCCTGTGCTTGCTGCTTTTGCAGTGGGCGGCGTCTCAGGCTCCAAGAATGGTCGTGCTCCTGCTTTGGATGTTGGTGGTTCGGGTGCAAGAAATGGTGCATTGTTGGGATCAACTGGGGCATCAGCGTGCGAGGCGTCTGCGCGAGCAGAGCTTGAGGCGGCTGTGTCGGCATGTGTGGTGGCGGATGCATCAGCTTCGGCTTTGCGCTTTCGCTCAGCAGTGGGCGCGACCGTGGGGTCGGCCTTATGACCTCCAGGACCTCCAGCCTTTGCAGCGGCGCTCTGCTTCTCTTTGCGTTCAAGGTTGCCCCGAACCAATGGAAGGTTTTCCTCATACACCTTTTCGAGGAATTCAAGAGTGCCATCAAAAGGAACTTGGACAGTGCCCTTCCAGGTCAACAGGCCACGGTATGCGCCACGACGGCCGATGTAGCTGACATATTCATCCTCTGTAAAAACGTGGCGGCCGAACATGAAACCCCAGACCTTTTTCCATGTTTTTCGGAACTCAACTGGGAACCCATCCACGCCTCGCGGCTGTGACATGAAAATCAGCTTGGATAAGCAGCTTTCATTTTGGGCATTGGCGGCGACGCCAGCCGAGACCTGAGCTCTAGTCCTTGGGGGATCGGGGAGGTTGCCGTATGCAAACATATCATCAAAGATACAATCCTGCAGGCCCTTCCCCTCACCGTGGATGCGGTCGCAAAAGGTGACATCGCTGGCGAATCTGTCTTCCACATCCTCATATCCCAGCGCTTTTGCACGACGATGCCTATCGCGGCAGTCTTTGAGGACTGCTGATTCCACGGATGTGATTCCCCTGGGGCCCAGTTCCCGGCGAAGAAGATCGGCTTGCTCATTTGTCAAAGCCGTCAACAAGGTGCCGCTCATCTTCCCATACATTCCGAACCCGGCGAGACTCTGCATTCGCCGTTCAAGGATGCGGGTCCTTCTGTTGGATCTGTCGGCCTCTTTTGTTTCGCCACTTTCGTCCACTGGGAGTGGCTCATATCCACATGTGGTGCATGTCACTTGGCCACTGACGTACTCAACCTGACAGAGGGGGCAGGAGCCCATGAAAGGTTCGCAGTACTTTGGTGCAATGTAAACACGGCGCGTCCTTGCGGACGGCTGGTCAACTTGCATTGGGGCAGTGGCTGCATCATCAGTGGACGTGGCATCGGGTCGCCCCGTGCTGGTGTCATCCATTGGGTCGTCATTTGCATCATCTCGGGCAGTCAGGGTGACCGCTGTGGAACTTGGTGCTGAGGCTGATGCCGCGCCTGTCCATGTACTGGGCTCGAGATTGCTCTCGGCGCGGGACCAAAGCACCTGTCCATCTTCTGAGATGCTGACCAGAAACTGCGGTGGGATGCGTTCTGAACACAAAATACCATCCATTTCTGTGCGACTAAAGATGACACCAGCTTCAACTGCTTGCCGCATTGCGATTTTGACTTCGACTGGACATTTTGCTCTTAATCCAGATCGATATCCCTGTGTGCCGATACAGTGTTCTGCCATGTAGATATGAGCACGGCCACTGTTGACTGTGTCACCGCCGCCTGGGATCAGGCCGTTCTGTGCGATGCTCTTCCAACTGCTTCTCATCGTGCGATGAAAAACAATTTCAGGGACCTCAGTCATGGCACACAAGGGCACGCCAGTGAAGGCGGCTTTTCGCTCGGGGGAAACTTGGTTTGAGCAATACACCATTGTTGAATTGGCATAAAGGCCCCCGGCGGTTTTCAAGGCAGCTTCGGAGTGACCCTGAATTGCACGGATTTTCACAGGGTAATACGGCATACCTAAGCCATTGTCGACAGGAAATGGGAGATCTTTGCACACAAGAATTGGAACCTACTCTTGCCATGCTTGTCGATCTTCATTGCAGTGCCAAACAGGTTTGCGATGGTGATGAACACATCTGGGGGCACTTCCTTGCGGAAGGCTTTGGCAAAATCCTCCAAGTCAATCCAAAGGTCTTTGTCCATTGGCACCTTGGAACAGGATCCATGCCCCCTGCAAACTTTGTTGACACGAGTTGCAAAGTCGGAGAACTTCTTGTCGACGCGAGTCTGGCTTGCAATGGTCTCGACGTCGGATGCCGATATCAGCTCCAGCTCATAAGCCGTACCTTCAAAGAGGATCCCGGGCACATCATCCCCGTCTGCATTGGTCACCATTGTATATTGGTATTCAGGCAAATGCTCTTCCATCCAATATGCTTTCACGTGGCCGGATGCATGTTCCTCTAAGCGCGCGGTTGCCCGCGGCTGGTACTGGCTGGATGTGGCTCTCTTGTCATCTGCGGGCTCATCCACTGGTGCTGGTGCTGCTTTCGGCCGCGACTTCAACATGACCTCAGCCGTTTGGACCAGGATTGTTGCTCTGCTGGATGCAGCGGGCTCGCCGTCGCCGGCGGCCTTTGGAGGGTCATCTTTGGGAGGCTCAGCAAACGTGCCCGAAGGCATCGTCTTGGTGTCGATGTAGTCCTCGGTGTCAGGTTGTTGTGCTTCGACATCCTCCTTGGTGAATGACCTGCCCGTCGGCGTGATGTGTCTGCGGGACTCTCCAAAAAGCAACTTGGTGATGTTTGCACATGTCTCCTGATAGGATCTTGGCAGCTCGTCCAGGACGGCGCTCATGTTCCTCCGCAAATCATCCCATGTTTCCTGGCCACACTCAGACAGCTGCAAACCAATCCGACCAACCCGCCAGCCGCAATCAATTGCGAAAAGGGTAGCTGTCCAATAGGCAGCAAGGCGCGTGCGATTTTCTTCAGAGTTGGCGAAATGCCACTGGTCTCTGAATTCCATTGCATCGGCGTACCCCTTTGCTTTCAGCCACGGATACTTCGGATTGGCTAGCCCTTGCAGGCTGCTGGTAAGAGCTTTAAATCGAGGCTCAAGAACATCAAAGAACTGGTCAAAGATAGGATGGATGCCATAATCTGCGCTCCAAGGCGCGGTCGTGAGACCGGCCGACTGCAAATCCAACTCCCGGGCCTTAGTGATGTACCAAGTCAAGTGGCGCTCACAATCATCCAGGATCGTGGGCCAGTGCCCGTTGGGGCCGTCGTACGGCCAATTTGGATTTTGGGCAATCCCATCCTCTCCTACCAATTCATTTCCGAACCAGGACAAATGCAGGTTGATGCGTGCATCAGGGTAGCGCTCGCGGGCGTCCGCGGCCAATTCAATCCCACGCTTGACCAGCTTCTGCAAAGTTTTGCCCCAAAGCATCTCATGGATGAACTCAGTCACATACTTAGGTTTGCGCTGCCGGAAATGCTCGGACAGGTCAAACTTCTTAAGTGTTTTCCTACGCCCTGTGATCAATGCACATGACGAGTCAGAGACTAAGATCCAGATTACTTCATTGACAGGCATCTCTGGCAGCATGATCTTTTCAATGTGGGACTCCTTTGGCAAAAAGCAGAAACTAAGATATTCTGCAAGCGGATCCTCTCGACCATAGAACCTCAGGGCCGAAGCCGGCGTCCATTCGGTCATCAGTCCATCCACAAGGTCCTGAGAAGCCTGAGTCTCACCTTCATTGCGCATGGCCAAAGCAAACAAAATGCGATTGTGAAGGAGCAACCATGCTTCTTTGTTAGCCTCACGTGTGGCTTCGAGCGCAGCCTCGCGGCTGGCCGGGTGTGCTGTGGCATATCGCGAGTCAGCCATTTTAGCAGGACAGGCACGAATGACAGCGGGTGAAATCCTTTTGGATGTTTGGCCCACCACAGCTACCCGGAAACACTCATGGAGCATGTCGGTCAACTTGAAAGTATAGTTCTCAGCAAGTTTGAGAGCTTTGCCCCTACTTTGATCATGCTCATGTTTGCCATCACATTTAAATGAGTCTAACACTGCGAGCTCTTTGAAGTTTCCTGCAATAGTCCAACTTTTCTTCATTGGTTGACCGTTGTTTCCAAGAACACCCAACATACAACCATCAAAATGATGAGTAGTCATGGAACGTTCTATAAGGAATTTTCTAACCATCGGCCATCTCCAATACCTGCAATTCTTGGACAATTCAAATGCTATCAAGGTTCGTTCATCATGAACTTCATCCACAAGTTTGACAAAAGATTTGAACAACTTGGTAAACTGTTTTTGTTGCTCTTTGATTCTTTCTTGACCCTCAACAGTAAGGCCATTCACATTCCCCCATGGGCTACCTCCAACGCAGGGCAACGATGCATAAAGTATCAAAGTGCCGTCATTGAAATCATTTCTGAAATCTTGGACTTGAGAGGCTAGCCGTTGCCGACAGCTGTTAGTGGTACCATCTTCTTTTTCGGTAACCCTAATGCAGTGGCAATCTTCATTGGACTTTCTTGGGGTACTAAGCTTCGAATCGTCAGAGCAGCAAAATTCGATCAACATTCTGGGCTTAAAAGACTTTTGGGAGCCCCCCTGATTCCCGGCAGCGGTTGCTAGTTTTGGCACCTTAGTGGAGTTCGGCACCGCGGTGTGGCGGGCTGCTGCTTCTTCCACCTTTGTCGGACCAATGCCAATGAGATGAATGGCATGCAACCAAAGGGCTGGTCGGGTAAAAGGTTTTGTAAGAATGTCCGCAACTTGGAAACTGGTTCCTACGTTGAGAAGATCGAACTGTTTACTTTCAAATTGTTGTTTCAACCATTTGAAGTTGATGTTTTGTGTTTTGTTCATGTGTCTCATGGATGCTGATGAACCGGTGGACATGACTGTGATAGTCGCTTGGTTTGACTTGATAAAATTCAGGGAAACTGGCCTTGAGGGAGTTGAGATCCGCAGCACTACAACCCGTATCGACGTTCCCATTACGGATTTCATCAATTTCGGGGTCGATCCTAGTGAACACGGCATCTTCTTGGGGCTTCGCGGCGTCGCGAGCTGGTTTACCCTGTAGCTTCTTGAAAAGGTTCAGCTGCTCAAACAGGGCCAGCATTGGAATGCCTTCAGCTCTCATGCTGTGATTTGCGGCAACTACCTCAGCCTCAGTTGAAGATATGGCAACAACCGTTTGTTTCTTACTGAATGCATTTAAGGGGTAATACGTGTTGGGTCCTACAAGCACAATGGCACTGCCAGTGGTACTCTTGCTATCATGTTCGCCTGCGTGGTCTGCGTCGGCAAAAAGCCAGAGTTGGCATTCATCAAAGGCATCCCCAATGAAACCCTCTAGAAAGTGGTGCTTTGTACAATGAATGTATGACACCAATCTGTGCAAGGCAACATCGCATTCTATGGACCATTTTGTCACTCTTGATGCTAAGCTTTGTGTGGCACGTAGCAAATCGAACCTTGCCATTCTGGCGGCAAATAGTATCTTCATCAAGATCTTGCTGGCCACTGGCTGGAGTTTGCCAGGCTTTTCATCTTCACTGAGTGTGGGCCGTGCGATGCCAGCATCTGTGAATGGTGTTGGCACCTCTTTTAAGGACGATGGACTGACTTTTGCAAGACTACAGTAATTTTCTACACAGGACCCCAGGAAATCACTCATGTCATACCTCACTAAGTTCACGGGCTTGGCCATGACGCCAGCTTTTTGCTTCACAGCGTGTTCAACCCCCCTGAACTTAGAGGCCTTGGCTTCCTTTTTGGCCTCGCGTTTGTCGCGATGTGGTCCTGGTCTGGCTTTACTTGCCATTGCAAACTGCTTGAATTTGTCAGGTCCGTCCTGTCCATAACAGAAAACTGTTTTTCCTGTCCAGAATTCGTTTGTTTGACTGCTAGATGTTTTCCAATCATCTGTATAAACATCATAGCCCCCCTGATTGTTCCCGTCGGTGATGCTAGGACAACTTTTCAATGTGACCTTTTTGTCAAAGAAAGTTATGCGACTCGTGTTTTGACAAGTTACATCTCCCCCCTCATCAACCGGCTGGTACAATCTTTTTCGGGGTTGTATGTGGTGTCTGATCCATGCCATGTTAGTTTCATCATGTTCCCACCAGTCTTGTGTTCTGTGTTGTGCGGCTGCTGACTTCTTGGCTTCAAAGGCAAATGCAAAGGGGTGTGCCTGCGAAGGCAACCGGATGTTTTGAAATTCACGATGCATACAGCCAAAATAGCGGTCATACGGCTCAGGATCACCAATGTTCACTGCAGCCTTGACGCTTGCCCATGCCTTTTCCAGATTGGCGGTAGGGCCAGCCATCTTGAAGTCATCTACATACACAACCAAAAGACAGTTGAGCTCTTGATGATGAAAAATTGAATGCCAGATGTCAGGTAAAATTTGCTTCCAACCCTGTTTTACCACACGGCTATTGAGATGACTTTCCCAAATACCCCCACTATCAGGATGACCATAAAGGGCAAGTAACATTGGAACCATGGGTTGCCAATACTTTTTCTCCCAATCTTTGGGCCATCTGTTGCGTGGAAGTGACAACCATGTGGGCACCCCTGTGAAGAGGGCTTGTATGTAGGCTTGGATTGCATCTGCCTGCTGTTTGGAGAATCCGGGCTGACTACCGAAAGCATCTAGCAGCTTTGCTGCTTCCATGGATGCTGGGGAAGAGCCTAACTCGTTGAAGAGTGCGTGATCGGAATTCTCGTCCCTGACATTGTTCCCTTGGAAAACCGTCCTACCCTTGAACTTCCGGCGAGGGTCTGATTCAGGCAATTCAGAACCCTTCTCATAGCAAGCCTCAAAGATTCGACCTAGGTGCACAGTTTGGCCATTGCGACGAGCCTCAGCTACTATGTCGCGGCATTCACGAACACGCTTCTCATCCCAAACACCCTTATTACGGAGATTATCCCACTCCTTATCAAGGGCGGCCTTGGCCTTGGGGTTGCTGGCAATCTCATCTTTTGATACAAGCCTAGCAACTGAAGCGAAAAGCTCGAGTGCGACCTTGAACTCAAGTTCCTTGATCTTCTCTCTGACGAGCTCTCTAATTCGAGGCCGGTGCTCAATTGTGGCAGGCGCGGCAACTTTTGGCATTGCCGGCACGGAAAACTTTTGGGAAGTGGCTGGAATAATTTCCCAAACGTTGCCTACGAGCTTTGCAGTTGCAGGAGGGCATTGAGTTGCCTCAAGCCGGGCCGGTGAAGATTTCTTCTTTTTGCCCTTGCTGCCAGATGACGATGCTGGCTTTTCCTCCTGCTCCTTGGCTGCTTTCTTTGCTTCTTCCTCGATGATCAACTTCCTATCTTGGGGTCCTAACATCTTCCACAGTTCTGAGTCGATCCCCTCCGGACGCTTTGAACCTTTGTAGTTACGTACAATCCGGTGACCATCCCAATGATGTCCATCTGGAATAATTTCACCTTTGGGGGTCAATTTGAGATCTGGAAATACGGGCGCTTCGGGTGCATCAGGCTCGACATCGCTGTCGGCTGGTAGAGGCGTTCCTGGCTCGTATTCATACTCATCTTGTGGCGGATGCAAACTGGACTCAAGAGGCACAGCTTTGGGTGTCTTCGGAATGACCTGGTCCTCGAGGCGATCGGCTTTGGGTGCTTTCGAGTCAATCAGAGCTTTCAAAGGAAAGATGAAACCCTCGGATGGCAATTCCAACCTCTTTGTTCTTTGGATTGTCAGTGCACCCCAGTTGACATGATAATCTGCGGCTTCCAACTTGGCAACTAAGTATTCACCCTTCCAATCATGACCTGGTTGGATGTAATACCCAAGGAAAATTCCTTCATTTGCTGTTGGGGAGAGCTTACCTGATGTGTTATCCAACCTCTTGGGGTTATTCCAGAACAACACTTTGGCACCAAATGGAATGTGCATTGCAGGGAACTCTTCACCAAACCTGAGTTGCCATGGGGATTCACTGCCGTCAAGCTGGGGGCTTGCATTGATCGCGGTCGCATGATGCTGCATGGCCAAGGGCCACATCTTCAAAGGCAGTCCTGATTGCAACAAGTTGCTCCGGGCACCTTCCAACATCTGACGAACTTCGCGCTCAGCAAAAGACTTTGATGAATCTACATATTCAATGGAAGTCTGGTGTCTGTAACCCAAATCCTTGATGGCCCTGATCAATTCTGGGGAATTGTCAGTGTACACAACTTGAACATCATCCTTTGATCCAATGAAGTGATTCAAGCCATCAACACAACTTTGTGAATCTTTGGATTGGCTAGGGTAGACATACCGATATTGAGTGTGCAGATCTTTCAACACCAACGCAACTTGCTCCCCCCTGAAACCCTCTTCTACGTTTTTCTTGATGATGACATGATCCCCAATGACGTGGTCACCAAACACTTCAGTTTCGATTCTCTTCTGACCACCTTTCTTTCGTGCCTGAGGTGCCATCATCCTTGCTCGTTGGCAGGTTCTGCAAAAGGGGTTCTTGCGGAAATGCGTATACTGATGTTGGGTACTTGCAGCTTCAGCCAACAGATCCTCAGTCTTGCGGCTTCGGATGTACTCCTGCTGAGCGTCATCCTCCACCAGCTCATCCAATTGCTCTTCATCTTGGGCTTCGTCCCGCTTGGCTTTTGAGCTCGACCGTGAGGTCGGCATTGCAAACAACTTTTTGAGGTGCTTATCCTTTTGAAATTGATCTTTGGGATAAACTTTGCAACTATCATCCAAGATTGGGACATGACCTTCGATCTTGAGCTGGACGACCTTGTCATCTGGACGGACTAGGATTGGTTTACCATTGGCAGGCCATACAAAACTGTAACCCTGATCTACACATCTCGTTCCTACGGGGAGCACAGCTGGGGTATGATCGAGTACATACGGATGCACAGGATCTGGCAATGCGGACAACTTGACGTCAGCAACCTCATTGGCCTCAGTCGAGCCGTTGGCTGTGACTAAGGAAATCGGATGCTCGGCTGCACGGCAGTTCTTGGCGCTGACATCCCTCAACATACCCTTGGACACAAGATCGGATTCACTACCTGAGTCGACAAGCCAACTAACACCGGCCTTCGGCGCGGCTGTGGCAATTGACGGAAAACGACCAATATCTCTAAGAGCTTTGGGACCGCTAATGAACCTGCACTCTTTGCATGTGATGTCACGTGTGTCCTCATTCCAACAACAAAACCCACAACTAGGTGCAACATCTGAATCATGAAGTTTCACAGTTTCTTGAAGCTGTCTTGCACGAACCTGAGCCTCATGTTGTTCAACCTTGGATGAAACTGGGACGTCTTCAGCTGTCTTGTACACCTTAGTGAACTCTCTTGGACGGTGCTTGACTGGGACTTGATGACCAACTGCTTTCACCTCGATCACATGTGGGGCCTTTCGGAATCTAAGACGCTTCATGCTGACACTTGACTCATCAGAGCACGAAGTTGCCTTCGGCTGTTTTTGGACGATGCATGCAAACTTCTGGATCAGGCATGGAGCGGCTGTGGAATCCTTGCTCTTCTTCTTGGGAGCGGGTGAATTGGCCCTTTTGGTGTCTTTGGTGGCGGCAGCAGCTTTGTCATCATGCTTATAAAAACATTTGTCACCACGTCTGCACTTTCCCTGGGCATGATAGATGCATGGGGTTTTGGCCATTTCTTCCTTGGACATTTTCTTCCCCTTATCATCTTTGTTGCCCCTTGATGGTGAACGTGTTTTAGTTCTTCTGGGTGATTGAGTTCGAGATTTGTCATCCTTGACATGCTTAAATGGACATTTCTTTCCCTTATCACAGGTACCCTTTTGGAACTTATAGCAAATCTTGTCACCTTTGCCACCTCGTTCCTGCGATCTACCACGACTTGGGGAGCCCTTTCGGCCACCGCGACCATCGCCTTTGGCGGGTGCGGCCTTCGTGTCCTTGATCCCAGCCTTGTTCTTCTCCGCGATGCGGTTCCTGTTCTCCCTCAATCGTTCACGGTCGATCAAGTTCTTCATGGATTGGTGAAGAAAACTATAAGACTTTTCATGGGATTTCTCATGAGCACGGTCAAACATCTCAATGTCATATTTCAGCAACTGACTTGGTCGGATCTGCCTCAACAAGATGTCCCTTAACACAGCATCATCGGGGGTGACAGCCATGCCAGCTAGGGTAGCATCCCATTTGTTGATGAATCTTCGGAGATCCTGGACAGTATCGCCTACTTTGACAACACCCAAAAGATCTTCTACTCTGTAAAGGCTACCTGCTTCTTCTGATGTCTTGAAGTAGTCCTCAAACATGAGCAGAACATACCTTCCCCTGACCTGGATGCCTTTTCGGGATTGCTGCTCTTTGAAATTCAAGATCCTAGTTGCGAGGTCCCCTCCGGCTGAGCGTGTGAGCGCTGCTGATAACTTTGTATCCAGCGTGAGGAACTTTCCAGGATCTTGGAGTTTCTTCTCCAACTGTTCTCTGGTGCACTCTTGATCGTACACCTCGTTGAGCCAGAGCCACGCCTCATCTGGGCGATCTGAACAGCTTTTCACTTCATCCCTGACATGATTCTTCCAAGTCCTATACGATTCCGGAGCGGGCATGTTGTTCAGCTTGATGATTTCGGCCTCCTTAGTTTTTGGCTTATCCTTTTCTTCCCTTTGGGTTAAGGCTTTTACCAATTCAATAAGATCTGAGGGACCCATCACTTGCTGTTGCTTGGTTACGCTCTTAGGAGAGTCATTTGGGGGAGTTTTGATAGCTTCAGTGGGAGTGAAAAACCCTGACTGCGTTGGCAATTGGGGCTGGTCGTTGCCGACAGCCGGCTTTTGCTTGGGACTGCCACCTTTGAGCAGCTCGTCCAACTTGGCCTTTGCTTCCTGTGCCAACACTGCAGGCGTTTTCAACTCATGAATCGGCTCATCACTGCCTTTGGCAGCCTGTGCATCGGATGCTTTGGGAGTGGCAATATTGAAGTGGGGCACGCTAGTGGTAGCGGCCGGCTCAGCATTCTGGACGGATGCTTTCGGAACGGAGGCATGCTGCGCTTTGGCAACATGCTTTAACTGCTCCTGAAGGTCATCGATTTGGTCCTGAAGGCTAAGGTTCTGAGCCGCTGCCTCATTGATCTTGTCGGCCATCTCCTTCTTGTAGTTCTCGAACTCGGTCCTCAAACTGATGAGCCTGGCCTGATCAATTGCAGCCTGGTCTTCATATTGCTTCTTTGTGGCAGCTATGGCATTCTTAGCATGTTCAACAGTCTGTGCATAGGAAGCTTCGAATTCACTAGTGATACGTTGCCTTTCCTCTGCAATTTTCTGATCATGCTTTGTGTTTGCCTCTACCTTGAAATCCTCTACTCTCTTGTCATGCGATGCCTGAGCCTGATTTAACCTGACCTCTAACTCGTCGCCTCGTTTCCTTTCCTCGTTGACGGCACTGATGGCCTTACCTTCAACCTCCTGCAACCTTTGCTCATACTCCTGCTCCAGCATTACGAGCCTACTTGACCATTCGTTTCGAATTGAGTCAACTACTCCATGCATTATCTGAAGGTGCCTCTGTTCAGCTTCCCTCATGACTTGCAGGGTGTTCCCACTGGTGATTTGGGAAAGGTTGTTTTGTATGAAGGTGAAGTACGCTACAACGGGTTGGAACATTGTTTCGTCATCCATCGGCTCGGGGTTGCCCCCGGCCACATTGGGCACAGCGACAGCCGATGGACCTGACCCTGGAACGGCGAGAGATAGGTCAGTTGGGGTCCCCATAGCAAAGTAGTGAGACTACGGCTGATAACCTGTATTTTACCAGGTCAACCGACAATGGGGAAATACTACAACAAATCCGCTAAGCTCTCAGCTCTTTTTGAACCAACGCTACAGAGTAGATCGATGATATATACACTACATGGTTTTACTGCAGGAGTTTTTACATATATATATATATCTATCTATATCTATCTATATCTAGTTGGTCTCCCATCCAAGCCCCAACAAAAAACACCTTGTGCCACCGTCCATCGACCCCGAAGTTTTCGAAACTGCCAGAAACTGCCAGGGCACGAGGAACTCCCCGCGACCGGAAGGATACTTGCGTCCAGCAGTTCAATGGCCTTCGTCAACCGGCGGAACCGGGCGGAACGGTGGTCGCAGGGATCGCTTTCCGGAGAAATCCTCTGGGTATACCCCCAGTTATATGAGCTACTCAAAGAGGAAAAATAGGGAAAAATGTGGTTTTAATCCAACGGATTTAGAGGTACACAAATTCATAAATTATGTTCAGAGAAAATCATCGTAAGTCAATGATTGTAACATGGATTACTGGAATCCAACGTGGGAAGACTGGGCATGAATCGACAAAAAGGATATCAGCAAGTTGAGTAAGACACCAAAATGGCTTTCAATCAAGAGTGGAAATATTCTGGGATGATAATTATCTGGTTGGTGGTTGACCTACCCCTCTGAAACATATGAAAGTCAGTCAATGGGAAGGATGACATCCCATATATGAAATGGAAAAATTAAAAATGTTCCAAACGACCAACCAGTTATGATATACCATTTATAATGGTTATATATAAATCCTATTAAATCCCTATTTGTTGCTGGTTCCAAACCACCAACCAGTTATACAAAATAGCTTTCACCCCCATAGTATGCCCGTGGCTAGTTGTCTGTCATGTTGTCATCGGCGATGTGAATCGCCCAAATCAGTGGGGCTGTTCAATTAGGGGAGGTACGATGTAAGTATCAGATTAAATGATGACTATTTGGGGAGAAAAGCCCCCTAATTCATAAACAATTTATCAATCCGGGGTTGACATTACTCCCAGTTTTTGCTGAAAAATATCCTAGTGAATTCCCAGATGTTCTTGCTTTTTCTCCACTTTTTCCTGGAGAACTCCCCATTTTTGGTGGAAAAAAACCGTGGATCTCGTGCTAGCCAAAGCGTCCATCTCCTTGTTGCGGACCATGTCGTGGACCAAGGTTTTGCTCTCGGGCCAGACCAGTTCTTCCAACTGTTGATGCACTTCGAGCTGTTTCCTGGGGAGATTCTGCAGGATATATGGCCCTATGGCATCCCATGGCCGTGGGTGATCTACACGCCGTAACGGGTCTTCGCGGTTGCGTTCTTCGGGGCGATTTTTTTGCACGGCTCACATGGGCCATGCCCTTGGGAATCTCATGGGAAGATCGTGGTATTCAATGCTATTTCATGGTATTTCCCATAGGATCCATGTGTGCTGCTATATATGGTGACATTTACCATCAATATATACCAAATGTTAGCATTTTTCTACCAGCACCATGGATCCTATGGTATTTCCATGGGAAATGGATCAGATTCCATGGGTTTTTGTTGGGGATTTTTGGGGATGCTGGATGGTGGTCATCCCACTATTGGTCATCCCATGGGATCCCTGAATGGCTGGATGGGGCCCCAGTTCGTTAGCTAAGTTGGTGAACATAGCTATAATAACAATAGTGTATGATACTTATAACATCTTATAACTATATATTGAAATGGGGTTGTAAACCAACTTGTAACTGGGGGACCCCATCCTGTAGATGTAAAATCTGGAATTTACCAGCCATGTTTGATTGACTAATCTTGCCTAATCTTGTCAATTGCGAACATATTTTGGGAAGATTGGGTGGCCATCTTGATCATGACGAGGATATAGAAAAAAGTTGCGTTGAGGATTTGACTTGGTGCTTCACAGTTAGTGGCTTCTAACCCCAGTTACCCTCTGGTAAACTTTCACATAACTATGGAAAAATCCACCATTTTTAATGGGAAAATTCACTATAAATAGCCATTTTTAATAGCTATGTTAGTCTACCAGAGGGTAGCCAAACCTTAGAACTGATGGGTCAGATCACAAAAAGGTTACCCCAAAAAAAGGGTGAAAATAAGATCCCATCCTTTTCGAGGCTGAGGGAAACACCCTGGTTTTGCAGTGAACAAGTTCCAGGTGTGTTAGATCATGTTAGATCCCAAGGTCAGTCATGTCCCCGGTTGAAAAAATCTTGGCGAAAACTCCCTGTAGTCTGTCCGGCCCATCAACACTGCAACTTCTGGATGCCCGGCATGTGTCTTACCCCATCTGAACTTGGCCCATCATGGTGCAAAATCTGAGATTGGTCGTTGCGAGTTCCATTCATGTGGAGGTTTCCGAAACCACGGAGCTACCCAAAAAAATCATCGATTTTGGGATTTTCCCATGGATTCTCCCATGGAATTTCATCCCATCCGGCGATACCCCCAGTTCCATGAAGTGGTCGAGTTGCTGTTCTGCCCTCTTCAGTTCTTGAAGCAAATTACCTCAGCCAGAGATCCAAATGCTCCTATGAGTAATTTGCAGTCCACTCATTGTTATGACTATGATAAATGATGATAAATGTATATTCATGTATCAATAAGTGATAAATTGTCAATATCTCTTGATGATAGCCAATGACAATAATGTTATTAGGAGGATGAGAGGAGCAATCTTCTCCTGGACCTTGTTTAGTGAGGTCAGGAATTCAGACCTGTTTGAATGATCTGTGATGTGAATGACAATAAAAATTTCGACAACTCAGGTGCGAAATCAAATACTGTATGTACCCTCTGGGAAACAAACATAGCTATTGAAAATGGCCATAGAAATAGTTGATTTACTCATTAAAAATGGTGATTTTCCATATTTTTTTGTATGTTTACCAGAGGGTAACTAACGGATTGACATGGGGATTGACATGTTCCACCTCGGATATGTGTCTTGGCCCATGTGCAAAAATTTATGCAGTAATCAGTTTCAAAAGCCATGAAACCCACTGGACAATCCCGCAGGTAGTATGTTGATGTATATCCCATTCTGTCGCCATATAGTATCCCCATTCTGTCCCCACAATCATAAAATGGTATAACCTCCGATCTACAAAACAAAATCATATTTATGTATCTCCTTCTGTCGCCGTTGTATCCCCGAAACCTATCCCCATACACTACACTGATAATCATCAGCCAGCCATCATTCATCAGCTGTATCACATTCCCCATGTGTTTGATGCTTGATGGTCCATCTGGTTCGCATGAAAATCCAAGTAAATTGGAGTTCAACCCTGATGTTTTTTTCACAAAAAAAAACACATCAATTAGGCAAAATGCATCCTGGAAAGTCTCGGGATAGCCCAGCCTCAAAATCCACTGGTTCCAGTAGGGTCAATCAACTTCTGAAACTGCCCACTCAGGCCATGGACTTAGTTCACTACTTTGTACTTCGTAAATCTTGGGATATACCCTCTGGTAATCTTTCACATAACTATGGAAAATCACCATGTTTCATGGGAAAATTCACTCGAAATGGTGGGCTTTCCATAAGTGATGCAACAAATTACCAGAGGCTAGTAGATCTAGTGGAAACTCACCCGACCAAAAAAAATCGGAAAAATCGCCGTTCTTCCAGCATGGCAGGGGCACGCAGATTCCGTTGCCCCGTGGTCATGAAGTCAACCATCCTGAGAGGATCACCGGCAAGGAAAGATGTGTGTGATATATGATGTATATATGGAAATGTTCCATGAAATCTATGAAAATCTATACAGAATTATATATGTGATGAGTGGACATTTGGTGTATATATATATGTAATAATATATATATATATATATTTTACACCCAACAAAAACTGTATTTAACCAGGTAGAAAATGGTGACGCATATCTTGCAGTATGCAGAATAAGTATTTTGTATATATATATAATCTTATACATATATCCTTACATGCATCACAAGTCGGGGATTGAAACAGAACTTCCCTCTGGTTCTGAAACTTTGCTGGAAAATTCCCCAATGGAGTTCGATGAATTGCCCAGGACTACCCCCCAGTTGATCAATATACGAATCCATCCAAAAAGATATAGAACTTGGTCAACATGTCAAATCTAGAGTGACAAATTATATGGAGGTTTCCCAAAAAGGGCTACCCCCAGTCATCCATTCTAGATGGCATTTTCCATGAAATTGTTATCATCCAGCTATGGGGGTACAGTGTGGCGCCCCAGTTCGTTAGCTAAGTTGGTGCAAATAAGTCCGATTTCACTATGGTGTATAGGTGATATATCGAACTAGTTAATCTGGTTGGTGGTTTCAACATGTTTCAACCCCTCTGAAAAATATGAGTCAGTTGGGATCATTATTCCCAATAGATGGAGAAAAAAAAAAGCCATGTTCCGAACCACCAACCAGTAATGGGATTATAACCCATTTACCATCTGGTTATGTTATGACTAACATAGCCATGGAAAATCCCACCATTTCTAAGTTCGGTAAACCATCTATTTCTATGGGCCATGGCTTAACCATGGCTATGTCAGCCATAACCAGAGGGTATAACTGGGGGGACACCACGACCCTCATGGTTGGAACACCCGTCCGCCACCGCCACCGGCCGGCCCAAAAAGCCCTGGGCCGCCCGCACTTGGCCATCTGCGGCCCGGCGCTCTCTATGGAGCGGCGTGCGTGGAAGCGCTCCTCGTCCAGCGTGTCCAAGGCCTAGCAAAATGACATGTAGAACCCATAGAAATAGATGGTTTACCCATTAAATATGGGTGGATTTTCCATGGCTATGTTAGTCATAACCAGATGGTAATACTGTTCGGGTTTAAGGGAAAATCTTAACCGTAAACCATGGTTTTCACCATCAAATATAGAGGTTTCCTGTACATTTTCCCATCATCCAACTCTGTGAAGGGACGTTTTCATGAAGGAAAACGGAAGATGTCCCACATGATTGATTATCACCACCAAACATAGGGGAATTTTATGAATTTTTGGGATTTAGCCAGGAATCTTCAGAAGAATTGGGATTGCACGATATTTATATAACTATCTCAAAATCAAGGAAGGGGGTGGGAATGTGACCCGGATTCGTGACCGTCAAACATTGGGATCCAGCGATGGAAAAATGCTGCAATCTCTGGGATTCTATCGTTAAGAGACATGGAATTGACCAAGAACATCCAAGAACAATGAGTTGAACTCGGATTGAGTGAAGTTACCATCTGGTTATGACTAACATAGCCATGGAAAATCCACCCATGTTTAAGTTCGGTAAACCATCTATTTCTATGCGCCATCTATACCATGGCTATTCATAAAAAGGGGGTAAACCCTAAGCCCTTGATCAATTGAGCTTGATGAGAATCATTGGCGGAAACCAGTTGGGCTTCCAACACGCTTTCAGGGTCTGGGCGTGTCAAACTCAAGTTGACCCAAACTTCTAATGGCCAAAAAGGTAAGTCACCAATGATTCGTGGTACGCCGATTGCAGAATATGAAACTCGTTGAGGCGAAACTCAGTTTTTTTTTCCGATGAAAGTCAGTTTGATTTGGAGGCTGTGGCCAGCAAAATTGATAAATTCATCATTATTGGGCAATATCATAGCAAACATGAGAATATCATCAGCAAAGTTGAGAATACTGCATGCAAGAATCCAATAATTCAACAACTTCTTTTTTATGATTTTCCAAATGGCTTATGAACATATTTGTTTAGACCCCATGTCATCATAGTTCACTGTAAATCCCATGCAAAACGTTCGCTTTCGGAGCCAAGTTTTTACCCAACTTCGTCTTCGTGCCTCGTCCATCTCTTTCACACCTTGGGAAAAAACTCTGCCGAATCTTGACGATACCCACAGGATTTTTCTTTACATTCCCATGAATGGCTAGTTCTACCACTCTAATTTCATATATTTCATCGAATGTTCATGGATTTCATGGTCACGTCTCTGTTCCATCCCGATTTCTAGTCCCATCTCTGCTTCTAAAATTCCCATCTTTGCTGATAGTTCACCACCAAGCCAGTAATTGTTGATCAACAACTCGCGCGCCGCTCGAGTGCGTCTGATGATTTTGGGGTGTACCCATAAACTTGCCATTTATGAAACGTGATGATAAACCAATGATTTTTTTGGGGTACCAAACAAAGTCAGACAAAGACATTTGGGTTTGTTCAAACCACCAAGTGCTCCAACCTTCCTACCATTTTGGATGGTTAAATGACCATGTTTGATCCATTTTGGATGGTAAAATGACCATGTTTGATCCATTCTGGATGGGTAACTTACCCTCTGGTAATTTAACATAGCTATTGAAAATGGCAATTTATAGTGAGTTTTCCCATTAGAAATGGTGATTTTCCATAGTTATGTCAGTTTACCAGAGGGTACCATTTTGTTTGGTGAAATCCCTGAATTTTTGTTGTGGCTTCAATGCCCATCATGGGCTCAACGGGCTCATCATGCGCAGCGTCCAAGGTGCTCTTGGCGTGTTGCAAGCGTCGTTCGCCGCTGGTTTTTGGCCCCTCGGAAGTACTGGTCTGCGGTGCCACGTCCTGGCAAAATGAGGAAAACCCATGGGACAACGACAGGAAAACCATAGGGAAATGGTGACTAAACTAAGAAAAATGGAGATTTCATAGGGATTTCAACGGGTTTCATTGGGGTTGATGCCGATTTCATAGGGATTTCAAGGGATTGATATAACGGAATAACCTGGGGTAAAACATACACAAAGATATGGAAAACCAATGATTTCCCGTCCGGAAAATCATCTAATGATGGGTGTTCCACATCGTTCCTTTACAGGAGGGTAACCATCAAAAAAATGGGATTGAACCATCAAAAATTTGGAAACATAACGGTTTTGTCCGGAAATGATCTGGGTACCCTCTGGTAATTTAACATAGCTATGGAAAATCACCATTTTTAATGGGAAAATCCACTATAAATGGCCATTTTCAATAGCTATGTTAGTTTACCAGAGGGTAAATCATAACAATTCACTGACCTGAAATGTTGGGGGGGATGATTTCCCTAAAAAAATCCCAATCCATGGCGATTCCGCTACCAGAACTGATGGTTGAAGTTTAACACATGGGACTCGGGGGTACCCCATTGACATTTCACCAACATGACATGTGGGCGACTGAAGAGTGGGGACGTCATCAACAGCGAGTTCACTATGATTCAACCACCCAAAGTCTGAACTGTTCCCGTTTGTTTTTATCTAAGTGATCAAGCCTTAGTTACGCTGTAATCTAAAAAAAGAAAGATGTGGTTTGTTCCCACCATTTATGGGCATTTTCCTAGAGAAACCATTGTTTTTTTCCACATCTCTCCGTAAGTTTCGGTAAAGAATGGCCTCATCCATCTTCCGTCGCTTATCCATGAGCTCATCCAGCCTCTCTGGGGCGCGGCTGTGGACTATGATATGGATATGTGATACCCTGACATAATTTGTCTGATCGTTAAAACAATATCATGGTACATGTCGACATTGCGATAAGAACAATATATGATGACAAATTGTGGCTGAAAATACGCCACAAAGAGAACTTCACAATGCTTTTCATGACGCAAAAAAACAAATGCAAAGAATGGGCGAAGAAAAAACCCATTGCTGCAAGGCTATTTGGTTGATTGATGTTTGGCTCAATCCCCATCAAAAGATTCCCTGTTGATCATCCAACATGGCTCCATGGCTGGCTGGAAAATGTATGAAAATGTCCCATCTGGGTCGATCATTCTGAAAAACCAGAAAATTCTTCCATGAACAAAAACCATCTATCATTGAAGGGAATTTCCCATATTTATGTTTGATTGTTGGTTAGTTACCCTCTGGTTATGACTAACAGTTCGCCATGGTTTTTCGATGGCCCATATTAACCACTACTAATCAGTATCAACCACTAGAAACCACTATCAACCAACATAAAATGGATGACTGCTTAGTTAAATGGCAGTGTGTCAAAACCTTGTACCCCTGTAGTTCACATCAAAAAAGCTGGGATTCATGGATGTTCATCCCCCTAAAAATGGTATTAATAGGTATTGATCCATACCCAAATCATCTTAAAATCCCCCAAAAAAAAATCGCGGCGTCGCCCCGGATGAAAGACCGAGCTGCTGTCGTTTCAATTCCCAGACCTCAGGTCTACATGATTCTGCATGCGTTGTACGTTAATTGTTATTATTCTCATTTATTATTATTATTATATTATTATTATTATTAGTAGTAGTAGTAGTATCAGTACTATTATTTTTGTTACCATGTTTATTACTAGTATTATGAAAAAGATAGGAAGGGTTAAATGTTTGACCATTTTAGTATGAGTTTACAATTTATTTATGTTTATTTTTTGGGGGGAGGGGTATTATAATATATTTGACAATATCATATATATATAATATATCTGAGATCTCTGATAAATAATGAAAAAATACATCATGATATCATATCAAATAAATAAATATATAATATATATGTATTGTTCCAACCTGTACCCGTCCGGTAATTTTTCGAAGAATTTGCAAGCAGTATGAAGGCCATGACCCATGAAGGGTTCCATGTGCGTTTTACGTAGGGAATGGATGGGAATGGAGGTTGCTGGGATGATAACATTGATAGTTAGCCAGTGGATCATTCCCGAAAATTCCCTACTTACTTAGCACTTAAGAAAATTGGTTCAACCATAAATAGCCATGGTAATTTCAGGATCCTTACATAGGCCTTATATATGGTAGGTATAACCCATATATACCCATGGCATAAGCATTTTCTTTTTCAAATGATGACCGTCCATAGCTGCCAAGATGTGTAGCTGTAGCTGCCTTTTTGTCTTGGATTCACTAGATCCATATTCAACCCATTTCAACCCCATACCATTTGGACTTAAATCTGCTTCAACCCCAAACCATTTACGGATTACAAAACCCATTAATGTCAACCCCGGATTAATAAACCATGGTTTATGACAATTAGGGGGGTCCTCCAATAGTCATTTCATCCAATACTTAAATGGTATCCCCCCAATTAAACAGCCGTTTGGGGTTGATTAATCCAGGGTTGACATTATATGTATATCTCATATTTATAGATTAATTATTTATGTTTCCTTTCAACCATTTGGACTTCTTTCACGTTGTTTCTATGGTCTTCGCTAAAGATGAGATTTTCCCATCGAAATCGCCATCCCAAACAGGTCCGGTTTGGGAAAGTTCCGAAACGGAAATGTGTTGTTTTCTCAGGTCAACGCAGGACATATGAATGTGGAATAATGTGGATATACCATTAAAAATTGTGGTTTTCCCATGAAAAACGGTGGTTTTCCCATGAAAAATGGTGGTTTTCCCATGAAAAATGATGATTTTCCATAGTTATGTTGATGGAAATGATATATATATATATACATACATATATCTGGTTGATGGTTGACCTACCCCTCTGAAAAATGATGCAGTTCGTTAGTTGGGAATATACATACTTTACGGCAAACCCAATGCCATAAACCTAGCATTTGCGGATGGATTTATAGCATAGCTATTGAAAATGGCCCTAATCGAAATGGTTGATTTACCGAACTTAAAGATGGGTGGATTTTCTAGTTCGCAAACTGTTAGCTTACCAGAGGGTATATCCATTTACAGTGAGATCCATTTATGTCAATGGATTGGTTTTGTTGGGAAAAACCCTTCACACCGGAAACCCCATCCTGTTTTTTGCTGATTTTGATGGGGAAAACCATGGGAATTCCGGCTTCGATTTTCCCTTCCAATCCAGTGATTCTAGTGATTTTGGGGATGGTTCATTGCCCAACATGTCGACTCGTCGCGACCGTTGTTCAAAATTCTCAGCACAACAAAACGACCCGTGGTGAACCGCACCCCGCGATGCCGGTTTAGGCGATGAAGGCGCAGCCAACACTTTGCACATATGTATAATCAATATATATATATATAGAATAATCTATAATCATCTATGATCACCTATGATAATCTATGATCATCTATGATCACCTGTGATGTCTATATTCATCTATGATCATCTATAATCATCTAGATTCTAGATTTAAAAAAATCATGTGCTATGAAAACGAAGCTTCCTTTTTTGGTCTCACAATGTCTCAAGTCATTGCGGTCCGAGCGACGGCCTTTTCTTTTTGTTTCTTTTGCATCTCCAAGCCTTGCAACATATCTCTTTCCTGCGCAAGCGTGGAAACAACTCATAGAATCTCATAGACTTGTGGTATTAAAAAAAAAAAAGTTGACTGAGCTGGGCTGAGCTCAGGATTTTGTTTCTTCGAAAAGGAATCCGGCAAAGAAAATCAATGAAAAAAGAACATGGTGACGTGTTTTTTGGTATGTTGTGCTTGTGTCAGAACTTTGAGATTTCTCAAATAAAAAATCATCGCTGGGGGACGGATGAAGCATCAAGTTGCCTTCGGTGGCCCTTAGTTGACTATGTAAGATGTGTGTGTGTGTGTTTTTCATATGGTTTCTTAGTCCATCTAAGTAGGCTGGGTTGTAATCACCATAAACCATACACAATTTTACCAGTCATGTTTCTTGCTAAAAAAAGCCATTGTGAATAAGTACGCAAAAGTCATGTCTTATGTTTCTTGCTTTATATCATCACCATGAACTATAGTTATATTATATATAGGATTGTTTGAAAATAGTGTACCCTAAAGCCAATGGTTCATTATCATTATCCCTATTAAATGGCTATCATTGGGGGTATACACTATTTTCAGACAATCCCATATATATATATATACATCCCCCTACGAAACGCCTGCGTCACCAAGTTTTTCACGTTCACCGCTGACCAGGGCTGATGGGTGCGAAAATCCTGATTTTTCTCTATGGCTTGGCAAAAAAAGAAAACCACCATATTACCCTCTGGTAATTTAACATAGCTATGGAAAATCACCATTTTTAATGGGAAAATCCACTATAAATGGCCATTTTCAATAGCTACGTTAAATTACCAGAGGGTATCCATGGTTGTTATGAAGTAATCATGTTTCACATATGTGTCTAATTAAATTCTTATATACAGTAAATATTATTAGTTTTTGGCTTCCGAAAAATCTAGAGTTGGATGTCCGGAAATTGGATTTTCCATGATTTTCCCAATCCAGGGAGCAGCAAAAAAAATATCCCAGGGATTGTCTTAAAACTGGGGCCTCCATTGGATGGGTAATCTTTCTTTTTTCTGAACAGGGTCATCTTTAATGAACATATTTCACGAGCCACTGGATATTGGGGTACCCAGTTTGTCGATGAAGTTCCCATACTTCCAGGGAAAGCTTCGACGCAACTAAATGTAGTCATTTCTTAAAAAAAGGAACGACTTTGTCTTTTGGCTGTACCATATTATATCATATTTTATTCGTAGATGATATTCCAGTTTCACTGCACATAGCCATGAATCACCAGTGCATAGGAACTCTGAGCCATTGAAAATTCCCGCATGGTACCCACGTTGTAAGGCTTCCTGGCTCAAGAATATAGGACCAAAAAACATAGCTGTCATACCCAAAACAAAAACATCGGCTCCAGGTCCCCCAAAAAAAACCTCCATTTTTCATACGCACGTTCTCCTATGGTTAAATTGACTTAAACATATTGGTTCCAGGCCCCTTCAAACTAGTGCAATTTCCCCCAGAGTTGGATTTGCAACCATCGATTCCACATTTCTGGTGGATTTCCCATTGGGAAAATGCATAATTCACCAGCAAAACCAGCTATGCACTTGGGAAAATCCAGCTATGCATCGTTTAGTTCGATGATTTTCCCAGCTATAAACCTTCAATCATTTCAATCACTTCAGGACACGTTTCATTGATTTTTATTATCAAACAAATTTCAACTCCTACTCCATGTTAGGTTTAGGACATCTTCCATTGCTTTTGCATGAACTACCTCCAATCAGTGAAGTGTTCAGGAGATTGTCCATTAAACAAACCCCGCCTCAGGCTGTAACATGATCGCGCCCTGCGGAGCGTTCGTGGGGACATGTTCGAAGCTCACTTGGGTGTCCTGCGGCGCAGCCGGCAGGGGTTTTTATCTCATCGAGCCCTTGGAATCCACCATCACAAGAATCATGATTCTAAAACCATGGAATAAACATTGATTGGTATAAACATGTTGTACCATATAACATTGATTAAAGCATGATGGAATGGAATATACCATATAACATTGATTGGTGTTATCAACAATTTGTATGGAATGGTGAAATATACGCTTTAATCAATGTTATATGGTATAAAAATGTCTAACACCAATCCATACAAATTGTTGATAACCATATGCTAATAAATATATTGTCTGGGGTAATAAATCCACATAAACAGTCTTGCGACACAGACACCACTTTGGGTAGCTATATAATTGTAATCAACAGTATGGGGTAAAGAAAAAGTACGTATTTTGACATATGGCATTCATAATGTGTTTGGATAAATGTAGACTCTCAGACAGTGCCAAGTTCATTGGGATGTCTAGGAGTCTAGGTCCAGGTTATATCCCCAAAAATAGCGTGGTTTGTGTGCCTGAAAATTGGGCTTTACAACCATGCTAAAGTAAATTGAAATTGAATCAATGAATAATGGATGTGGGTGTCTCCAAAAAATAATTGGTAACCCCAAAAACGCATAAATTGCAATTTTGTAGAATTCATGGACATCCACCATTGGATTTTGCCGGTACCCTATTTTCACTCAGACAAACCCAGACAAAGGGGAGAACACATTGACATAGGAAACTGGAACATAGATATAAAGCATATGGCAAAGCGACCAAGTGCCCCTTCTTGTGTCTTTCATTTACCCAAATAGCTTGGCGCAACCCTGTTTCGTTGGGTATGGAATCCCAGCCGGACTGGTCCAAGTTCATTTTTTTTCGCTCTCGATTTTGTTGGGATGCTCACAGAGATCCTGGCATCTCAACATATTGGCTATGTATATATTATACATGTATATACTATATACATGTATTTGTGGATTGAGGGTGTTGTCCAATACTTAGCTAAGTTGCTTTACAAGTGGGTCAACTAGGACTCATGGTAGATCAATTATCATCAAGTTATCGGGTTTATAAACCAGCTTGCAACTTGGGTTCTCACCACCCTGTAGAAGGCTTCGAAACGGAACGAACCGGGTCCCAACAGGCAGTCGTTCTGGGCTGCCACACCGACATGGAGAAACCGGTAGTTCCCATGTGGTCTCTTGACATACGACCTCAGAGATTTACGAGGTAGCGAGGCACCAGTATTACCCTCTGGTAAACTTTCACATAACTATGGAAAGATCCACCTTTTTTAATGGGTAAATCACAGTATCTCTATGGCAATTTTCAATAGCTATGTTATAGTCACGGACACCCAGTTAGCAGGAACCAGCCAAAGCAAAGTAGTAAGCAGGAGGGTCTTTTAGGGATTCATATAAGGTCCCGTTCGGAGCCCCGAGCTGCTTACTGCCCTGGTCATATTATAGGGAGGGTTCCTGCTTACTGCGTTGTCCCTACTTTTCGTGGGGAAGAGGCTCGGTACAAGGCTTTTTTTTTTCCCCCGCATGATCTTGACACTAAGTCTACTGTACCTGTCTTGACACTAAGTCTACTGTACAAACACTTCAGGACAACGGAGGTGTAGTAAGCAGATTCTAAACTTGTCTTTGGTGTATATGTTCATATATCTGCTTACTACAGGTGTTTGTACTTAGGCCTTACTTAGGTCATTTCTTATTTGCCTGATTTTGGCCTCTGGCAGATGCAGTAAGCAGATCAGTCTCTGCCTACAAGGCGTCCCCGACTATAAATTACCAGAGGGTAATAATGAAATGATTGGGATTTTATCCAAGAAGAAATTGGGATTCGAATGATTTGGGTGTGTCTTTTTGAGATTCTGAAAGTGGGGGCATGCACACCAAAAGTGGCCTAATTTTCGTACGGAAAACGATGAACAACTATTGGATCTTTCGGGGTTTTACCATGTTTTACCCCCCATCTTCAGGCAAACTGAGAACCTTTCAATGAAAAAACATGAAAAAACAATCCCTTCAAGACGAAGATAGATCGTACATATTTCGTATGTCCGAGAGGCTACAGTCCATTACATGGACCATCCAAGTTTTTGCCTACGGGTTGAAAACCGTCCGAGCGTTTTAGGCATTTTTATATATGTTCCTTGGGGTGGGGTGGGGTGGGGTGGGGTAATAATGTTCACGTACTTGCGCACTCCCATGATGTTACGCCACGGCACGTTCACTTGCACGTGCGCACAATTGCGCACTGTCATGCTACGTTGAAGATGTGTCACGTCACGCAGGGGTGGGGTGGGGTGGGGTGGGGTGGGGTGGGGCAATAACGTTCACGTACTTGCGCACTCCCATGATGTTACGCCACGGCACGTTCACTTGCACGTGCGCACATACGTCATGCTACGTTGAAGATGTGTCACGTCACGCAGGGGTGGGGTGGGGTGGGGTGGGGCAATAACGTTCACGTACTTGCGCACTCCCATGATGTTACGCCACGGCACGTTCACTTGCACGTGCGCACATACGTCATGCTACGTTGAAGATGTGTCACGTCACGCAGGGCAGTGGCGATGGGAGGCAAATGTAGTTGGAAAAGCGCTGTTGGAGAAAACAGGTGCGTACTTAGCGAAGATGTAGAGATCACCGGAAAAAATGGCTGCCGCTGAGGTTTTGGGCACGCTGACTTCCCAAAAGGAACCTTTTTCGCACTCCGACATGTCAACTATATACAGTAAATCCCAATGAAAATTCAAAATCACAATAGAATTGACCTTCATGGACAACATAGAAACATGAAAAAACACTGCGAAACGCATGATTGACTTCTTGCCAGTCACATGAAAATGTTGTTTTTACTCGGCCCATTTCCAACCCGGCGGGAAGTTTTTATACCTCACACTAAGTTGAAATCTTGGCGTTGTTTTTTCGAACACCGGCACAGGACAGCCCTGAACTGAGCTCTCCAGTAAACATCAATCAAACCTTTGTTTCTTATCCCATGTCCCAACTCATCTTCCATCCGCTCAGGCCAACGGGCTTGTGGTATCAGCCAAGGTCTGTGCGAAGCCTGCGAAGATCCTCGGCATTTTTCCGTGTTGAAATGGATCTGCCGCAGGAATAGGGTATACACCCCAAAAAAAAAGTTCATGGGGATAGATAAAGTATTGGATTTAGAGGATTTTAGAGGTATCCTTCTTTTAGATAAACCCAAATGGCAATGTTCGTCCACTTTCAAGGTATACCCCATCATTAAAACAAACACGTCCAAATCCCTCCAATCCCAAGTTGTTGTTGGTTAAATCCCAATCCATTATTTATACTAGTTGGTCAAGAAAGGGATTCCCAGTTCATGGAAGATGAATTGTATATAAGGAAAATATCACTTTCCTAGAATTACCATCAATCAACCACCCTCGAACTGTGTTCAATACCTCAAATAAGCCCAAATGGAATACATTCCTGCTTACGCATTACCCTGCGATCCTTGCGCGACCGCAACGGGAGTTTGCGCACTGTCAATTTTTGAAAAATATAGCGCGATGCAGGCGCGAAACAGGATGAAGCAAGTTTGGACGTGGTGTTCAACTGTTTCATGATAATTAGTGATAAAAAGCTTGTGAACAAGTTCGCCCTGTATAATCTGTGAAGGCCGTGAAGGAATCGATTCCACCCGACAGTTTTGATCTTGGCTCATGTATCAATGATATGCCCGATATTTGATGGTCAAATCCCATTTATATACGTAATTGATATAAGTCAAACTCCAGTTCTGTTGCTTCAATCCCAATTTTTCAGGGTTAAATGCCCTTTGTTGTTGGTTAAACCCATATTTTTTGTTTGGTTAAATCCTGATTTTGTGGTTTAAAACCCTGGACAACTTGACAAATGGGTATGGATCAATACCTATTAATACCATTTTTAGTGGGATGAACATCCATTTACCAGCTATTTTGATGTTCACCAGGGGTACCAGGGTTTTGACCCATCCCCAAATCTTGATACTTCGGCCTCCACTTCCCGGCCTTTTTCGAAAAACCACCGTTTGGTTGAATCCGGACCGTTTTTTCGCCATGGCGCTTGTGTTGCCCCGTCTCATGATCCTTCAAAGCCGCCATGGCAAGGGCCTCGCGTTTGACGAGTTGTGCGTGAGGCTTGGGGATCTACAAAACAAGAAATATATGGGAACTTTATTGGGATATGGGATGAACATGGATGAACATATCTACAAAAATGGGATCATATGCGATAATGATATGGGATATTACGGGATAACTATAAAATAGTGGGAACATGCGTACATTGTCATGGGGCCTAAATGATAATTGGGAACTGGGATATATTTGATATACTGGTGATATATGGGATATTATGGGACGGATAATATATCTAAAGCTCTATATTCTAATGGGAAATAATGGAACATCATCTATAAATGGTGAGAAATAATGATCAAAATATGGTGATATACAATACAGGATGGGGCCCCCCAGTTATAAGTTGGTTTATAAACCATTATAATCCCCATTAACTATAGTTATATCTATCATAAACACATAGAATTCAGCCACTGAAATAAGGCAAAGGTTCACGCTATCCAACGGGGGCCACGTCCTGTATAAATACATCTAATCTGGTGATATAATGCAAAAAAAAATGGGACGCAATGGGACGCTTTTATACGGGATCATCATCTACAAATGGAATAGTTCAATGGCGATAAAGATATTTTCAGGTCTATTCTTGTGGGAACTGAAGGGAACATCATGTATAAAAGGTGATATCATGGGAATATACTGATATAACTAACCAACAGCATTATACGGGTGTGTGGGAAATATTGGGAAATATATATTGAATAATATTAATTAACTTGGTATATTAACAATCAATCGAAACCTAAAACAAGGTCACGCCGCCCGCAATGACACCGCTGATGTTCACCCTTTTTTTCTGCTGCCACGTCTCTGTCTTCACAACCCAACCCTTCCAGGGTTCCGTGTCCAGAGCATTTTGTGTAGACTTGCAATTCGATTGGTAGTTGCATGACTTCGTAATCGTTTTGATGATTTTACATGGGAAATGTACATTTTGTATTTTACACTTAGTGTTTTCGGCTCCCATATGTTTAAAAAAACTGTATGTCCATTGTTTTTCACTTGCGCGTCTTTGCCAAGGTGCCAAGCTGTTTCAACTGATCATCCTTTAAAAAATACACTAGTATATAGGGAATACTTCAACCAAGGTAAAACAACACAAAAGTGTATATATGGTACAAAAGCGTTACACCCAAGTGTTCAAACCGTGTTACATGTAACATTAAACTGTTCACAGTGTGTTAGATGTTAAAATAAAGCGTTCAGAGCGTAGCACCAAGAGCGTGTTGGATGTTACATACAAGTGTTCACAGCGTCTTAGATGTCACTAGTGTAGCACCAAGAGCGTGTTGGATGTTACAAGTGTTCAGAGCACCAAGAGCATGTTAGATGTTACATGACAGTGTTCAGAGCGTAGCACCAAAAGCGCGTTAGATGTTACACGAATGTGTTAGCGCGTGCTCCATGTTACACAAGATCATAGAACGTTGTTACATGCCCCCACCCAGCCCCCCTGTTCAGGACGTCGAATGTAAAGCGTGCTCGAGGTTACGTAAGATCATAGAACGTTATTACCTCCCCCCCGCCACCCCACTGTTGAGGGCGTCGCATGCAACGCATGCGCGAGGTTTCGCAAAATCATAGAACGTTATTACCTTTCCCTCCACCCCCATGTGCAAACATGCATATCCAAAAACATTTGCTAGGACTGTTTTCCCTCCGCTGGCATAAACATATAAAAAGATATACACCTATATTGGAAAAGGACAGTCCAAAACCTGTGTAAATTTTACAAAAGAGAAGTTTCAGGCATAGCATCAACAGCGTGGTAAAACAGAAGTTTGACGAAGTTTAAAGCACCCACCAAAACGTTACTAGCCTCCCCCATCCCCCACCCAAATTGAAATGCAAAATATGACATGTAACAAGACAACGTTGCAAAAATGTGCAAACCGCCTGGGGTCGTTAGAGGCTGTGTCAGCTAAAACAAACAGGCAACTATAACCAGAAACTTGTGCGAATGGGAATCAAGCGGGATACAACCAACCAACAAAACCAACGGCTTCTTTGTGAAGCTTAGAATCCCATGGTTACAATCAAAGTCACCCCACAACTCCCAAATCAAGCAGTTATAGATAAATATCCCATTGTTTCCCCATAATATCCCATTTTTTCTTGATTCAGTCACCATGTGTCACCATGTTTGATGTTTAAATCCTCCATGTTTCAAACCCGCAAACCCCGATTGAACCAGCCCAAACCTCAGTCTGCTTGAACCAGCGCTGTGCAGCCTTGCCTCAGCCGGATGGTGGTGGATGTTTATGTATGGATGTTGATTGATCTGTATTGATTTTTGTGCACATATTTGTAGATGTTTATGGACATATATATATATATAGAGAGAGAGAGAGATTTATGGATGGAGTTTTATGGATAAATTAGTGGATTTTCGCAGCGTTGACCAAAGGATCAAGTATAAGTGTAGTTGGAGCCCGACCCATAGACGGCCGTGGTGTTTTAAGCATTTTTTGGCAATTTATCGTTTTTTTGATGGTCTTTCATGTCAACTTGCACACACGTCATGCTACATTATTGTTATGTTCTCTTGCACTTGCACACACACGTCATGCTACGTTATGGTGATCTTCTCCTGCACTTGCTCACACACGTCATGCTACGCTATGGTTATCTTGGGGTGGGGTTGGGTGGGGTGGGGTGGGGCAATGACGTTCATGTCAACTTGCACACACACGTCATGCTACGTTATTGTTATGTTCTCTTGCACTTGCACACACACGTCATGCTACGTTATGGTGATCTTCTCTTGCACTTGCTCACACACGTCATGCTACGCTATGGTTATCTTGGGACCATTGACACCTCACCGATTTCTCGAAGAACTTTGCAAGGCCGTCAAAGCAATGAAGCGCTTCTGAGAAGAAGGAAAAAAAGTGCTGCATCCCAAAAAAGCACGAACTTATGTCAAAAAACGAAGTAGTTTTGGAGATTTTCAAAACCCTATTTTTCACGTCAACATGAGAAAAAATGACGTTTCGCTGTAGCGAAAACAACATTTTTGTTGATGAAAAACTCCTAAAACCATACGGCCGTCTATGGGTCGGGAACCGTGTAGTTTACCCCTTATTCAGTGCTTAAATCTGCTCCTAAACCCATTTAAAACGTATGATTTTTGCTGAATGTCCAATTCTTGAAATACCCTAATAAACTATGACTTCATGCATTTCATCTGGCGGAATCATTTGTTCATTCACCAAGCTGAAAAAGTTCGGTCATTGTGGCCAGATTTCAGCAGTTCATTTTTTTCGGTTTCCAAAGGAGTGGTCGTCCAGTTGAACTGTTGGGTTTTAATTTTCTGGGGTTATAGGGGTTTAAAAAAGGTGGTTAGCTATTTGGGGTTGATTGAAGTCCAATATGGGCGCAAAAACATTGTGCTTAAATTTATCATCATTCACCTGAAGAGTTCAGCGATTTTGGGATAGCTACTCCAAAGACCATTCCAGGGTATATCATCCCATATCTATAGATATATATTGCCTATACAGGAACATCATCCATGAAACCACCAAAATCCCCATGTACAAGTATTGGGTAGTATAATCCCTTATAATCATCAACCAACAGGGGCTTTACCAGGTTGGGTAACTGGAGGGACCCCCCCCGCAAGGTACCATCCGCGTGCAGGCCCAGGTGCCGCTGTCTTCGTGCCCTGCGTAGTTCAGAACGCCCTCCGCATCCTTGCCAGACATTTCAAAGATGTTGCATAAACAGAACATATATTATACCTATAGATTTAATGAGATAGTTTGATAAGATGAGATGAGATGAGATGAGATGAGATGAGAAAAGATTAGATAGATAGATAGATAGATAGATAGGTAGATAGATAGATAGATAGGCAGGCAGGCAGGCAGACTGGCAAACAGGCAGACAGGCAGACAGGCAAACAGGCATACAAGCAGACAGGCAGGCAGGCAGGCAGGAGGGCAGGCAGACAGACAGGCAGGCAGGCAGACAGGCAGGCAGGCAGACAGGCAGATAAGATAGATATGGATGAAGAAACATCAGCATTGGCAAGCTTGTTTGGGTGTAAATGTGTGGGAAATAGCATTTCCAAGTCTGCAAATCTCTGCAACTCTTAATCTTCTGAATTCTCTGACGTGTGATTGATTAAGAATATATGGCTAGTTCTTAAGATGGTGGATCCTCAAATCGCCATGAGTGTCAATACTAAAATCGCCAATCGTCATGTTGGATGATAACACGGGTACCCCCATGACATCGGAAACTTCCATGAAATAGTGTACCTCATATTCCAATGGATTATCAATGGATTATCATCATTTTCTCTACTAAAATGCCTATTTTGAGCAGTTTCAAAATCCCAAAATAGACTTTCCTGTTGACTCTCTTTCGCCACCCTTTCGCGGCCTGTGTTTTGACTGGCCGCGAACGCAGCAAAGTTCACAACTTCTATAAATCCTTTCCCAACAGGTATTTTGAAGCTGCTCATTTAAGTGGTCCTTTCCCAATGACTGAGTAAACCTCATGAGATTATCATGGATTATCATGGATTATCATGGATTATCATCATTTTCTCTACTAAAATGACTAAACCTGGCGTTTGAGACGCTTCAAAAGGCACCTTGCTGTGGAGACTCAAGCGCTTCTGCACACGCTCCAAGTCGAACTCACAGACTCAGCGCACGGCCAGGATGGCACCCAGCTGTGTTATGGCACTGGAACGCTTAAAAAAAATGCCGTAAATTAAGTCAAGTATAGATGCAACATATGATATAACCCCCTAATATCCCCCATGATATAACCCCCTAATCAACCCTAGTTAGACTTATGTTCACCAACTTAGCCACATTAACTATGGGGCACCAGCGGCACCATCCTGTGTTTCTGTTTAGCTACCCCTGACTCACCATGTGGCTCTACACCAGCTACATGTGCCGCATGCATAGGGATTCCCAGCGAAAATGGAAGAGGATGGTCCCCAATGATATATAATATGTATATAATATATAATATAATATATATATATATAATATGTATATAATATAATATATATGTATATAATATGTATATATATAATGTAATATACATAATATACTGTATATATAATATAATACAATATATATATATATTAGATTATATATATATATATTATATACATATATATATATATATATATATATTATATTAATACATACATAATATATATATATATAATCTAATATATATATATAATCTAATATATATAATCTAATATATATATATATATTATATAATAACATATATACGTACATATGAAGGGTACTAGAATCCCCCAATGAATCATCAATCAACAGGACTTTGGAACCATGGTTTTTCGTTTTTTCGTGTCCTCCTTAAAAATGCCTTTTAACACCCACCCCATCACAAGTCCGGCGGAAAGTCCGTGAGACTGCGTTGGTTCTTGGCAAATTTCTTCACGCTCTGCAGCAGAAAGGACTCCATCTGAGCCTTGACATTCCTCTCCTGGCGGCGACTCAAAAACTCAAAACGGCGCCAGGCCCAAAGGAACAAACGGGGATAGCTTCAACTTGGGAAATCCAAATGTTGACCTGGAAAAAATGTCCTTTTTCATGGTCGAAATGAGCTTCCAAGTGCACATGCCTTTTGTTGGAATTACATGCTGCGCCTACCATGCCATTTGTGGAACAACTATGTTCTTTGTAGCTTCTAGATCGTCCCTATACTATACTTTGATTTGGCTATGGCTCGAAAATTGGGTAACCAATGTTTATTGGATGTTCATTTATACATGTTACCCTCTGGTAATTTAACATAACTATGGAAAATCACAATTTTTCATGGGAAAATCCACTATAAATGGCAATTCCAATAGCTACGTTAAATTACCAGAGGGTAATTAACATGGGACAAAAACCATGGATGAAACCGCCCTGTTTTTTCTCGGATGACCAGGTCCTCAGGAGAGCAATAGAGCAAGGTTTGATCGGTCTCGGGATAGTCCTGGGGCCATGGGGCCATGGGGACGGTAACACATCGCAGCCATAAAAAGATAAGCGGATGACGAGAGGGGATAACCCACATGAAATTTCGGGGAAACCATGGGGAAACCACATATGAAATGCTGAAAATCTTAAGATGTGTTTCCCCCCTTCACATTAAGAGTATAATAGTTATTAGTTCATTACATCCCCATTGGATGGTTCCAAGTATGTGCAAATGGCCAACTGAACCATGGTTTCTGTGGGGTGTTGAATATTAGGTGGAAGGGATTGCTGGCATATAAATTGTATAAGTGAATAGCTAATTACTTGACTTTTGTTAAGCAGGGTGGCACAGGGACAACAAATGACGATCATATCAGTGGCAGGCGCAGTACATGGGCGGCAGGCACGTCATCACCGTCAACATCAGATGGAAATGTTCTAGAAAATGTTCGAGAAATTCAAGAGGAAACCATAGTCTTTGCAATCAAATGTAGGATGTTCCTGTAGATGTTTGTATAAATCAAATTCTAGAATGAATTACATCAAATCCCATTATCATTGACAAATGATAAAGCCTGAGATATGGCTTTAGGAGTTGTGAAACACTGCGAAGTAATCTTGTCAAAGTAATTCGAGTGAATGCGAATGTGCCCCTGGGCCCCTTCATGAAAATAAGTTGGTTCCTAAACCCAGTTAACTATTGATGTCTTTGATAAACACTATTACCATCTGGTTATTTAACATAGCCATGGAAAATCCCTTATAAATGGTGGTTTTAGTGGGAAAATCATCTATAAATGGGCTATTTTCCATGGCTATGTTAAATAACCAGAGGGTATAAGCCTATACGGCCTATACGTGTAAACAACTCAGCCAAGTAGGGGCCATCACGTTGTAATAATCGTGTCACTCTGGATATTCCGACATGAGAGACATCCCAAAACGCGCACCACGCACCATGGTGACGGCATCGGCATCCCCTCTGGCGATTTAACTATGGAAAATGGCCCATCTATCGATGATGTACCTATTGAAAACTGACCTACTTTACATGAGCAGTGTTCAAAATCCCTCTATCATTCCATTCTACTGGCTGGTTTATAGGGATTAACCGTTCTTGGATTATTATAATCCCCAATATATTGGGTAGTATAATCCCCGAACTAATCATCAACCAACCATCATTTATCAGCTATATCTATATCCACTTATATCATCTTATATCGCCATAGTTTGATGTTTCTAATCCCTCAGAGGGTATCTCTGTACATGGCTTTCAAATCGCCCAAACACTTCCAGCCCATCGCCCGTTGATGCTTTCCACCCTCGACTTCTTAACCATTGGAGAGCTATGAGGTCGCCCAAGAAAGGCCCCACTCGCGGTCGTCATCACCATGAAACCCCCTATGTTTCTTCGTTGAATCCCCATAATTTGTGGATAAAAAATATCCCAATGCTAGGCTGATTTCATAAACCCATCTTGTCTGGTTGGTGGTTGACCTTCCCCTCTGAAAAATGATGGAGTTCGTCAGTTGGGATGATGAAATTCCCAATATATGGAAAGTCATAAAGTCATGTTCCAAACCACCAACCAGCATGGTTTCCTATGTATTTATATGATTTCCCTATGGTTTTCTTATGATTTCCTATGGTAAACCCATCTTTCGAACCATGTTTTTTTTGCATCTTTCGCTACCATGGGCTCTTCCAGACCCTCACGTGATCCGCGGCGCCAATTGATTAACATCTAAAAGACGATGGACTTCATCCAACCCCGCCTCAGTCAGCAACTCCGGTGACGTTTCGGCGTTTCGGCGGAACAAAAAAACGACAAAATCGATGCGGCATGATTTCGAAATCCTGGTTTGTCAACCGATAAACAAACGATGTGTCTGAAAATGGAGCTAAAAATCATTAAGAATCACCAACATAAACCATCATTCATCATTGATGTTCAGTTTAAATCATGTTTAACATCAACGGGTTTTCCATGATGCTTAATGATGTTTTGAAACCACTGGATGGTTTGACAATTTTGATGCAATGCCGTTGTGGCTTTAATGTGAATGTTTCATTGGCTGAAACCTTCCCTTCTTTGTTGATAAGCAAATTCCCATTAAAAGCATTCCCTTGTTCAGGCTTCAAATCCGGTGTGTTGATTCTGAAATGGCCTGTGCAGATCTCAGTCCTAGCGGTTAAAATCTCAGATTTGGATAGAAAAATGGTGGGTCACAACATGTCACAACTGGTCCTCCCACAGTGACGCCAAGAAGCCAACTGCGCAAGCTCCTGTCAAGTTCGACAGAAAAACTCACCGAGGACACCGTGTCGACATCTACGCGACTGTCCCGGGGTCAAAAGCCTCTTGTGAAAAGTTGAAGCAATGGGAAATCGATGGAAATCCCCAAAAAAAAATCATGAGATAACAATATAGGATATAACATGATATAACTATCCAAGAATCAAACGTGGCTAAAGGGTACTATAACAATCCAAGTTTTGGGTGTTTCATGATTTTCAAGCCGGTTGGATCCAAGCTGTTCATCAATTATCAATCACCGTCGGTCAAGTCCCCCATGTTTAGGGCGCTCAAAACCGGACCAAAAATCTGTTTGATTAAATCTTGATGTTTATAGAATTTGCTTGTCAAAACTCCCAATGTTTGTTCGTTTGGCAGTCACTCCATTTTTTTCACTTACAACCCAAAAAAACCAAAAAAGAGCGGGTCAAAACGGTCAAAATCCCACTTCAAGCACAATTCAGAAACCTGATTTCTGGTATCCAGTTAAATCTTGTCCCTCCATGTCCCTGTTCGCTTTAAATCCGATGAACTGCTCGAATCCACGAGTTCTCCGGCGAGATCGTCCAACGGGTCCCCCGGGTCCTTCTTAATGTGCGACCGCGCCGTCATCCACGGCATGGGCTTCTGCGCTTTGGCATTGGACTCCTTGAGGGCGTTGGCCGTGGCCAGCAAAATCCTCGGTCCGAGAGGTACAGTCGGCTGAATCATGGTTGAATCTGTATTAGATATTCAACATATATGGGATATATGGGATATATGGGATATTAGAGATGATATATGGGATATTAGAGATGATAGATCATCATTTATCCCATATATCATCATATATCCTCGGATATTTGTGTATGTTTAATGAATTTTAATGACTGTTAATGAATCTGGTTCATGTTCGTTATTAAACTTACATTCAAACGCTGAAAGCTTTGTCGACGTTTCCATGGTGGGATGAAAAATTAGCTTCATTTCGACAAATGCAACAGACCCCCGGCCATGGTAAGAGATTCCTTTCGTTTGAGGTTTTCGTAAGGGACTTCGGGTATGCTCTCAAGGTATGTTCAAATCACCGTCCATACAGTACATGTCTATTTATATTTGCATGGGAAATTCTTTGGGAATGATTGAAATTTCACTTTACCCTCTGGTTATTTAAGTTTCAGTTCGCCATGGAAAGATCCATCCAACATCTGGGGACTGTTTTTGAAAGGGGACACGAAAATTAATATATGATACAGAACATAATGATTAATGCGTCTAAATGGATGAGGGACATAGTATATATGTATATATATAATATTATATATATATATGTATATATATATAATTACAAATATACATTTAACATATATGTCATTGATATTTACGTATCAATGAACCACCGAAGCGTTTCTATGCCATGTTTTCCATCCTTTTTTCCATGTCTGCACCTGTCTCCAGCGCCAAGCTGGGCCAAGCTGCATGCGCGACACCTTGTCACACTGTTCCAAGATGTTGTCAATCATGGCCTGAACCATCGATCAACTCCACCCAGTTGAGGTTTCCTAAAATGCTAAACCCAAAAAATGGGGTACCCATGAAGTAAGCTGGATGGTGAATATTTCTTAAGGGAAATCCCATCTTAAAATGGAATTTCATGGGGACCTCCAATGACTCGGAAACCTCCAGTTTTCTGGCCTTTTGCTCGTTGGCCATGGAGGTGACGGCGGCCAAAACCCTGGGATTTTCGAAGAGTGAAAAAAAAGGAGCATCTGACTTAATATTATGAGGAAAAAAAGGTTGTGTTAGATGCTGAGTCAGATATTAATAGTGATATTGTGGTATTTATATTACATTGATTACTATATGGTGTTATGAGGAAAATCATGTGTTCTATGGGATTAATATTATTAAATAACCTTTAATAGGGAATACTTTGGAGAATATTGAATGTATTATAAGAAAATGCGATGGGGAATGATGGTGTTAATATATGATATTGATACTGGAAACAACCTATGTTAAAAATCACTCAATATACGTGTATTAATCCTGCATCAACATATATACTTAATAATGATATTACGAGGAAAATGTAGGAGATACACTATATAGTATGAGAGTACGGGATAATATGGATATGATACTTCAGGAGAATATTTGGGATACTATGATTACGGAGTTCTATTTCACCATTACTTTTGATCATGGATTATTGGTTAATTGTTACTTATTTCTACAATCGTGATAATTAGACTGTGTGACTGTGATATCGCAAGTATTTGGGATACTACGATCATGGGTGTTTAATCTTATTTGATTTTGATGATATTTTGATTGTGCGAGCTCATAATCATCTACAACTTTGGATAGCGGGATTACGCAGCAAAATATGATAGACGATTATTGGATGAACATTTTTTCATATCCCATCAACGTGCCATTCACATTGCACTTTGCCGCTGTACTAATGGGTTCAATAATATTGTTAAATCCCATAATTTGGGTGGTGACTCTCATTTTTTGGTTGGTTTAATCACCAATGTTTGGGAGGTTGGATCCACATCGGTGAAATCGTCATTTTGGTTGGTCAAATGACCATATGTTTGGGCGGTGAGCATCTTGCACCCCAATTTCAGCTGCAAAAATCTGCCATGTTTTGTTGGTTGCATCCCAACTTTCCTTGATTCCCAAGATTTTCCAAATTTTAGATGGTAAATGATGCTAACCTCTTGCTTAAAGTGACGTAGATACCAGAAAAATCACCAATCACCACTCGGGTTTTCCCCTGACCCCGTGGTGCACTCGGTCACTCGGTGCCCCACTCGCTGCGCTTCTGGTTGTCTTTGGCCGCCGAGCGCACGGGCCGCCGGAACTGCGCGAAGAACTCCCCGGGCGCCGTGTGGCGCAGGGGGCGCTGCGTGGGGTTGGGGCCCGGGGCAACGCTGAGGAGATACCCCGGCGCCCCCAGCGATGGCACTGGGGAATCTGCGGAGCTGGCAGCGGTGGAGGCGGTGGAGGCCGACTCTGGAGCCTGCAGGGGTTGAGTCCTCCAGAGGTTTTTCTGATGTTTTTCACATGATCTTCCCATGTTAAAACATGATCTTCCCATTTACAGAGGTTTCCGAAAGTCATAGGCCCGAACTCATCCCAAGTCATCAATTTGATCAGTTTGTCGTATTGAAACAACCATGGTGACGACTGGGGATCCAGCATGACTTAAGAAAACCCACCTTGTTGGGCTCCGCCGCGGGACACAAGCGTCGATGCCCTGTCTGCACATCCCAGATCACCTGGTGCAGAGCTTCAGAGTAGAGATACTGACGCTGGGAATTTAACGCATTGCGAACTGGAAAATCAGGACTTTATAGCTAGGTCAATCAGCATTCTTATCATCGATGTATTTTCATGGGCCATGGCTACTGTAGCTGTTCAAATAATCAGAGGGTAGTGGGTTTGTCATCTTTCTTTGAAAAAAATGGCATATTTTGGCCTCAAAATCTCGGAAACAAATCCAGCCAGGTTGATGTGTGATATTCTTTTTCCGATGAAAACAAGAATGTGTTTTTTGGAGTAATCTCCATCATCAGACAACCAGTTGGGAAACCATTCAGAAACCTGTCAAAATGGAGTTCTCTGGTACATCACCTATTCTTGCCAGATTCTCTCTATATAAACCCATCCAAGAAAGAATAGAAAGAAGGCAAACACAAATGCCGTTTCATTTTTTCACATGTCAACTTGGGCAACTTACATAGAACATCATAGAACCCTTCACCAGCATGACGCTCATTTCAAGACCCATTTGGTTTTTGATGAATTCACTATCAAACATGGTGATTCTCTTCAAGTACAATTTTATGATGAAATGACCATCAATTACCATTTAAACTACTTATCGAAGTTTAATGAATTTAGACATTTAAAAACATCAAACTAAATTAATGGTTCATTTACCTAATAATTTTCCATTCTATTCGTGATAGATATGTATAAAATTGTCCATTGTGTATCTTTCAGTTCGACAGAAATCCCATTTTTCGCCACGCCGCAACGGGCTTGGGAGGCAAGGCATCTTTGCCCAACTCCAAGTGCAAGGCACCTGGAAATGTGACCAGAATCCTAACAGAGCAACGACAGAGCACCCGTAAAGTTAGGAAATGTTAGTGATATATGATATATGGTAATGATATGGTAATGATATGGTAATTTTATGGTGATTCTATGGGGATAACAGTTAACAATGAATTCTGGGGCTATCCTATGTTCAAACAAAGTTACATGGTTATAGGGAGAACTGCTATGAGTTAGAGATATCATGGGATATAACATGACTGGTTGGTGGTTTTAACCATCTAGAAAAATATGACTTCGTCAATGGGAATGATTATTTCCAATATATTAAATGGAAAATAAATAAATAAAATGTTTAAAACCACCAACCAGATGATATATATATATAACATTATATAACGAATTTCTGAAAGAGATGTGTTAACTGCGATTTTTTTAAGAAACAGCTCTATCGTTGCTTCAAGAGATAACCGGTGCTCCGATCCCCCAGGGTGCTCAGCCGCCTTCATCAAAGTCTCCGCGAAACAAGGATTCCAAATCCTGGGTGATGTGAATTCGTCAAGGATTCCACGGGAGTCCACATCTTGAAAAAGATGAAAACAGTATTTTTTCTGTGTATTATATAATTATATATATACACATTAATTAATTAATAGCAAGCCAAAACAAAAATGCCGGAAAAGTCTTCACCATCCCATTTTGGTGGTTTTTTCCCTGTTCAACGTCTTTTTCTGGGATAATAATGGATAATATACATATATAATATAATATATATATATATATGGGATTTTCGTGTGGAAAAATGGGATAAATTCCTCTGGTGATGTAAACCATCAAGCTTCATGGCAACAAATTGAGGTTTCCTAAAAATGGGGGTACCCAAAAAATTATCCATTGAAGCGGGATTTTCCATGAAATAAACCATAAAAATTGGGGATATCCCCCATGGAAACCTCCTAAATCAAGCCAGTGACCAAGTGGCGTGTTTTTTGTGAAACTCCAACTGGGGTTTGCTCCGACTGGCTTGAGCCAGCTTCAGCTCCCACCATGCACTGCCAGATAGTCATTCTATCTCTGGTTGGTGGTTTCAACCCAAAAAAATCATGGAAAATGTTCAACAAATCTTTGAAACCACCAACCAGATATGCCATTCTATCTCCATAGCCCAATCATTTATTAATATGGATCATATATATATAATATATACATATATATATACCCAATAGATATCCCCTTCAGAAATCTCCATCCATCAACCCATGGATCCCATTTTTTAACTGGCGAACTCATCGACGGCTTCGTAAGCCGTGCACCCAAGGATCGGTGTAGCCACGATGATCCGGATTGTAAGATGTGGCCATGGATCACCACGGACGGCAGCCGCCTGCGCAACAAACCATGGATATATCATAAACTATTCATGAGATTTATCATGATAAATCCGAGGTGGTCTACTGAAGTAATTTAAGTAAAGAACTTGTGCTCAGTAGGGGAGATCACATTGTAGATTAGATGTTGAATTTTCTTGGTTCATCTTCGTATATCTTCGTACTCAAGTTGCAAAAACATTCTGGGGGCACAGAACAATTGCAGTTTTGGGGAGCTTGGCAATGATGTACACATTGCTGAAACATGCTGAACCGATTGAAAGGTGCCCGTACTAGATAGAAAACAACATAAGGCACGTGGCTGTAGTTTTTGTGTAGACAGGTTTTTTCGGTGTCAAAATTGAAGGTGTCAGTTTAATTCAACACCCCAAAATGGCATAGCCATAGGATCCTAACGGTGCTGCTATATATGTGCCATGGATCCCATCAATATACCGGCGATGTTTGGAGCTTCAACGGAGGCTAAGTCGGGGATTTTTCACCCAAAAAAAACATGGTGATGACTTGGGGATGACTTATTGGGGTTACTTACCCCCAATTGTAAGTTGGGTTAAAAACCCCATGAATTCCATAGTTATCAAGTTATCTAGTTCGTTATATCTACATATATATCTACCATAAACCATAGAATTCAGCCACTTTTCTAAACCAACGGTTCACGCTATCAACTAACTTGGTTTTTTTAGCCCCATGAACTATAGTTAGACGATGTTAGACGTATCATAAACCATAGTTATTGGAGTTCTAATACGCAACTTGGCTATCGTTTGGGCGCCCCACTTTGTAGATCTACTTGTAAGAGGTCGTTCCCATTTAACTGTACACTACCTGCAACCCAGACCATAAACAATTGGTAGTTTCACTTTGGTGGAGATCTCGTCCAGACATCTTTGGAACATATCTTGGTTTTGAAAAAAAAAGTTGGCGCTTCCCCCCAAATAGGAATAGTTACAATGTGGTAAACCCAATGCCATAAACCTACCATCTGGGGATATTGGGGATGGTTTATGGCATTGGGTCTACCACATTATTCCAGTGATCCATTCTTCATCTATTATTGTTGGTTATATAAGTTATAAAAGTTATATACCGTAATTTATATCATGCAATTTAATACCCATCATTCACCATGATGAACCATCAGTATATTCATTGGGATTACCATGACGGAGCCTCTGGTTTCGTGAGGCCGCGTAGCAGCTGGACAAGGGGACCACATGGCTCGCTCTAGCTCTGAGGCGTGCGATGGGACCCTGCCACGGAGGATGGTCGAAATCTACGGTGCAATGGTTCAATATCGAAAAATGGGGACATAACTGGCAGCTATATCCGAAAATATCAATAGAAAATCATCTAGAGCACGAAGTTTCCAGCGATGTGTGCTGATTGGCAGGTCTTCTGACTGTCAAAGGATATATGATCTCCAAATCAGCGTGTATTTGGATGTATTTGGTCCATACAAATTAGTACGATTCTGTAAGTTTCATAGGTGCTACCTGGTCTAAATACAATAGATTCATATGTAAGTCTCAGTGATGTTATTCTCAGCTTCTGCTGTTTCTCTGGAGTCATCATTCTTCGATCACGTCATGCACAGTTTAGCAACTTGATAAGGATTGGAACCACAGCTTCATAATCTGCAAACATTGCGGGGCGAGCACCGTGCTTAGCGTGCTTCAGAAAACAACCAAAAACACCAGGATTCGTTGAAGGGAACCATGTTGTTCCATGGTTGTTCCATGCTTTTTCCATGGTTTTTCCCCTCAAATTCGATGGCTTCCCTGGGTGGGTTCAACCGCTGCAGTACCCCATGTTTAGGTCTGTCACATATGGGGTTTTCCATAAATGGTGGGTACCCCAATAGCTGGATGGTTGACTTGGGGGCACCCCCCTATTTTAGGAAACCTCCAAATATGTCTTTCCTGTTTTGACCCGAGGTCACAACCCAGCAGCCCGTTTTTGGCGAAGATTCAGCGTGAGTTGCACAGCGCGTCTCGTCTCTTTTGAAGCTTTGTACAGGGCAAACCACGCGAATTAGCGGCTTCACTTCCTTAGGGAACCCCCGAAATGATCCAACTTCAAGGCTTCAGCAAAACAAGCAACTCTGGACCCCTGTGCGGATCACGCCATCGTTGAGTGTGACAAGTAAAGCCTTGCAAGTAAAGCCCTGAACCAACCCCCCGAGAGCTTTTCAGATCGCATGGCTTGTCCCCAAATTACCATCATTAAAGTTACTCAAACATTGGCCCCAAAAAGGACCAGTTAGTTACGCCCATCGGTCCATCATCCCTCCCCGCATTCCACCAGTTGCTGTGCCAGGATTCTTTTTGAACTTCTCTTTACCAATAGGGCCACCATCTTGCGCCCATTTCACCTCAGGGCCCGGGGAAGAACAAGGCTCTCGACATTGCCAATCCTAGATATCCTGCAAAAACGACATGTTCATTTGGTTAATTTATTCGGTTGGTTGATATATAGCATATTTTCGCATTTATAGCAAATGACTACGCTGAGTAAACTAATCTAGCTATATTTAGTTCGATGACTTACCACGATTTATCTCTTAAAAACATTTAAAACTGTGTGTGTGTGACTTAACCAGAGGGTAAGTTGCACTAAACATACTAAACTACCCAAGGTTCACCCAGTCTCACAAGCCTCGATGGTGTGCTCGTAGAGGTGCTTGGGTGGCTTCCCAGCATCCCTCTTCAGACTCTTATCCTCCGAAAGTGACCCGGGAAGTCCCCACTTCAGCCAGTTTCATCGGAGTTGAAGGGGGATTTGAAGGCAACATCTATGAAAAAATATTGGTTGTAGCAGCCAAATAAGATGTTCGTTTCTTGGATATGTTTCTAACTGAAGTTGGGATGGTTTCATTGCTCAGTCGCATTTAAAAGAAAACAGCCAAGAAGCCTACGCTGCCAGGGGCCAAAGGTGGCGATCCATGGCGATTGAACCCACGATGATACCCAAATTGGGTGTGGTAAACCTGATCACAAACCATCCCCCCAATAGAGGTTTGGTGATTTTTTTTGTGGGTAAAACACTGTCACCACCCATGACTGGGAAATGGTAAACATACTGTACCATCTATAAAAATATTAAAAATGATGACTGGTGGATGGTGCAAATGACATTGTGGAAAACCCACCGACTCTATTTGAAAAAAACAACCGTGCAACGGCACCCAGAAAGGATCGGCGCTGTCGCATCTCCTGCACACCTTTCTTATTGAACTCCAGCATCGTCAACGTCGACCTCAGGGATGAACCCTGGTTGTCGGCTATCGGAGGTTGGAGGTTTCCCGGAATGTCATGGGGTAAGCCAAACACGCTGGATGGTTCATGGAACAACCTATCTCGAAATGGATGATAAAATGGGTCCCCCCCATGACTTAGGAAACCCCCATCTGGAGAATTGTGAAGATGTAATGGAGTAGACCTTGAAAATTGGGCCACCAGATAGCCATTTCAATGGGCAAATTGCTATTTTCAGACAAACCCATTTGGCTATTGCTCAAGTCATTGGGCCTAAATATTAATATGGGGATGGGTCAAAACCCTGGTACCTAGTGAACCCCAAAATAGCTGGTAAATGGATGTTCATCCCATTAAAAATATGTATTAATAGGTATTGACCCATACCCATACATCAAACCCCACCTGATCGTTGAGAGCATGTGGATTTCCACAGGTCCCATGGATCTGAGGGGCATCATCCCCATTTTCGCTGACTTCCCCCCATTTTTGCTCCCCAGAATATACGTTTCGTACTGGTTTCGAGTACTACACTGCTGCGTTTCGGCAAAGGGATGGTTCCCATCAGGGCAAAGGGATGAAACTCCGAGGCCGATCCTGACAGTCTGACAGACCTCAGTGCCGCGCTCATATTTGCTCTTGGGTGGCTCCAAAGGAGCGAATGGAACCGAGATTTTACCTGGCGGCCACGGAGCAACAAGTGGTCGGAGTCGAATCTCTGGTGCCGATGGGCTATGACTTGTAACACCACTTGGGTGGGTGATACCGTATTTCACCAGTTTCTCAGCAATAAACTGGGATGATTCCAAAAATCGTCCAAAAACAGCTACAGCTATAAATGATATGAAATGACCATGTAAATATATATATATACGGTAACTACATTTAAATATACGGATTTTTAAATATACGAACAGGTATTTTAGACTACCTCCGGGAAGGTTTTCCTTGGCCCGCCCGGCCATTTAAAAATACGGAATCCAATTCATTTAAACATGCGGTGACTACATTTAAATATACGAACTGGTATTTCATACTACCTCCGGGGCCTCGCGGTCTGGCCCGCCCTCCACATATTTAAATGTCGTAATATGTAAGGAGCTTGCTCTATTCCCAGCATCACCCAAATATCATGGACGCATTTCGACCCTGAAAACCAACTCCGCCAGGCGCACTATTCAGCGGCATCTTCAGCTTGGCGCCGCTGAGCCGAAATTTTTACGTGCGCGAGACACGAGCAGCGAGCGGCTCACAGGTTGTCACTTTGGATCAACTTTCCATGTTATCATATGTTAATATATATATATAAATATATAATTATATATATATATATCATTATATATAAGTTATTAGTCTTATCATGTCATGTACTTTTCTTGGTATTTCTTTGGATATTTATTCTAGGGGGAAAATCCAAGCAGAAACCGGTTGTGTCATCAAGAGATCCAATGTTGGATACCCTTCCAGCTACAATGAGTGTTATTGATTGTTCAACTAGTGGACCTTGCTGAAATTTTGGAACCTTCATCTGCCATAAAGATTAAAACCAACTGACAGACTGTCAACTAGTATATATACCCTCTGGTAAACTAACACAACTATGGAAAATCACCATTTTCAATGGGTAAATCCACTATAAATCACCATTTTCAGTAGCTATGTTAGTTTACCAGAGGGTAATCCTCATAGCGTAAAGCCAAGGTTTGCCAACAAGCGACCCCTTTTGAGGAACTTACCTATCCACATCACCCCATGGAAAAAAACCTGAAATCAGACTATTTTGGGATGCCCCAATCCTAACCCTACCATCATTCCACCTATCCATACATATATATATATAATGTATATTACTGTAATATATATATATATACAGTACATACCATACCATACCATAACATTACATTACATTACTTACATACATACATACATAATTACATATAATTACATATTAATCATATAATCCTGCATACCCAAAAAAAAGGGAACATATCTAACATATCCTATCATAATTTGTAACATGATATCTCTGTCCCAAAAAAAAAAAAACAAAAGAGCAGGGTCTATTTTTGGGAGGCTTTTTTTTTCCTCACAGCATTCCTTCCTGTGCAGCCATCAAGACCTCTTTGGCATCAGAATACGACCTGGCACCGGAATTTCCGCTGGGTGACCTTTGTCGGGGGCTGAAAAAAACAACATGTCCAATTCTATATTAAGTTCTATATGAATCCAAGATTATCCAAGTATGTATATATATATATTATACATACATATACATATATATATATATACATACATATATTAATATATAATGAAATATCATAAATACATATCCCACAAAATCCCACCATATCCTACTATCCCCATTCTGGAGATTTCTCCCGGCGTCCCCGCGCCAGCTCTCGGCGATGTCTGCGGCGCTGCGCTGGGTCAGGTCTTTAAGTGTGGGGTCGGCTCTGGCCTGGTCCGAAAATCTGGAGTTCACCCGTGTTCTTTTTGCGGCAAAGAAAATGGGTAACATATCAGAACTGCCCAGCAACAAAATGGGTACCATCTGGTTATGACTAACATAGCCATGGAAAATCACCATTTTTACTAGGTAAACCATCTATAAATGGGCCGTCTATACCATGGCTATGTTAAATAACCAGAGGGTAAAAGATCATGAATTCTTAGCAAAGATCATAAAAACAATGGCGGTGGGTGAACCACCAACCATCAAAAAATACGGTGATTTCGACTTTGAGTTCACCAAGCTATAGCCGCCTGTGGCCCATTTAGTTCGATGATTATGGAAAGTAGCGATTCCATAGCTATGTGGGTCATTACCAATGGGAAATGATCCACCCAAATGATTAGTCCCAGATTATAATCAAAGTCTATTTATGAAACCACCAACTAATAAATAGGTGATGATCTATGTATTGTTTTTTTTTGGTGGTATACCTATCCCTCTGAAAAATATGAGTTCGTCACTTGGGGTTAGTATCCCAATATCATTAAAGTCATAATCCATTCCATGGTTCCAATTGGTTCCAGTCACTTTCTGAAAACCAGATCACCATCATATTCCCATTCTTCTTGGTTTATAGCCTATAAAAACCACTAATTACCACAACCATCACTAGAAAAATCACCATGTCACCGTCACGTCGTCACCACCAACCGGTGATGGGATGGTCAACGTTTTTACGTGAGTTAGTGGATGAAAGTAACAAATTTGGTATATTAAACCGTACTAATATCTATGTGAAATATGTGTATTACCAGGTAATATTTGACCGTGTGACTGAAAGAAATGTGTTTGTTTTTTATAAAGTTTATCGCCAAATGTTATGCCACATAGTATGTGTTACGTTTGATCATCAAATCCAAAAGTCCTGGTAAAAACAGTATGAATGATCCATGACATCTCGTTAACTCGAGCCTCCCAAAACGACTTGAAAACCATCCAAACAACATGATTTTCCAGGTCTTTTTCCCCAGTCTTTCCCAGTCTCAAAAACACCACGAGGGCCGCCTCCAACAGCAACATGAGCACTTTCAAACTTGATCCTCCCAGCCTCAAGATGTGACAATGTTTTTTTGGCGGATTGAAACTATCCCCAACCATTCTTACCCCAGTGGAGGGTGATTGAACTGATTTAACCCAAAAATCTATGATTTCATGGTGGTAGTTCACTAAACCACAAAATATCGTTTAATGGGATTTACATGGATTATCCTAGTAATTGAACAGTTGGCTATGGGACATGGTCTATTTTTAAATGATGTACCTATTAAATCCTATTAACAATGGTGATGTTTGATGGTCATGTTAAGAATCTATTGAAACTATTAACAATGGTGATTTTCCATGGTCATGTTAAATTGCCAGAGGGCAACGCAAATATTTTTCATAACTAAACAGAACCAAACCAACAACAAAAAACGCTGGGCCTAAATGTCAACCCAACTAACAATGAAACAGATTATCTACCCTCTGGTTGTTTAATGTATGGAAAAATTACCGGTTTTTAATAGGTAAATGACCCGGCCTGGTAAATTAACGTAACTATGGAAAATCACCATGTTCAATGGGTAAATCCACTATTTCTATCTATTTCTATGGCAATTTTCAATAGCTATGTAACAAATTACCCGAGGGTATCATGTTTATGCGGATGTTTATCATCGAACTAAATGGGCTAATGCCTTCCATCGCGAACTGTGAAATACCAAAAAGGGCAGTATCTAACACATCTAACCGGCGGATCAACTGAGTTGACAAATCATGGGGAAACCTTCGGGTTAAATGACCGTCATCCCATGCGTTCAATGGCCGGGAAGTTGGGGGTTCCCAGGCCCCGACACGGCACGATGTAACCTCGACATGGAGATTCCATGGAGATGTCGGTGCAAAATGGGATATGATGAGGATATACCAATTAAATGTCATTTAGTATATCATTGCGTATATCATTTGGCACCATGGAAAAAATTGGTATCTCCCCATTTATATATATATACCTTTCAATGATGGGGATATACCAATTAAATGGTGCTATCCCATTTCAATGTATATCAATGGTTAGGATCTAATGGGATAGCAACTATGATGCAACTGGGTCTGCAAATGGGAGATACCCTCTGGTTATTTAACATAGCCATGGAAAATGGCCTATTTATAGATGGTTTACCTATTAAAAATGGTGATTTTCCATGGCTATGTTAAATAACCAGAGGGTACCAATAAAGCCGTGCAATTTGATCTAGACAATATGCTATTTCAAGCTTTGGGTCTGACTGGGTACGTCTGGTCCATAGTTGAAAAATCTCCTCAAAACATCTGGAAACTACGAAGCATTGTGGACAGTTATCCCATTTAAGAGATACCCTCCAGTAAATTAACATAGACCCTGCCAGATAGGGGTTGGAAGATTAGTTTCCACTATAAATTGGTGATTTTCAGGGTCTATGTTAATTTACCAGAGGGTAATAGATGTTTAAAAGTAATTATTCTATGTTGCTCTTTACCCATCCAACTGTAGTGGTTTTAGCCTTGTCATACGACGGTATAGCAACCCAAAAAAGGATAGGAAACTAATAGGCCCAAAAACGATGCAGCAAAGGTGAACTACAAGTACCCTCCGGTAAATTAACATAGCTACTGAAAATTACCATTTATAGTTGATTTACCTCTTAAAATTTGTGATTTTCCATGGCAAACTGTTAGTTTACCAGGGGCTATATGATTTTACGTGTCCATCTTTTTGGGGCGCTGTTATGTCCATCATTTCCCACATCACCAGGCTTCATAAAGGATGGATTTTGGGGCCGGAACCCCCAGGTTCTCTCAGATGTCAATATCAGTGATCCATCATCCAATAAACTGTGTCAATTTCTAGCGAAACCAACTTGCCATATGAGTGTGTCTGGAAATTATGGCTATAAATTATAGCCATCTGCGGAGTCTGCGGAGTCTGAACATGATGATTGTCACTATTTTTATCCTATGATCTGGTCGGTGATTGACCTACCCCTCCGAAAAATGATGGAGTGAGTAACAGTTGGGATGATGTTCCATTCCCAATATGATGGGAAAGTCAGCACCAAAATTCCAGTCGGTTCCAGGAAAACCACCAACCGTTGTGATCCTATTCTCAGTCACTCAGCATGTGCCGAGCCGCGGGGTTTCGCCCATGTAGGGATCCGGCAAATTGGGATCCGCCCTGGCCTGGATGGGCCGACGTTTGGGCCCGCCGAGAGGACGTTTTTAGCAAAAGAATGGGGAGATGATGGGCCGAGCAGTCGATTAGGACCTTATAGGATATGTATGTGTATCTATATCTATATATATATTATATATATAACTTCAGTATAATACTATACAGTATCTGGCATATATATATACCCAACAAAATCATAGTTGGGTTTGCCCCAACAATGGTGGAGAGGTCCCCAATGATTCTCCTGTTCTGAGCATCCCAGGTGGACAAATCATCGAAGCGTTTGTGGACCACGTTCCATAGCTACCAAAGTGGATTACCAAAGGGTAGATTGCATTGAACTCCATTGGTGATGGTTTGGTGAAATCCCAGTTGAAATCATCAATTTTGGTTGGTTCAATAGTTCAATCACCATTTTTCACAATTCTTGCTGGTGAATTCCTCATGTTTCACCATTGTTTGCTGGTAAGTCCTAATTCTTGCCGATTACCCTCTGGTAAACTAACATAACTATGGAAAATCACCATGTTCAATGGGTAAATCCACTATTTCTATGGCCATTTTCAATAGCTATGTTAGTTTACCAGAGGGTAAATCACCATGTTGGTTGGTTAAAGCCACAAAAATTTCATGGTTCATCTGGGTGGTTGGTGAAAAATCTCCACTTTCCAACCCCCCCTTTTCGTCCCGTGTCCCGTCGTCCCCCACCTGCAGGAGAACCTCCACCTGGAACACTCTGATGGGCTCATCCGGGATCATCGCAGTGATTGAACCGAATCATTCTATGTTTGAAAGCATCACAACCAGCTTATTTGTGTATCATATATATTAGCCTCCAGTAAATTAACAGTTCGACCCTGGCAGTCATCGGGGTTGGTTCAGATGAGTTTCCACTTAAAATTGCTGATTATCTGGGTCAACAAGTTAATTTACCAACGGGTACATGCCCATTCTATGCCCCATATATCCCCATATGATCCCCATCCATCAAGATGAAATGTCCCTAGTCGTAGTCAGAAACATGGCCAATCTTCGATACCCGAAGCAACACGCAAAAAGCTGCTTGGTATTATGTAATATTGCTATGTAATTATATTATGTATTATATATATGTGTGTGTGTGTGATTCTATGATTATATATGTATTATATGCGTGTATGGTCATCCTGAGTAGATAGAATTATATAAATTCAAGACAAAACGAAAGTGGGAATAAGTATGGTTAAAACATGTTAAAAAGGTCCGTATTCGATCTACTTCAGGACAATTTTACGTCTGTCCCCCATTTAAAGCAAAAGATGAAAGTACTAGATTACCCATCACTAAGGTTTACCCAGAGTCAATCAACCTTAAAAAGCAACACAAAGACATACAAAGACAAAGACATCATATGGATGTTTATTAAACAATAAAAGAAAAAAGATAACCTTTCCCCTCGATATCCCAATTTGTCCTGCTCTTAACTCCTTTGAAACCTTACATAACCCTGCCAATATCTCAAAAATGTTGAAAAAAAATGTAAAAAAATAGGCTTTTGGGTGCTTAAACCTAGTACAGCAAAGCCTTTCAAACCCTCCGGCAATACGGTGAAGTTCCGCGTACCGCAGCGGCAGCGCCAAAGCCGACACCACAGGCCAGCAACAGTGGAGTGTCACCTCCTGGCTCCTCCCAGCGTTGTGCAAGGCCATGGGGGATCCCCTAAATGTATGGTTTATGTCATGGAAAATCCCATCAAAAATATGGATGATAAATCGGGGTACCCCTATGACTTAGGAAACCTCCATATGGTGGTAAAATATGGTTATCCTTACATCATGAAGGATGGGGAATGCGGTCATGGGATAGAATGGGAGAAAATTGGATATGTATACAGTGGGCTTTTACTCAGGTATCTGTACTCATCAACAATATCAAAATGGGGTGTTAATCCGACACCAACTGCATTCTGGTGGTCAACCCTGCCTAATCTTCGATATTCCGCACATCTTTTTTCTCCAATCAAAAATGGTCACAAGAGAAACGAACAACCCAACAATTAACCTCGCATTTTAGTCATTTAAGGATGTTTTTTACAACCCATTTCCAATGAAATTGTTTTTTTGATCGGGTTTCATGGGTTTACATGGGTTTACCACATTCACCACTTGAAAATAGAAAAGAACAGCTTTATCAAAACCGTCAAAACCTACCAAAAACCTACCGCTTGACCCAGTCTTGTGAAAGAAATATGCCCTCATCTTCATCCATCCCCACCTTAAATTGGAAACCCCTCCCACCAGCAGCAGCACTCCTGCACATTGACGTCCAGAGGCGTGTCATCGCACCTGAAACCCCGAGAATGATCTACAAGTGGAGGATGTTCTAAAGCATTGTTCTTTGAGTTTTAGTCAATGACTTGGGATCTGGATTCGCACTTTTGGGGGATTTCAATCATGTGGATATTTTACGGCAGTAGATTTGGATTGGGGTTGACTCAATCCAATCTGAACCCCAGATGCTCCTGCCGCCAAGCCCGAACTAGTTGCCCTAGAGGACACCTTTACAGAAAGCCATGTGGAATCCAGCCATGCGGGAAAGCCCTCCGGAAAATGATCTACAAGCGAAAAAAATGGTGGGTAAACTGCTTTTTTTGCACAGTTTACAGGAGGGTCAAATGGGGATGGGTCAAAACCCTGGTACCTTTTGGTGAACCCCAAAATAGCTGGGATTTATGGATGTGAATAACCCACTAAAAATGTATCTATAGGTATTGACCCATACTCAAATAATGATTAGTTACAATTCACATTGAGAAAATATATGTAGAACCTATTTCAACGAATGAACCTGCAATAGGGCAGGTACCTATTTTTCGACATTGGGTGGTCAACAATAAATTTCATTTCTTCAATTAATGTGGTCAATCCATGCAAATCTAGTAATAAGCCTTGACTTGGCCACTTGTGGAATGGTTTTTACAGATTTCTACCAACCATTTCAAAGTTGGGGATTCTTCATGCTTGGCTTTACCATACTCCGCGACTGGGAAGACTGGGCTGCTAGGTGAATATGAAGTGCCGCTACCCGGACTACCCTCTGGCAATGACCAACAGCTCGCCATGGAAAATTGCCCATGAAAACAGACGATTGTTGATGATTTCCCTAAGGAAAATGGTGATTTTCCCATGAAAACAGACGATTGTTGATGATTTCCCTAAGGAACATTGTGATTTTCCTACCCTTCTCTCTTCTCTCTTCGCCCAATTTTTTCACCACAAATTCACTTGTCATTTCTTGTGTAGACCATGTCATTTTACCGTACCCACTTGTACCTAATAATGCTGGTTGAGCTCCCTCATGCCTAACCCTTGATAACCCAAGTTTCGAAGTTTTTGTGTGATACGTCAACTATTCTCAACTATCAAAACAAAGAAGTTGCATAATAATGATAATATAACAATATGTTTTCAAACAAATGTAATCCTATTATATTATAGTGAACATCCGTGAAAAACATTTTCGCGAAACAACAATCATTCGGATGATGATAAAATACTTAGTTCGAATCATTATGCTTCTAGTGTACATTCACAATACAGTAGACTATGATTCCCTCAATTAGAATCATATCAATCGCAAAAACACAAATAAGATTAAAAAAAAGATAAAGAATTGGACACTTATTATAACATTATAACATATATATATATATATGTCATAGTAATTTATATCATAGTAATATATATATATATTTACATTACATGTATGATATAATATACATATGGAGGTCTGCTAGAATGGGGGTACCCCCAGATCATCCATTTGATTTTCGGATGTTCCACTAGAAAAACCATCCAGCTATTGGGGGATACCTCCATTTTAATGGAAACCCACATATAGAACACATCTTTAAGCTCGGTAAATCTTTAAGCTCGGTAAATCAACTATTTCGACTGGGCCATTTTCAAGTTCGCAAACTGTTAGTTTACCAGATGGTATGTTTGTTGGTTTATATTCCACCTCATGATGAAAACCACATCATATCATGTTCAGATTAACCATTTTATTGTCATAGTGATATACAGGATGGGGCCCCTCAGTTCTAAGTTGGTTTATAAACCCCATGAATACCATAGTTATCTAGTTCGTTATATCTACCATAAACCATAGCTTATTCAGCCACTTTTCTAAACCAACTGAACGTATTCGACTGAGGGCCCCATCCTGTATATTACTAATAGGTAAATCAATGTAAATCAACTATTTCTATGGCCATGTTCACTAGCAACCTCTTAGTTTACCAGAGGGTATATATCAATAATATCCCATTAAATCACTATCAAATCCATATATTATTCCATATTTATCACATAGATATCATAGAAAATATAAAATCACATGGTATTTTCCATATCAAATCCATATTATCACTATAAAATCACCCATTTTTCGTGGAATAAAATCTGCCAACCCCTACAGTACCTGGCAGTGCCGCCGGCCTGGCCGTCACCTGGCGGATGGCTTGTGCATCCCCCATTTTCGCTGCGTCCCAGAGCACCTGGTAACCGGGGGGGGGGGCTGTGGTGGCGGCGGCAAGGCGTTTTGGAAGGGAAAACCATGGGGAAAAACATAGGGAAAAACATGAGATGTTTACCCTGTGGTAAACTAACATAGCTATTGGAAATCACCATTTTTAATGGGAAAACTCACTATAAATGGTGATTTTCCATAGCTATGTTAAATTACAAGAGGGTAAGGAACGAGTGAGAAAATATGAGAAATAGTTGGACAGGAAAAGTTGGGAGATCATGAGATTTGATGGAAATGGTTAAGAGATGCAGATACTGTTGTGTCATATTATGTAATATATTGAAATATCCGAATATCCGAACGATACGCCCTGGGAGAATGTTGATTATCTTTTCTAGAGGGCTCATGTTCTCCTTCTGGGGGAAATAGTAGGGAGATAATGATCATCAGGGTATAACAATGGCTGAAAGAATCATGAGGATATCATGGGGATATATATATATATATATATGTATATATATATATATGTATCTGGTGGATACCCTCTGGTAATTTAAGATGGTGCTGCAAAATTACTCCACATATATATATATACTTATAATTACTTATATATTATATATATACACATGAAAACAGTATATAGAGTCGGGTGAATAGTGGGGTGTGTCTGAGAATTGGGTACCCCCAAATCCACAACCGTTCATCCTAATTTTCCCAATTAAGATGACATGTTGGGTCGTATACCCTCCGGTAAACTAACATAGCTATGGAAAATCACCATTTTTAATGGGAAAACTCATTATAAATGGCCATTTTCAATAGCTATGTTAATTTACCAGAGGGTACCCCATTTTTAGATGCATTAATATCATTCATGTTTGGTGGATATTGATGTTGTATCTAGGTGCTGGGTGCAACCATCATCGTGATGCAATATCTGGGCTACATCACAACTACTATCTGGGATACCCATGGATACCCTCTGGTAAACGTTTACAGTTTGCGAACTTGAAAATGGCCCAGTCGAAATAGTGAGTTTACCCATCAAAAATGGTGGATCTTTCCATAGTTTTTCGTATGTTTACCGTAGGGTATCCCAGATCATTCAGTCATCTGGGTTTCAGTCGATGATTTCTGGGTGAAATCCCTGGACTGATCACATCATCCTACATATGTTACCCGGCCTGGTAAACTAACATAGGAAATAGGTGGTTTCATGGGATATAATGGGATATATAATGGAAATGTAATGGGAAAATCTATATCCTCTGGTAAATTGTCACATAACTATGGAAAGATCCACCATTTTTCATGGGAAAACTCACTATTTCGACTGGGCCATTTTCAATAGCAAACTGTTAGTTTACCGGAGGGTAGTTATGTTACTCTCCATGCGGAAATGGTGGGAATGGGGTATACCCCCATACAAACTTGGGATATAATGAATATGATGGGGATAAAATGGGACCATGGTAAATGCGGACTGGGAAATGGGGATATAAGCAGAAAAGTTCCGGGATCTAATGGGGATATCATTCGGTTATTATGATATGAAGGGGATACCCTCCAATAAATTCACCCTCGACATACAGTAGATGTGGATTTTCTCCACCATTTGCAGATCATTTTCCGAACGAAAAATCCCATGGTTTTTTCACGTCTTTCTGTATGTTTACCCCAGGTATATCATGATAAGATCCTGGGTGATCCACCCCACCAAAGGCCCTCAAGATAGCATGGATATGTTTTGCAATCCCATTATAGTTTGGGAAAGTCCCCATGTTGTCAATAATCACATTTATGTTTATATATATATATATGTACCATATATATATATATCATATATATATATAAATCAATAATGAATATCATAATTTTCCGGGTGCAGTATAAATAGTTTGCCATTCCGTAACACAGGAAGGATGCTGATGAAAGTTGGGAATTCCGGAACAAAAGCCAACAAAGAGTGGGGACGTTGAACCAACAAAAAGAATGAGGAATTCGCCCACAATAATGATATGTATGCCACGAAGCAAGGACAGAATTATATATATATATTAAAACATTAGTTATCATTAGTTTTTTTCCACTGTTCACATCCAGGAATTCAAAGTTCACTGAGTCATAAACCCGCGAAAACCATCCATATCCAACATGAAGGTCCCGAAAAATACTTCAAAAAATGCCAGGAAATCATGGAAAAGCAAGACCACTCCTGGAGGTTCCCAGCACTTCCAATTTCCAGCCTCTTCTCGGTGCATCAATCGACTTTGGCTCGCTGGCGCCTGACCCAACATTTCTTGGACAACAACTTACCACAACTCACCATAACTTACCTATTGGACCTGGGGGGCAACACATGGTAGGGATGCAACCATTTAGACAAAAAAGACATCTTTAGACCATATAGATCCAATCACTTTCTGTGGCTGGTCATGGTCTTTTTCCCCATGGTTTCATAGCAAAATAATTTCATGGGGTTTAAAAAAAAAAACATGTTCAGTCACACATCATATTGAGTTGGCTAGTTGTTTGAAATAATATTATTCGAAACTCTTTTGAAATAAGTTTTGCATGTGTTATGAACAACTTTTGGATATTTACATCAATCCTACAAAACCCTCGCATTTTGAGCAAGTGTGACTTTTTTGGCACATATAGACACATACAGGTAGACAAATAGGATTATGAAGGTAATAAGCCAGAACGAGAACAACGGGGTAGCGCACAACGGAAAAGCCACAACGAGAAAATGAGACATGGTGGGTTTATGCTACGTAAAAAAAAATAGCAGAGAACGATACAGACGATAAGATTCTTGTCGTCTGTATGTTTTTTCATTTGCATATGTGCATTTAGTTTTTTCAAAAATAAAAACATGGTAGGTTTATGTTGTCTAAACATGCTGGTGTCTTTGGTATCCACCTACCGTAGATGGTCTGCAACGGTGAGGCCTGATGACATGTAACCTGTGGAGCTGCCAAGGGGGAACAACTTCATTATTAACACACATGTTTCTGGCATCTTCTGGTTACATGTCATGTGGGCAGCATCATGGCCGAACCTGACTGAAGGACAGATGACATAGGAAAATGTGACTTTTTTTTGGGCCACACCACTCCTAGAATTGAACAGATGACATGTTTTTCGGTCTATCGGGGGTGAACGTTTTCTCACTCCACATGTCATCAGCCCCTAGTATATATCATGTTGTATCATGTTTTATCCCATATCCCCACTATACCCCATTTAATTCAATGATTTTCCGATAAGATTCCATGAGAATAGCTACTCTCTATGGTCTTTCTACGTGATGACAGGGTGTAATGTGCAGCCCTGCGCCAGCTGCGCCAGTGTAGACTCCCCAACATGCAGGTCTTGGCCACTGCGAAGCCAAAGAGTGTGGATAACTCAGAAATGGAGGTGGTTGTATCACCAACAAAAATCGTGGGGTCTGAACAATGAAAATGGATTTAACATGATTTAACTAGTGACACTGGTGACTTGACCTGCTTTTCCTGATCATTTTGGAATGTTTTGAGGTGACGATCATTCTACTGGGAAAAGTTCACATGGAACCCCCACAAAAGATCAAAAAAATCTAAAACTCATAAAAGATCGGGCTCTGAGATGACTCAACCCATCGCAAATTTCAAGTTGTTCTCCATTGTCCTCCATCTATAAGGGTTTATCCCATTAAAACCTCCACGTAATTGGGGCTTCCAATAGCCATGTTCGATTACCAGACGGAATATCCATGAGTATTCAATATTGAATCCGCCGGCCTGCCGGCGTGTTTTGTGGATGTTCTTATGATACATGTCTCGTCCTCATCTCTTTTCTCAAGCGAACTAGCACTCACCTTATTTACATCATCACATCATAGTAGTCTCGGTGGTCATCGTCGTCCTCCTCCTCCTCGTCATCAGCCTCATCATCAGCATCCTCATCACCATCATCAAACCAACCTTTTACACCAACCAGCTCTACACAGCCCCTGCTTTGGGCCTGTAAGCCGAAGGCCAGAGGGCCGGCGGAATGCCGAAGGCTGTTAAATATCCATGAATATTCAACACTACATTGTATGCAAGGAATATTCCATTATATTCGGCAAAATGTCCACTATATATTATATATCTTCCTAAGGAAAACCATCATTTTGCGTTGGTTAAACCATTTTGATCATATTTTGCGTGCGTTGGTGCTTTCCTGCTCACCACAACTTTGTTCCAATGTTTTCACCCCGCCTCCACCCCGAGTTCGCTCAGCATCTCCACTATTTCCTGGCCACGATGGAACTCTCTACGCGGGGTGCAGTTCCATTGCACCATATAAGTGGATCAATATATAGCCATAATTGTTTCAGGGTTATAAGTTATAAGGTTTCCTAAACTGGGGATACCCCCAAATCATCCATAGATAGTGGTTATTCTTCGTTATAACCATGTTTTAACCATAGTTTTACATAAGGATGAACCATCTCACCCTGTGAAGGTTGTCTATTGCCATGGTTATAAGATGTTGTAACCATTAGTGATCCCCGGCCTGCACCCCCAAGTAAACTGGTTCAAGGCCGTTTTGGGGATAGTTATAGGATAACATGGGATAACTATAAACAAATTTTAATAGTTATTTTTGACATAGTTAGCTATAAATCATAGTTGCCCATAGTATGCCATAGTTATGACGTCAGTCAGTAATGGTTTCTGTGATAGTTCAAGCAAATCCCAAAATGTCACTCCGTTCTTGGGGACAATTCCCTTGCCCATGATTTATGGTGAGGTATTGGTGAGGTCAGTGACGTCCGTTTCGTTGAACCAAACGTCTGTGTTGACACTGACACGACATGTGGGAACCATCAAAAAATAACCCATTTTCCATCCCAAAAATTATTGGTTGTTTCATAAATATTCCCATTCTATCCTATTTTGGTTTATTTGTTGGGGGTGTAACGTGCACAATCCACAACCAATGAGGTGCAATGTGGGGGCCCCAGTTTTAAGTTGGTCTATAAACCCACATTAATATCATAAACTACAGCTATACGTAGCATAAACCATTTTATATTGGAGCTACATTCACCAACTTAGCTTTCGTTTTGGGCCCCCCCTTGTAGTATAAATATGTATAAATCCCTTTTCTTCAAGCCATCAACAGAGGGTTTTTTAATGGTTCAAATATCGATGTCAAATCCGCCAGTTGCAAATGATTTTTCCCCACTAGTTCGGAGTGCATGGTTTCCCCTCCAGTTCTAGCACTTGCATACATTTCGTACATTTTCGTATATTTCGCCACCTGCCAGGTGAGGGCCTCTGGGTTTTAACAAAAGTGTGAATCCGCCTTCTCCTTCTTCCTGCTCCTCCTTCACCTCCTCCTCCTCTTTGTTGTCTTGATCCCCCCCGCCAACTCCGGATGCAGCTGGGCACGCCTGGGCCCGAACACCCACATCGCCAGCTCCAGATGCTGCGCCAGCTCCGGATGCGGTGGGCCACGCCTGGACCCGAACTCCATATCGCCAGCTCCGGGCAACTATGCTACCATGTAAATTAAGGTGGTCAAACTCTTGTGGTATAAAATCTTTCAGGACAACCTTTTAAAGCGCTTCAATACTTGCACAGCCCTCTGGCCTCACCCCTCACAACATGCACCATCGCCAAAGTGAACCCGCAATTCCCATGAGCCAACAGTCTCTCCATGATTCTACATGGTATCTGATTTCCCAAGACAATGCCAAGGTGCGCAGGGCATCCAAAAATGCTCCAGTAAGCTCTGACTTTGACCATATAACCCTAGTAAGACTTCAACCAGGAAAGCAAAGGAAACAGATATAACTTGATCTCAGAACTTCAAACGCCCTTTTCTAGGTCTGCAGTTGGGCCGTCTTACTTTGAGCTTCAAGCTGCGATTAGCCTGACGATCTTGACCCTCAACTCCCCGGGCACGGATAGCCAACAAGCCCGCGTGCGTGATGCTTGCTTGCCTCCGCGAAATGCTTGCGAAGGGCCCTCATAATTTTGCCATACGCAGGAACTTCTGCACTTCGCAGCCTAGAGCTTGAATCCCAAAAGCTCAGGTTAGGCTAATTTCTATCTATTAGGGTATATCTTGTTTCCTGACTATTAGTGAAAGTTCGCTTTTAACTATGATGTAAAACGACTGTTTTACCTAATCATCAGAATGGTATACTGGTTTTTGGAAAAAAAAAATGTTCTTTTTGATTCCTAGCATAACCTCCAACGAAACTGTTTTTGATTCGATGCATTTCCTGATAAAATGAGGCTGTCAAACCACATGCAAAACAAAAACACCAAAAATATTTTTCGGATTGGACAAACCAACACAGGATAGAAACAAAAAATCATGAACAAACACTTGAGAAAATATTTGCCAAACAAAATATGGAGTTAATTATAATTGTTTTAAATTTGATAAATCTAACATGGAAAATTATATACAATTTAAAATGTTGAAAATATAGCTTGAAACACAAAGTGTAAAAAAAAACTGTCTTTAGGCTATTCGAGTAAATAAACTATTTAGGCAAACCGGCAAACAACCTAATAGTGAGAAAATGAAAAAACCCAATAGATCGAATTTAACCTTCAAAACTAAAATAGCCTATAGATAGAAATTAGCCTAACCTGAGCTTTTGGGACGTGACGCTTGCGAAGAACTAACTCAAATGGCCAAAGCTTGAGCACATGCCGAAGTGCCGACTCCAATGCACTGTTGACATCTGCACCCGACAGTTGTTCATCCGCTTCCCCCATCCACACTGGACAGACGCAAAATACCACCATCCTGGGCCCAAGCCGTTGCAACTGGACTCACCTGCCTTGTCCCAAGGAAAGGAAGTCAGCCGATCCTTACTGACGTTTGAAATATTCTTCGACTGAAAACCCACTGCGGCAGTAGGACGTGAGTGAAGCGATGCATTGATAAATCTTTTGGTAGCTTAGAGTCTGCAGCAATGAGAGGTGCCTTCTGGGCAAGCGGAAGTAAAAAGGCAGTGAGCTTTCCTATGATGAATTTCCAATTCTGTCAGTATATGTTCAAGCCAAAAGTGGGCCAGAATTCTCGTGCAACCATTGTCCCCAATCATCATGGGACCGTGCCATCTGTGGAAAACAAACGAATATTGCTGCCTCCTGTAGCAAATGCGCCTGCCAAGAGATCAATGGCCAGCTCTTGCAACAATATGACAACCAGCGTAAAATGGTGTAAATATTGAAACTATAAGGGATATAAAGACCCTCGTAGCATCACAAAAATAAACTCGAACGACTCAGACATTGCACAATCCGCGCGCGCAAACACAAACAAAATTGGCTGACTTGGGCACAGGGAATGCAATAATGACTGCAGGTAAGGCGCTCTTTGGTCTCACAACTTATCACCAACCTCTGGCGCAAAGGGCACAGTCTTTCATAGTTGAAGCGCCCCCCCCAGGCACACCTTGCGGACGATGTTGGCGGGAACAAGTGAAAAGTAGTTGTAGTGGTCTAGTCCCAGATGTCGTTGGGCAGGCAAATTTCCTGCAACAACACAGATTCCATGTAAATTTCAAAATCAGAAGCCAAACGAACATAGAAGGCGCAGACTAGAGTGAATACAGCCAGTGTCTCCTTCACTCCTTCACCTCCTTCCCAGCTTTCGAGGATGAGGCTTTCGAGGATGACGATGTAGTTGCAGCATCCTGATTTTACCCGAGAGCTTCTGAGCGACGCGTTCTTCGAAAACAAAAAAGTGGTGGCATACACATCTTTTTGAAAACATCTTTGCATATCTGTCCATCTTACATCTTATTTTGTCTCTCTCTCTCTCTCTCTCTGTCTCTCTCTATCTCTGGGCTCATGCCAGGGAATCTGCCGTGGCAAGATTCATCCTCTGCTGGCAGAACCAAGGTACATTCATTGTGGTCAAAACACTGCTGGAAACTCACTGTATTTGATCAGGGTGAGGGATCAAAAAAAATATTTTAAGGCATCAAAAAAAATATTCCCGTGGGGATCAAAAAATAAATATTTAAGGCATCAAAAAAATATCATCCCCTGGAATCTTTGTTTTCTATGGCCCTGGCCACAGTTTGGAAACAAAGCCGAGCATTTCTGTGGTATTTGCATCGCTTTGGAAGTGCAGCCTCTCGCCCGTAAGGTTTTTGCAGGACATTGGACCTAGAAATCGAGCATTCGCAAGGCTCGACGCTACCGTTTCGACAGCACCTGCCACTTTGGAGTTCGAATTTTTGATTTTCGATGGTTGCTTTGAAACTTATGTTGGTTTAAAGTTTGTTTATGTTTGGTTTAGGGTTGATTTAGGCTTGGTTTGATGCCTATTATTACGTTGACTTAGGTTGGTTTAGGGTTAGTTTAGGGTTGGCCTATGGTTTACTAGGTGCCTATTCAGGGTTGGTAAAAGGTTTATTTAGGTTTCGTTCAAATATTATTTATAAAGTTATTTAAAGTTGTTTTTTGTGTTTATGTAGGGTTGGTTTAGGATTTATTTTGATTTTGTTCAAGGCTTTGTGGTTTAGGTTTCGTTTGGGATCTATTGCGGGTTGGTTGGTTTGTTTATTTAGGGTTGGTTCAAGATTTGTTTAGTATATTTAGGGTTGGTTTTAGGGTTTGTTTAGGGTTGGTATAAAGATTTGTGTAGGGGCTGTTCAAAATTTATTTAGGGTTGGTTCAGGATGTATTTGGGATTGGTTCGTGGTTGGTTTAGGTGTTATTTAGGGTTGGTTCAGGGTTTCTTTAGGGTTGGCTTAGGGGTTATTTTGGGTTGGCTTGAAGTCTATGTAGGTCTTGTTTCCGGTGTCTTTAAGGTTGGTTTAGTGATTTATTTCTGGTTGGTTCAGGGTTGGTTTAGGATTTATGTAGGGTTGGCAGGGTTGGTTTGTGGTTTATTAGGGTTTGATCAGGATTTATTTAGGGTTGGTTCGTTGTTTGTTTAATACGTGTTTTTTAGGGTTTATTTACGGTTGGTTTATTGTTTTTTAGGGGTGGATTAGGGTTTCTGTGGGGGCGGTTTAGGGATTATTTGCGATTGGTTTAAAGTTGATTTTGGTTTCGCTTACAACTCTGGGTTTATGTAAGATTTGTTTAGGGATGTTTAGGGTTTATTTAGAGTTAGTTTAGGGCTGATTGAGGGTTGGTTTAGGATTCGTTTAAGACTTACTTTGGCTTGGGGGTAGTTTTTGGAGGCTGATTTAGTTTTTTTTAACGGCTGGTTGAATTAAGGATTATCTTCAAAATGTTTTAAGGCACCAGAGCCACCAAAGGAGGACCAAGGGACCAGAAGACCAGAGGACCAAGGGACTGGAGGACCAAGGGACCAGAGGACCAAGGGACCAAAGGACTAAGGGACCAAAGGACCAAGGGACCAGGGGACCAAGGGAGAGGACTGAAGGACCGGGAGATTCAAAGACCACAAGATTTTAAAATTGCATAAAAGGGCCAAAACACTGCACCAGCGCAGGAAAAATGAATATATATATATATATTTTGATCCCTTAATTTTTTTGATGCCTTAAATATTTATTTTTTGAGGCCTTAAACATTTTTTTGAACCCCATGCCATTTGATCACCCCAACAATGCACAGCAGGTGGACAAGGGCCAATGCATTCAGAACAAGGCCCTTGGCAAACCGTGGTCACATTTCACGCCAACAATTGTAAATGACCATTGCATCAGTTATGTAACTTGAATGAAAGCCACTGTCAAACTGTCCATGTGAAAGCATGAGAAAGTGACAACAGAAATTGGATTGAGCTGCTGGATTTCCAAAAGGCCTCCTTTGAAAAAAAAAACTACAGCATTTGCAAATTTAACAGATATAGCCTAAACCATAAAAAGGAACCCGCCGAAAAAAACCGCCATACATTGTGCCGAAAAGGAGGGAAAACCACCATGTATGCCAATTTTTCCGGGATGTATGCCCATTTTTTCCGGGGGGTCCTTTTTGAAGGTTTTGGGTTCCGAAGGAGGCATTTGGAAATCTAACACAACCAGCCTGGTGCCGGACATCAAAAGGAAAGTCAAAAGAAGGGGACATCCACTTCTGCCAGTGGCAATCATGACTGCAGTGAGCAAACAAGAGTTCAACGCTAGATGTTCAAAAAGCATCCTCTAAGATTTTTACAACTTTCGTGCTAATGGATTCAGGCACCCAAAATTTGAAGAATCCGAATTCACAGGCTTGGTGTCCGACCTCATCCCACATGCCAAAGAGAAGGCCTGCCATCTTGGGGAGGAGAGAAGAGTTGCCGATTCATCAAAATTGCCAAAACCGCCTCCGAATTTGATTGGTTTTTACTTCAGGTGATATTGGATCCAATCAACACTTTGATGGTGAGTGGATAAATCCAGATCAAGAAATGACAAACTGGGCGTCCGACTCACCGAATTTTTATGGCCGTTCACGGTTCCAAGAACTGCTGCTGCCTCCGCCCGGATTTTCTTGTCGACTAAATCTAGGACTTGAAAAGCACGGACGGTACCTCGATCCGAAGGCTCATCATTCACTTTCATAGTTTGCAATAGTGTGACTGCGCTCATGGTTTTGGTTCCCATGTCCGTATGGACAAACCCGTCTCGAGTCTTTTGAATGATATTGACACATCTGGCAATTTTCCTAATCTTTTGTAAAATTGGTTCTGACGGTTCTTGGGCACATTGTTTAATGCACAGGCTCTTCGAGCAGCCAAGACTTCAGCAAGTCCGTCGACATAACCACATTTGAAGTCCATGGTCCTTTGGCTTGTGAAAAACGTGCTGTGTGCACTCACTGGAAACATTCAAACATATGTAATTACATCTATTCAAGGTGGCTACTGCTAATCTTTGAGCAGGAGAATGGGGCATGAATGAATCTATGGCAATTATAAAAAGAAGAAAAAACCTTCGAGTTTGTAACTGAACCAGATAATCGTCCCATGTCTTTAAAAAGATCGACGTACCAAGTGATCTTCATAAATGTTTTCAACCCAATACTCCACAGATCGGTGGGCTTTGTTTACCAGGAATTTCAATACATGCACAAAACTGTGTCGGCCCTGCGCCTCCGAGGGTATATTTCGAAGTCTAAGGTCCATACAAAAACCTAGTTACAGAATGTTAGAAGTATATATGACCCTGAGTCAAAATCCTTGGAACATTCCAGTTCATGGTTGCAGCTGGGCATGTGAATGTCCGGAGAACTTGAAAAATACATCCACACTGGTCGAGTTCAAAAATTGAACCATTGTTCGGCGTGCAGTGCATCAGCCATTACGCTTCATCCAAAAACAATACTTTTGTTAAGTTGAATCAAATACAAGATATACAAGCTAGCTGGTTGCGACTGTGCCTTTATAGGCCCTATGGCCCACACCATGCTGCTGGTGACAAGGGGGTTCCCTGAATCCAATCAGAACATGGCGCGGATGCAAACCTGTGTTCACCCATCATAATAATACACGTGATTGCGAGAGCTGGCCGGAAAGAGCCGCCCCATCATGAAAATGGCATTGCCAGTTAATGTATATTCAATGGATTGTCTTGAATCAATGAATCATGAGCGACAATGAACTTGAATGTCATGGAAGCGCCTGAAGCCTCCCAAAACCAGGCTGGGAACCCAGACTGTGGAATCCTGGAATGAAGGTGGCGGAGGGCAGCAAAACCTTTTGCTTTAGAACGGTAACACGCATACGCGTGGAATCGGTGAAGTTTTGAGGAATCAGCGCTGTGCTCAGGAGAGTGCCCCATGGCTGGATCCTAAGTCATATTGTTTCCAACAAAGGTTCACCGTTAGTTGGAACATGTGGTACACTGCATTGTTCTTTCGATGTTGTTGCGAAAGTGCCTTTTGCTTTGCTTTGCACATGGCTGAAGTCAGGTGACACAGATTTAAACATGACACCAACATGACACATGCACATTGGTCAGTCAACCTTCCCGGACCCTCTAAACAACAGAGAAACAGTTGGTCCTCGGATGACAGGTCTGGCAGGAAGTTCCTGCAGGCGCCAATCCTATGCCAAGACTTAGGAAGCCAGGACCGCGGGCCACGCCTGGACCCGAACTCCATATCGTCAGCTCCAGATGCTGTGGGCCACGCCTGGGCCTGAACACATGCCAGAGAGAATGCTAGACAGAATGCCAGAAAGAATGTCAGAATATATGAATATATATATATATATACCTTCACCTACCATACACGCAAAAAAAGCCAGGTGTGACTTGAAACACAGGGTTTGCAAAACAAAGCCAGGGTTTGTAAAAACCACCATGTATCCCATCCAATCGACGAAATCTGCCTCATCGGACGGATTTGGCCAAAACACAGGGGTTCTGAAGAAAACCCCAGGTTTTGTGGATGATCACGGAGCAACCTCGGGTTTATATTCAAACACGTCATTTTTCACGGGTTTGGTTGCTTAGGGTATATATATATGTATATATATATATATATGTGCCAGATATACTTCCAGATAATGTCAGAAACTATGTCAGAATAATGTCAGGGTGGGGATCACTCGAAGTAAAGTATGTGTTTATGGTAAAATTGACAAAAACCCATACATTCCCAGGGAGTAGGTACCAACATACCTCCGTTTGCCCCATTTACAAACGATGTTCCCATGCAAGATCCCATGATAAACCCTAGTTATATAATTCTTCAAAAGTCGGAATATACCAGCTAAATCAGTGTTTCATCATCTAAGATCTACGAACCATCAGTTTGTTTGCTTGCTCAAGCCCTCAAGCCCTGCTGAATTTGATGAAACATTGTGAAGCGACCAGGCCCCCCATCCCTTCCTGGTGTCCATTGGACTTTGCCAACGACCACGCCGACTCTCCAGCGTCGCTCAGGACTGACAGCAGTTGGCCTGGGGCCGTCTGGGAATGGGGCGTTGACGATGGGAAAGCAGCAAAAAACATTTAAAATGGTGACTTCTCCGGCACAAAATGAGGATTTGACCAAAAAAAAAGATGAGGATTCTACTGGCAAAAATCGAGATGTGACCATGAAAAGTTGAATGTGACCAACAAACATCAAGAATTACCATCAAAAAGCGTGATTCAATGATGCAGCCAACAAGAATATATGTGGTACTTAAGCATCTGGGCATTTAAATGGATTTAGTCAACAAAAATGGGATACCATCTGGTTATGACTAACAGTTTGCCATGGAAAGATCCACCATGCTATTAAGTTCGGTAAACCATCTATTTCGATTAGGACCATCTATACCATGGCAAACCGTTACCCTCTGGTAAACTAACATAACTATGGAAAATCACTATTTTTAATGGGAAAACTCACTATATATAAATGGCAATTTTCAATAGCTATGTAACAAATTACCAGAGGGTAAATAACCAGAGGGATAACATCCAGAATGACATCCAGCATTCCCCCTGGGTCTCCAGGCGTTCACCGCCCATGGCCAATGCGCGTGCGGCGGAGAAATCCCCCCGTTCCTCAGGGGAACGGTCAAAAAAGGTGGTGCCACCATAGTTCGCTAAAGGTTTATACCTCCAATAGCTAGAGCTTATGGATGTTTATGGTAGCCTTATCTCTAATTACCCTCTGGTTATTTAACATAGCCATGGAAAATGGCCCATTTATAGATGGTTTACCTGGGTTTACCTATTAAAAATTGTGATTTTCCATGGCTATGTTAAATAACCAGAGGGTATATACTACTGGTCCTGGTTTACAAAGCCAAAAGCAACGGAAATAACTGGGACGGCGCCTTCTTGCATTACTGGGACCACACAAAACTGGTGGTTTTTCTCCATGGTCTTACCAACCTATAAATTGCCAATTCGGTTTTTATCAGAAAACTAGTTATTAGGATTTTTCTCCATGGTTTTCCCAACAAAGAAATTGTTTTGTTCAAAGGACACATCCCTTTCATGTGAGTTCTCATTCACACAAGGGCCGAAAACTGACCATGAACAATAGATGGATATAAAATGATATAAATATGAGTGGTTCACCCACTGGAATGGGGTGTTTTTCAGAAATGGATTTAAGCCTTCATACCACTGCTGAATCCAAACATCCAAGCCAATCCATCGAGACCCAGGACACATCACACAGGCTCCCCAACACAGGCATACATCAAGGCTGTTTGGCCCCCAACACCTGCGAAGTTGAGTCTTGGGGAAAATAAGCTCTGACTGCAGAGTCAAATGATAATTTATCTGCCTGTCTGTCTATCTAGATAGATAGATAGATAGACAGATAGATAGATAGATCTGATTGAAAATGGGGTAAATATGGCATGTTGATCAAAATCTCCATTCACCAAGTGATTGTGTCTGAGAATCGGGGATACCGGGATACCCCAAGTCATGGCTAATCTAATACAGGTAAATGATGATCAACAAGGGGATTGAGGAGTGCCCTATTTCAATACAACCACCACTTGGGTCCAAATGGATACCCAAGACACCCCATTTGAACAACTTTGACTACCTCCAACTGATGGGCCTAGAACCAATTCTATGGTAATTTCAAAAATAAAAATAAACGCAAGTTTTACAAGGTCTACAAAAGGTTCAGTGTAACGTTCTCTATGGTTGTGGTTTTTGGTTGGCTTGACCATGCTGTTTTTTTGGGTTGTGGTCTTGAAATTGGATCCCAATACCATCACATCCCATAGTTACATAGTTTCTCAACACCTTTTTTCGAAACCATGGGTTTCAATCGGAATTTTACACTTACCCTCCAGTCATCAGACATGGCTTGCTGGAAAATGCAGTACCAGCCATTTAGTTCGATGATGGGAACCCAACATCAAAAGCTCCATTCACTTCGGGGATTTCCCAGATACCAAAAGTTCTTCATCAAAGTTCATAAAGCTGGCATTGGCCGTTATATCATATCCCAAATTTTATCCCATCATAGTTTATCATATCAAAAAAAAACATTACATAACCTACCATTTGCTTCTTATGATGGCCTCATTTTGGGGATGTTCCATGACATAAAAAAAAAAGTTGCGCACCTCGTTGCGCCGGGTCGGCTTGAGCATCCAGCAAGAGCTGAACCACCTCAACCCATCTTGCTGGATGTTGACCGATTCTTTTTTTGTTTCTGAAACATGGCTTTCTGAAACATGGTGTTAGATGATGTTGTCATGTCTTTTACATGTGTTTTTTTGAAACACGGTTTTACTTTTGTTTACATCTTGATTTGCATGGCTATAAGATGTTATAAGATCTTATAATATGTTATAAGCACATGGTTTTTAATGTTTTACATGTGTGTATGTGTGTTTACATGGTGTTGTCACATGTTTCCAGAATTTCCTATGGGTTTGTCCAAAGACACTGGATACTCCAAAACTGCAGTTTTTATCGGACCACAATTCTTTGATAAGCCATGGATGCTTTTAGGCTGGCTATATTTCAGACAAAGCCTCACGGGAAAGATACGAGAGATATGTGAGAAGTCTGTGGGAAATACAGTCTGATTGATGATTCAAACACCAGGAAAATCATGAAATCATGATAAAACATACTGCAAGTCATCGGGGTCGTTTGGATCGTACGAGTACGTTGGGATCGAAACAAACATTCTTGAAATCACAAAAAAAAGTACAGTAGCAGTTTGCGCGCTTCAACCAGTAGCCCCCCTGGTACTCTTTTCCTGTTGTTCAACTGGTGTTCGGATCGCTCAATTTGGCTCAAAGTGAATAACAAATCGGATGTCTTCGAAGAGAAAAAAAAACATTGGATTTGTTTGTGAAAGTGAACCATACCCTCTGGTAAATAAACATAGACCCTGAGAATCACCAATTTTTAATGGAAACTAATCTTCCAACCCCTATCTACCAGGGTCTATGTTAATTTACCGGAGGGTAGTTATAGGGACCAATGGTTGATCCCCAATCGGTGACAATTGGAAGGCCAAAAACATAAAGAGTTTTGAACCAAAACTGGGGCGCTGCCCCAAAACCTGTGGAACCTCAGAAGTACACTCAAAGTCACCTTTTGGATCCTTTTGCATGCCGAAAATCAACCAATCGTATTGCTTATATGGGTCTGAAAAAAGGGGTTATCCCCAAAATTCCGTTCTGTATCATTTTTTTTTCCGATCAACATGGCCACAATTTGGTGGAAATCCCCCGTTAACAACAAAAGCCATTTTAAATTGATGAATTTCCGATGTGTGTTGTCATGTTTGATGGTTAAAAGTTAAATATAGTAGAATATAGTTATATAAATTATAGTTAAAAGTTAAATATAATGTATAATTTAGTTCTAAAAATCCATTTTCTTGATATTTGATGATCAAATAATCACATTCTGGTTGGTGGTTTCAACCTACCCCTCTGAAAAATGATGGAGTTCGTCAGTTGGGATTACTATTCCGAATATATGAAAAGTATTGAAAAGTCATAAAATTCATGTTCCAAACCATTCCAAACCAGATTCATCATGTCATATTCCCATTGTTGTTGGTTTATAGCCTATAAAAACCACTAATAACCATCACTATCAATCACTATTGATGGTTAAAGTTCACGTGGCGCACGGGAGCGCCTCAGGGCCCTTGGCCCAGGCCAGTAGCCCATCTTGCCGATCGTCCACACGCCCCGCGTCGCAGCGGGCCTCCAACTGGAACTCCCATTTGTTCAGAGGGAAGATACATATAGATATATATATATTGTATTATATTATATTATATTATATTATATATTCTTATATAAATACATGTAAATATAAATATATAATATTATATTATATATATACATATATACATATGAGTTCCCGTCGAAATCCTTTACATCTGAGTAGTTGCTATTGTTGTGGTTGTCGCTTTTGGGGGGGGCCCTATCGCTTTCCAGGGTTTTGTGGAAATCAGCATGTTCGAGATCCAACATGAAGCCAAAACCCATTCCTAAACAGGCTCGGAAATGGATCAAGGAGTTGTTTTGTTGGTTTCAGGTGCTTCGGCAACACTTCATGTTCCTTTAATTTTGCATTAATTTGCATGCATCTTCCTTCATGCCCCTTTCATTTGCATGCATTTTCCTCTCATTTTGCATTCATCTCCTTTCATTTTCCTTTCATGTTCCTTTCATTTATAATTATTAATTTCCTTTCATGTTCCTTTCATTTTCATTCCAATGTGTATTCACTTCCTTTCATCTTCCTTCCATTTGCAAGCATGTTCCTCTCATTTTTGCACTCATGTCCTTTCATGTCCTTTCTAAAGTTATGGAAATGGCTCTATAGCTTGGCCTGCAATAAATGGTTTTCGCTAAGTTATCGCTAAGGTTATCGCTAAATAACCCCTCCAACATATGACATTGTTCGAAGGAAATTTGCCACAAAACGACAGAGAGGGAGAGAGAGAGAGAGAGAGAGCGAGAGAGAGAGAGGGAGAGAGAGAGAGAGAGAGAGACAAAAAAAGAAAAGAAAAGAAAGAGAGCGAACGAGTTGGATGCCAAATGATATGGCAACTGCCGGAAACAGAGCACCACAGGTTGAATTTCCCTCATCGGTTTTGTCCGTTCTGTGAATGTGCTTGATTTACACCAAGTTTATATAATGAACTGTCGTGTATGGTCCCAGGTTATCGCTTTTGGGGGGGGCTATCGCTTTACAGTGTTTCATGCACATCTCTGACAAAAAAATCCTGCAATACTCAAGTGGTCTTCAACCATTTTGACCATGACTCATGTATATAGATATCCCAGACTCCGAACTGCTCCCTCCTAATGGGATAGCTGCATGATTTTTTTGATTCGAAGTGCTTAGATCTGGAGAGCTACATGTTGATACTTGAAGCAAAAAGAAGACTGGCCATGACTGGCCCAGGGAATATGGCTGGGACGTATTCGGATACCTCGCCAGAGTACTGATATATGGTAACAGACGAGCGTGTGACACCCGCACCTCTATAAATTTCCTGATCATCAACATCTTTGGATGGTCAAGTTCCATTTTTGGTGCTGGTGAATACCCTCTGGTAAACTAACATAGCTATTGAAAATGACCATTTATAGTGGATTTACCCATTAAAAATGGTGATTTTCAATAGCTATGTTAAATTACCAGAGGATACACTATTCCTGGTCCGAATCCACATGTGATATGCAACTGGGATCTCCCAGTAACGTACAAAAAGCAGTGCAGCCATTGGGGGTTGCGATATTGCTGCACCCAGACTGATAAAAGGTTTGTCTGAACATGTCGAGAATCATATGAAGGTGTCCTAAGTCATGGGGCTACCCCCAAAATCATCCAAAGTAAAGTACATTTGGTACGTAGTGAAACCCATGGTTCTGGGGATCCTTCATTTCAAGAACCCCCATATGTATCCATATGTTCCATTGAAAGTTGAGGGGTAAATCCAAAAAAAAATCTCCTGCCCCGCATCACTTTGTTGGTTTAGTCAGTTTAGTCCCCAAATATTGTGGGATAAATCCCATTGTTGTTGGACTAAAACCCAATGTTTGTCGGATAAATCCCAATGTTTCTTAGACTAGTAGACTAATCCCAATTGTGGTTGCTTCAGTTCCCAGTTGTGTTCTCAAGATACCCCAATGTTGTTAAGAAAGCCACGAAAACACCTGAAACAAGACTCGTCGAGCTGAGACCCAGAACGTCCAGCAACAATTTCAGCAGTCCTGGATCACCCCGCATACTGGCCTTGGCAACACGGCAACATCTCGCAGTTGATCTGGCCATGGTCCCCTTTCAACATTATTTAGCCAGAAAAGTTACATGAAATCGAGAGCTTTCCTATATTCTGTCTGTCTGTCTGTCTGTCTGCCTGTCTGTCTGTCTGTCTTACGTACGTACGTACGTACGTACGTGTGCATGTATGTCTGATGCATGTCTGCATGTATGTATGTGTAAAGCAGCATTTTCGACTGGAAGGTCGCAACTGAAGATGTAGCAGTACGCTTCAAACATGTGCACAGGTGCACATATCGCAGCTTGTGCACTGCAATGAAGATCTACCCATGAGGGAGGGTAGACATGGCAGTGCCATACTTATGTAGAAAGCCACAAACATTAAATATACATATAGATACATAGAAAGATCGTACAAGAAAAATCGACAAACCCAATTGATAGTTTGGAAATTTGACACGAGATTGTAAAAACACGAAACGAAATAAAGCGCACATGAGAACATACCCGAAATAAGAACCACAAAGTATATAAAAACAAGATAACTAAGATATGATAAGGCAGTAAACCGAGAGAAGAATTGATGAACAAGAAAGCATATCAAACAGATAGACCCAAAGAAAGAAGGTGCGATCAGGGAAGTTAAGGCAACACGCGATTAGGCTAAGATTTGGACCATATCCTTCTGTTACAAAATGCCTGTTTGATTTTGATACGCCATTATGAAGCTCATCATGTTCTTATAAAATGCCACTGCAATTTTTATGATGGCCTAACATGATTAGAATGATTCCTTTTTAAAATGAGATTCGCAAGTTTGAGCTACAAAATCTTGGACCTGGATTTTATGTCACCGTTAGCCTGACTAAAACGGAGGCCTCTTTAAGAGGCCTCTTGGCCACACTCTTTGTAGTTTGAACCCGGAGGGGGATCAATATATAACACAATACCCTCTGGTAATTTAACATAGCTATTGAAAATCACCATTTTCAATGGGTAAATCCACTATAAATGGCCATTTTCAATAGCTATGTTAAATTACCAGAGGGTAACACGATAATCCCCATGTAATCCCCATGTTTCTTGGTGAAATCCACTCATGGAAACGCCGTCAACTCCCGATCCGATCCGTCCCCACGTCCCCACGACCAAAGGCGCGTAATGTCCTGCGGTCGCGCCCGAACCTCATGAGATCTCCAGCATGGCGATGAATCAAACATGAAAATGGGGGATTTACCATTTGGTTATTTAACGGTTAGCCATGGAAAGATCCACCAATTTTTAATAGGTATAAACCCAGGTAAACCATGAATTTCTATGGGTCATCTATACCATGGCATGTTAAACAACCAGAGGGTAAATGGATTTAAGATGATTTAACATGACTTAACATGACTTAATATGATTTAACCACGAAAAATTGGATTTCATCGGCAAAAATCCGGAGTTCCAAATTTGGTGAAATATCAGGAATTCATCATTGCTGTTGAACAAGGATGATTTCACCTTCAGAAATGGCGATTTTTCACATGGGGATTTCAACAAATTTCAACAAGCTGCACAAGCCCAAAATGGAAACATGAATTGGACATACGATCATTAATACATCAATTAGTTATGGTTATTAATGATTTATTAATGGTTATCAATAATTTGGATTTCTGGTAACCTGACAGGTTGCTATGGAAAATGGACCACAACTAGTTCGATGATTTACGAACTCAAATGGTGATTTTCCATCGCAAAGGGCTCCAAAAATCTGAATATGTCAGGTGACTGACCATCCAATCCAGAATCCTTGGCTGCATTTTCACTGTGTAATATGTCTATGATGAAATGCCCATGTGTTCCTATGTGTGATGGCTAAAATATGGAAATACCTTTGAAATACCCATCATATTTCATGGTTTACCCAGATCTAACCCGAGTTTTATATTATGAAATCATATGAAACCCCCATTGTTTCCCCATATTGATATAGAGGTTTCCTAAAATGGGGTACCCCCAAGTCATCCAAGTCATTAGAATTGAAACTCGTGCTGACTTGAGAATGTCCCGACAGCCATATGACACAACTCTTGCTAAGCTCATCAAGGGAGGTTTCGGACAAATCCAAACTTAGTTGTACGCATTTGTACGTATATATTATAATCATACATATATATATATATATAGTTATTTCAGGGTTACATTCGAACTTGTAAAGGTTAGAATCCTATGGTTATAACCAGATTTTCCCCATAGTTTACCACATATTTTCTCCACATTTGATAGTTTCATGGCGAACTTCCACCGCTGCCCAGGTACTGTCGGCATCGTTGGGATTGGCACCGAAGTCCAGCAACACTTTGGCCACCTGTGATGCGTGGTCGAAATCCCAAGAGATTCGCCGCTGATTCAAAGGGGTTGAGGACATAAGCCCCAGTTGATGAACACAAAAAGTGGTGATTTTCCCATTAAAAGTGGTGATTTTCCATAGTTATGTTGATGGAAATGATATATATGATATATATATAATATATGTATATATACTGGTTGGTGGTTGACCTACCCCTCTGAAAAATATGAGTTCGTCAGTTGGGATGATCATTCTTAATATATTGGAAAATAAAAAATGTTCCAAATCACCAACCAGTTTATGATGCTTACAACTATAGTCAATAGGGTCCATAAACTGTCCATAAACCAAAGGGAGATTGATTTTGTAATCATAGGGGAAATCATAGGGAAAATGAGAAAAAACATGGGGAAAATAGGGGAAAACATTACGGAATGACTTGAGGGATATTGATGTAACTGATAACTTAAGGTGAATTGTTGGGTTTGTGGGATACGTATAGTCTAGTGTTCATGGTTTATTGTTTAAACAACTAAAACATCACTGTAGCAATGATTAAAAGGATATTGATGTATATAACTGATAACTATATTGAACACTACTAATTTTATGGGGTCTATAAGCCAACTTGCAACTGCTGTAGAAAGGAGTGGCGACATATCCATTAAAATATCCCTAAAGCAGCCACGCCTCCTTCTTACCTCCCTTCACGGCCAACAACAATCCGCTGGCACCTGACAGGGCGATTGACGTTTTTCTGGTCTATGTTTACCTACTGTGGGGAAGGAGATGTACCTACGAAACTGGCTGGCTTTTGGTGGGGGTTGGTGTATTGACCAACCCATTTCTTCGGGATTTTGGGGGTGTACATACCACACATAGATCTGACTTTCCAGAGAGATTGACCCATGTGCTGTACCTAGAACCATGGCGGATGACTCCGCCGGAGAATCCCCAGTCCTCGGGTTTCGTGGCTCCCGGATATGCCATGGCCATATGGGAGGAAGCGCGATGATCAAAGCTTTTGAGTTTATCCGAGTTGAGGACCAGATGTCCATTCCCTCCATGCAAAACGCATCGCAACCCACCTTGTTGATCCACAGCATGCACCTGACAAGAGAGGAAAGAATTACAGGACTTTGGTGAAAATTGATAAGTTTCAAACAGTAGATGAGCGTTAATGAAAATCTATGGGTTTCCGTCGGAAAGGGATCTACAAAATATCTATGTCAACTCACTGCAAGGTACGTGTTGAAGCATCCCAGACAAAAAAGGGTTTGAAACCATCAAGCATCCATTTAAGCCCTATGGTTGTTGCTCAGCTATCTCCATTTATTTCCAAGTCTACACCCCCAGATTCATAGCATTTCAGAGCTAAAAAAAATAAAGAAAACAAGATTATCAAATTCGCACAGGATGTGAAATCGTCTAGTCTCTTCTTTTGGGACCCCTTTTAAAAACCCAAGTTAAACATCGACGTTTCCGCTGCCAAAGAGCCAATTCCCTGCGTTGGTCTACGTTGAGACCATTCAGCTTCCTACGCCTTGGCTGCATCGGTCATCAACTGTGGCCTGATGGTGTTCATCATCGGGAAGGATGTTCAAAAACGCCACGTTTGATTAGAGGATAGGTTTCACATCACCATCCTGTAAAATCAATATATAATATTATATAATTAATAGGTACAGTATATAGCTTGTTGTACACTTTGTACAGGTACAATTTAGGCATTTTGTGAACCTAATATTTATAGGGGTTCTCAATATAGTACAGCTATTTGGGGCTATACTATCCAGATCTACCTACTAGTGAGACCAGTGGGCTGCCTAGGGCTCAGTGGGCTAGTACCTCTCGGTATAACATTAGAGGGATTATCCTAGGTATAAATGGCAATACTGTAAGCCACTACGGTAACCCCTGGAAAAACGGAGCCAAAGTTGAGTTTCACCCAATCAAATATTGCTATGGTTATCACCATAAACCACCATAAACTCTAGTTAACCATAGTGGTTAACCATAGTTCACGTATGTTAGTGTAGTTATAAAATGTTATAAACCACATCATCAGGCAAAACAAAATTGGGCCACCCCACAAGGAGTCTGCATCACCAAGCTCGCTGGCCTAACTGGGAAATCGCCATCTTCAATACTCGAGATATAGGTCAATCACATATACAACCTATAATTTGTTGCCAATTTCCATAGCTATCTGAACTTATCCAAAGTGCAGTGCTAAATTCAGCGCTTGGGATTGAAACTGCTCAGGACATCCTTTCAGAACATTCCACCGGGTTCACGGGATCAGAGGGACCACCGGTTTTAGTCATGGAGAAGCCATGGCCCATTTACGAAACAGATGATCTTCCCAGCTAGAAATTAGAAACCTCCATTTATTTTGGGGATTTTCCAGTTCGCTATGTTAGTCATAACCAGAGGGTATGTTCCAAACTGAACTCCTGTGAAAGAGTTGGCTTCATGTGTCCATAAAGAGGATGACGGGCATCAGAGTTTCCCCCTGGGCAGATGATTCGCCAAAAAAACCGTTGAAGGCGAAGATTTTCAGGAGTCCCTCTCAAATCGAAAGGTACAAGCAACTGGCTCCATGTTCAACCCCAAACTTAGAAATGAAATCTGTACCTTCTCTTCATTTTCAATAAAAACACTAAAGATGTCTCAGATGTTCACAGTTTGGATCCAGTTCGAAAAGCCAGTTTAAATCCTGCAAGTTTTCCCATCAATCCAGTGATATATCTATATATATATGTATATATATTATATATTATATTATATATATATATATTCTATATATATATATGTGATTATGTATGTATCATTACAATTCATTACATATCCCCATGACTCGTTTGGTTTTAGACCCCATCACTTTGCTGCTGAAATCACCGATAAAAACTGTAGCCCGAGATCCCCCGAGCCTCGAGAAAACTTTGTGTCACAAGATCTACGCGCACCTGCAGAGATGGTTCGCAAGCACTTTTTCACTGGATTGGTTTAAGGGAAAATTTACAGGAAACCATGGTTTTTACCATCAAATATAGGGCTTTCCTGTAAATTTTCCCATCATCCAATTCTATGACTTTTCCATCTGAGTGATCTTGCAAGTCAAAGATGAAGACTTGAACATGAAACTTACTAAATATGTGTATGAGTTATATCTGCAAAATGAACATATGTATAGATATATATATATATATATATACATATGGAAATATGGAAGATGAAAATGTATTTCCTTGTAGTTCCATTACGTTTCCATATAGTTCCTCAAAGAATATCACCCTACAATGGGGAACAATCCCTATTAAACCAGCTTGGGATCCCTCATTTTCATCCAGTAATCAATCATGGCTCCGTTTACATGGGATCTTCCATTGCCACATTTGATTACACCGGATTGTATATCCATCAATATTCCATCATTTATATATATATATACACATATATATAATCATATATATATATATCTTAGAATAGTCCCCATGATATTTCCACCATATCCCATTACTCACCATAAATTATTCCTATGATTCCTTCAATATTCCCAGTATCCCCGTGATATCCCCCATTTCTCTCCGCCGAGCCACGCCGTTCTCCTCCTCCAAACGCTTCTCGTAGAGGTCGAAGCCAGGAAAGCCTCCGGCCGCGGTTTCCGCGGCAGATGGATCCAGGAAAACCATGGGAAAACCATGGGAAAACCATGGGAAAACCATGGGAAAATGCTGACTTCACCAAGAAATATGGAGACTTTTCATGACTTTTCCACGTTTGGAATGGCCCTTGAAGACTTCAATGAGTTTAGCTGTTTGTTGCTGAGCTTCAATGTTCCTCCATTTCTGTACGTCACCTTTCAACGGCTTCGCCGTGCCTTCACCAAGGTTTTCCATGGTCTCCTGTTGAACCATGGGGGGAAACCCGTGATCCGCAGCCGACGGCGTCCCTGTGATCTGCAGCCCAGTGATGTGATGTGAATAAGTTGGTTTTTTTAACCATGAAATAATCCCCATGAAACCACTAGTTATACCATAGTTAATTTATTCAATACCACTAGTTATACCATAGTTATACCATAGTTATTAATAATCCCATAGATATAACGTTAGCTTGTTAATACCATAGTTATCTAGTTCGTTATATCTATCATAAACCATAGAATTCAGCCACTGAAATGTTTGGCAACTGAACGCGAGCTCTACTGGGGGCCCCATCCTGTATGGCTTTATGGTGTACATATTTTATGTACATGGGTGTATAAAACCACCAATACTTGTGATATTTTCATCTGGGGTGTAGGACACATCGCGCATCTTCGTGGGGAAGTGGGGAGTTGATCAACCATCAAATTCTGAAAGTTGGGATGGTTTCCCCACAAATCTTCCAACAAAGCCATATTAGTATTGACTCATCCTTGGTTCGTGGCCAAGATTGATTTGTGGATCCCATCGAAAAGGAGATGGATCGTAGATGTGCATCTCTTGAGCCTCAAAGGTGATCAACGGGATGATCAATGGGATGAATGGCTATGGCTCAAGACACCAGGTTTGACTGTTAAAATTTGTTGAAGGTGGGTCAACCCAATCAGAAACCATCCCGGAATTCAGCGTGGCTGGTAAATCTCATCCCCAAACGGTTTACTCTTGGGTTTGCCACATGATATCCATGATAAAGGTTCCATGATATCCATGATTGTTGGTTATGTACCCATTACTAACCATGATTTTCCATCATTAAACACCATGACTGGTTGGTGGTTTCAACCCCTCTGAAAAATATTAGTCAGTTGAGATGATTATTCCCAATTATATGGAAAAATAAAATGTTCCAAACCACCAACCAGATGAATACTAAGAATGTGTTTGAATCGAAAGAACAGCGATCCTCAGCAGTTTTTGTTTAAAGCTCTCTTCCACAGCACCATGCTGGCCACCCATCAATGATGGCAGATGAAGCTTTGCATTGTCTGCCACGACATTATTTTATTACTTGCCTTGGTTTAAGGAAAACATCACATATATATATATATGTATATGACTGTATATGTATATATAATATAAGAAAAAAACTATATAGAAATATCATGGAACACTGGGTTCCCACATGTTCACTCGGTCAATGTGGAATCTTTCCGATGTTCCAATGTTTTCCAATGGTTCACCAGTGGGACATCAGCATCAGCTTCACGGGTTCATCTTGGTACTTTCCAATAGGTTGTGGTACCGACTTGGTAAGCCACTTTCCCCGATGGGTTTTCTGTTTCGTTTTGTGACCTTTCATATCCCCGTAGTGAATTTGTTGTGAAAGTGTTGGTGTGAGCAAATTTTATAGTGATAAACCTGGAGACATTGAAATTGCAAGGAGGATCCTTTCATCTACATTTCAATCTCCCTAGGTTTGGAGTGCAGAAGAAATGTCTGGGCTATAAGTTAGTCTATCCGCCCATTAACGATAGAATGCTTTACCATCTTAACATGGCTGTGGATAATGGTCCATGTATAGACTGTATAGATGATTGTCGCATTAAACATCTGGTTATGACATTCACAGTTCGCCCTGGGAAAATCCACCCATTTTAAAACGCTCCGCTCGGATTTTCCATCTATTTCTATGGGCCATCCATGGTTATGTAACAAATAACCAGAGGATATATCCCATTAAATCCCATTAAATCCCATTAAACCACCATTTTCCTATGGTTTTCCTATGGTTTTTCATGGGAAAATCTACTACATCTACTGTAAACATCTGTGATTTTCAGTAGCCATGTTGACGATACCGGGTAGATCTCTCCATAAACAAAATCCTGTGAAATCTTTCCACTTTTTAACCGGAAGGCGCGATGGAAATTCGACCAACAAAAAGCATGGATTTTTACCCATGGAAATAGATGGAAATAGGACAATCAATGGGATGATAATGGATTTGTGTATTGGATTGTAGTAGTTTTTAACAATTAATGAGATGATTATGGTATGACTATATGGTATGACTATATATGGGACGACTATGGACGACTATGGATTTTTCACTGAATTTCATTTAACATGTCTTCAGTCCCAATTCCAACTCCAACCATCTCGAACTCGTGGTCGCTCGGATGTTTCTTCCTCACCGCAGCTCCACGAAATGCCGCCGTGCAGCTCTAGCTGGAAGATTTTTGCGACGTGGCCTGTTTGGTACTTAATGGTACTCATCTCAATATGAACTTCGATCATATGGAGGTTTCCATAAATCAGGCTACCCCCAAATCATCGATTTAAATCGAAGTTTCCATGACAAACCGTTGTTTTTGGGGTACCCTGATTTATGGAAACCCCCATATAACTAGTGTTCCATAGTATAAGATACCCCAATGATCAACCACAGTGGTGGGCTATTTCTCAGTTCCCAGCTTTTGGAGATGGTTCTTAAAACCTAGGCAGCCAGTGGATCCCCCAAAAAAAGTGGCATGTCCTTTACCCTCTGGTAATTTAACGTAGCTATTGAAAATGGCCATTAATAGTGGATGCGGATTTTCCCATTAAAAATGGTGATTTTCCATAGCTATGTTAGTTTACCAGAGGGTAATCATCTTAGCTCCATGAATCGATATGATCTCGGCTTCATGGTTTTTCGGAGTCATCTCCAATTGACACATACAGCGACTATCGCGCGTTCTGAGTTTCCAGTCTTGCTGTTGCTGTTGTTTTTTTCCCTACGGCCGAGCTCAGCAAGGGGCGGTGAGACACACAAATCGAAGCTAAACCTGCCAAGCTGTGCGGATGAAGGGTGAAGTCAAGGCCAACCAAAAACTTGGATTAACCTAATAAATGGGGGGTTCGTGAATTATAACTTAAGGATTAACCCTAATACATGAAAACCATACATTACCCCGGTAGTTCACGCCAGGCAGGTGGCTTAGTTGCTGAAGCAATGACTGTGCCGTTTGACGAAGGACCCCAAAAAAAACTGTTGGTGATAGTTCCACTATCTGTTGGTGATATCCGCTAAAAATGGGTGTTCTGAATTTGAATGATCTATATCTCCAGTCGCTGGTGATGATTTCATTCAGATGATTCCCAACGTAAGTTCAGATTCAAAACACCTGCCTGTCTTTTGTTAGAATTGCAACTTGTCATATCATACGCCTTTTAATATATATATATATATACTCCACTTAAACATCCTATAGCTTCAATGTTTTGCCGTCAAATGTTGTAGTAAACAAAGAATTCACAACAGCAACCGAAAAAAGGTGGTGCGCAGCCCAGAAGTTTATCATGGCGATGTTTTCTTCACCAAATTGGCTATCAATGACATAAACTGGTTGGTGGTATACCTACCCCTCTGAAAAATATGAAAGTCATTTGGGATTATTATTCCCAATATATATATATATGGAAAATAGGTGGTTTTAACATGTTTTAACCATCTTGAAAAATATGAGTTCGTTAATGGGAAGGATGACATCCCATATATTACAAAAAATATTTTTTTTGTTCCAAACCACCAAGCAGTTTTGGTAAAATCATACTTTCTACCGGGGATAACCATCAACCAGACCTCCGTTGGCCCGTCGCCTAAAAGATATCGTCGTCGATCCACTTGCCGCATTTGACCAGCTCCGACCTCACAGTTTTATTCCTGAAGATCACAACTTTTATTCATGTACCATCAAAAAGACGCAAAAATAAAACATGTGACTTATCCCAAAAATGCTGATTCACCCAGATCAATCCATCTTGGTTTGCTTTTTAAACAATGGGGCCGAGATCCCAAATATGTCATTGGGGACACTTTACGATTGGACTGTATTAAATGCTGAGTTCAACTGGCTTATCCTCTGGTAAACTAACATAACTCCGGAAAATCACCACCTTTCATTGGTAAATCAACGAACTATCCATGGGCCATCTTCAATCGCTATGTCAGTTCCCAGTGATGGATGGTGACGGTGTTATAAGCACCAGTGATGTGACCCAACAAGAATGATGTGACATTCATGCTCAATCCATCATCATCCCTTATTTAGTTCGGTGATTTTCCCAACTAGAAACCTCCATTTATGATATTTCTGGGTGATGTACTGATATAGTTAATCCCCAGCTTTTGATGACCAGAGTGTCTATTTCATCTGGGTGAATCATAAGAATTCAACCATGTACTGTGTATATATATATATATATCTGGGTAAATTATAATATTTCACTAACCTGAATTAAGGCCCATTTGGGGATGATTTCCCTTATTAACTATGATTCCAGTGAGGTCGCAGTGAGTACCCAGATTAAGTCCATCTTGGGACAATTCCACTTGTTAATCATCATTCCAGTGACATTGCGACGCCTTAGGCCCTTAGAAATGATCCAGATATTTTGATGGTCAATCATGGTAAATACCCATGTGTTTAATGGTGGCATGCCGATTCTTCAATGCTGAACTCCCTGTTTCTTAAACAGTGAAATCCCCATGTATACCCTCTGGTAAACTAACATAGCAATGGAAAATCACCATTTTTAATGGGAAAATCCACTATTAATGGCCATTTTCAATAGCTATGTTAAATTACCAGAGGGTATATCCGATTCTCATCCTGGTTGATCTCAAAGCCTGGTTGTTGCAACCGAAATCCATGGGGTCTCTGGTCGCTGCTAACGCTGAGGGCGGCACTTTTTCATCATGACACTCTTATAATATTGACCCAGCCCTTCCACCGGATCCTGTGGCGCTGCAAATCGAGATCGAAGAGATCGAAGTTCAGCAGCTTGATGGCTTCAGCAAGGGAATTCATGTATCATTTATATGGTTCTATCTATGTATATATATATATTAATATATATATATATTAATATAATATATATATATATTAATATATATATATATTATATTAATATATATATATAATTATATATATAGGTATAATAGATCTTCTTGTAGATTAAGTATGATTAAGTGGGAGGGTCATAGGCTAATAGGTCCCAATCGGTCCCAATGATCATAGTAACCCCCAAGAATCACAACCTGGTGCCATGGTCCATCCCACAACGGCAATCCATGGCACCCAAGCGGCGAAAAAAAATTCTCACCCGGCTGGTGCTGAAACCCATGGATTCGAATGGTCAAAAAGAAACTTTTCTGTTGGTCCCTTCCATTGATTGCGTCATTGTTCATGGCCAAATTTGGAGACCTGAAATTCAGGGAGTTCTTCGTTGGTTTTTGGAGCCGGGTTCATACCCGGCTCGATCAAGTTGTGAGATCAGCCATCCGCTGGGTTGACCCAGAGTCAATCAACCATCATATACCCACTATATCTGATATCCCCATCATGATCAGCAAAAAACCCATGATATCCCTATCCCCATTCCCCATTCTATTCCAAGTCTTTTTGCTATTTTTCCAACCATGTTTCATCAGTTTTGATCGTTAAAACCACATTAAAACAGATGCTGAAATCCCGATGTTTAATCCCCCTGGATCCCCCAAGTCACTGAAATCCCCAATTTTTACGCCTCAACAATTCCCTGAAGTAGGGATGTATTGGTTACATTTGGTTACATCATAATTCCCAATACATCCCAAGAATTCCCATGATTTCCGTGAAAAAATCCAGGGATGTATTGGTTTTCACCCTTGGCGTCGGCCATCCGTGCCGTCCCGTTGCACCCGTCGCTCCTTGTTGTCCGGTGGCGGCTGCAGGACCGCCTTGATGACCGCCGGCGAGCGGGCCGCCAGCGGCTTGATGGGCGCAAGAGGCTCCCGCAGACCCAGCCTCGAAAAAAAAGCGGTGGATGGATGACTCCGATAACTATGGTTTATATGAATGTTTATGAATGTTTACAACATCCTATAACTCTAGTATTCATGGGTTTATAAACCAACATACACCAACAAACATCACTGGAGGTTTCCGAAGTCAAGGGTATGTACCCCTTCAATCATCCATTTGAATAGGATTGTCCACTATCAACCATCCAGCTATTGGGGTACCCCCATAAATGGAAACCCCCATTTGTTGATTACATGGTGGATCTTAGATACCTGCCAATCTAATATTTAGCTGGTTGGAACTACTACTTTCACCTTTGATAGCAAAAGATTAAAGTACTAAAGTATCTAACCAAGGTTGATCCAGATTATTATATATATACACATTTATATGTGGTATGCGTATACCGATATCTATCTATCTATCTATCTATCTATCTATCTATCTATCTATCTCTCTATCTATCTAGCGATCCAATGCAATCTACCTATCTAGCTATATGCCTTGCTACCTATCTGCAGTAGCTATCTAGCCATCTAGCTATCTAGCTATCTACCTATCTATACAAACGTTTATACGAATAATTTTGTAATATGAATATGATGTATATGAGCGCGATGTTCGATGTAGCAAGATGTATAGTACATATACATCATATATTACATAATCTATTGTATAGTACTATATTGGTATAGAAACTTTTTTGTACTATACAATAGTACATATACATACCCTCTGGTAAACTAACATAACTATGGAAAATCACCATGTTTCATGGGAAAATCCACTATAAGTGGCCATTTTCAATAGCTATGTTAGTTTACCAGAGGGCACATGTACTAGTCATCACTCCACTTTCAAAGTTGGTCATCTGGGGTCCCCAGGCTGTTCCAGAGCACCCGCAGCAGCCTTTTAAAAGACACAATGGACGCCCAAAACACGCCAGATCGACATGTAGGAGACAGGGGATGTTCCAGTGCTATTTGAATAGAGAAATTAATGTGTATATATATATATAATGTGTATATATATATAAATATGTACAATGTATATATATATATATAATGTATATATATACATAATGTATATATAATGTATTATAATGTAATGTAATGTAATGTAATGTAATGTATTTTTTGCATGTGTCTTAAAATCAGGGCACCCCAAACCATTGGTTTCACTATTTCAAATGCAGTTGGAGACCTGGGAATTTCCATGTTGAAACGGCATCAATAAACTGCTGCTTGGGCTGCTATCGATGGTTGAGTCCCATTGTTGACAAACCCAGATGGTCTTGGTCACGTTCCAATAGACAGAAACCCCCAAAGAAAGGTAGAACAGTAAAATCCTATTGAAATTAAATTTTGTATAAATCACGTTTCATAATTATTGGATATTATTTGGGGCTTACTATCAACCCAAAAGATAGAAAAACATAGAAAAACTAAATCCACTATAACTACTATAAAGCTACTTTGGGGGTTTCCCTCCCTTGATCAAACACAGCAATAGATAATCCCCGAAATAAATGGAGGTTTATAGCTGGGACAATCAACCATAAATAGTTGATGTTCCGCCCATGAAATTCCCAGCTAGAAACCTCCATTTAGTTTGAGGTTGTCCCATTGCCACGTTTGATTACCAGAGGGTACGTTATATTATATCCATTAATATTTCATCAATGTCCCATTCTTATTCCGTTATATCCCTATTATATCATATCCCTCTCATACCACCATGGTGCGTCCAATCCCCATAAAACCATAGAATGTTTACCGTACATGTGTTTATATGGGAATTGTTCAAAATTATCCCCAAAACTATCATATGATGTTTTAGAACGACTCCCATATGATGTCATAGAAAAATCTTTACTGCTGTGTTGCTTTTTTTTTTGCTATATTCCCAACATAATAGACAGTATTAGTATTACTGGTTAATTATTACACAATATTACTGGTATACGGTATACATACCCTCCAGTAAATTAACATAGACCCTGCCAGATAGGGGTTCGAAGATTAGTTTCCACTATAAATTGGTGATTTTCAGGGTCTATGTTAATTTACTGAAGGGTATATTGGTGGAATACTGCTATACATAGCCATATTCCCAAGACACGCATAGACACAGACCCACAGAGAGACCTCCTCCCAGCCTGGCGCACCATGTCGCTGGGATCGTTCATCATGAAACTCACCTGCCGAGGCGTTAGTTCAATGGCCCGACTGCGAGAAAAGCCACGGAAGTTCAGGGGTAGTTATATGATCAGCAACGAAAATCCAGATTTAAGGGGGGAATTTAAGAAGCAAGAAATATCAAGAAATATTGGAAGTTTAGTAACAAGACTGGGGAGTTATAGAGTCAACAACAGTGTGGGGGGGATCATAGGGAATATAAGGGGATTAACCAGCTTGAAAATGGTGAACAATCCAGGGGTGGGTGAGCCACCCAGAAACCCACCACCATGTTGGCCCTACTTTTGTTGGCCTTGACACTGTCCGTAGCTTCATGCAAGGCGCCCCAGAAAGTGTCGATGCACGTGATCCCAATCTTCGATGCTTACGGACCCATCTGTTATGTTTCAATCCCGGTTTCTCGTCGTTAAAGCTCTATCCGTAAACCCACTTGAAAGCCTACAACTACCATTTTTGCAGTTGAAAAAACATAAGTCAAATCAATCCCCAAGTCCAGATTTCCTCCCAATTCCCCCCAAAAAATGCTTAGCGTTCCAAGAGATATTCAGAACTGCCTCAAGAATTCCCTATCTACCCTCTGGTAATTTAACATAGCTATTGAAAATGGCTATTTATAGTTGATTTACCTATTAAAAATGGTGATTTTCCATAGTTATGTGCAAGTTTACCAGGCCGGGTACCATCATTCACATTGGCTATATCCCCATGAAGGTTTGGATGAAGACCCTATATATGTTTTCCAATTGTTTTCCCATAGTTTGCTGGCTAGCCACCAAATAACCACCAAACATGTTCCGAATTTCGTTCCATCATTCCACAATGATTCAATGATGGTCAATTTACTCCCGGTTTTCCAATAAATTTCCCGTCAGTTTATCAATACCATAGTTTTTCATCATATTTTGATGGTCATCATCATATGGGATTGATGATTCTCCATAACCCTCATCAATATACCCTCTGGAAATGTCAAAATAGCTATTGAAAATGGTCCATTTATAGTTGATTTACCGAACTTAAAGATGGAGATTTTCCGGTTCGCTACGTTAGTTTACCAGAGGGTAATAACCATAGTTTATGCATTCAATGTATCAATATATATTATATATATATGTATCATCCCTTCCATTGTCATCCCCATTGTCGAGTCCCTATATGTTCATATATCATACCCTCTGGTAAACTAACAGTTTGCTATTGAAAATGGTCATTTAGTTCGTTGATTTACCAATGACAAAAGGTGATTTTCCATAGTTATGTTAGTTTACGAGAGGGTAATATGTTTTTATAATAATGGATCAATAATGGTCATTATCCCATAGTTCTTCTCCATAATATCCTCATCAATCCCAGTCAAGCTCCAAAATTGCCCAACATGGTTTTTGGGAATTCAAAGTCTTACGATGTCTTACGTATACCCAGGCAAAGTCTTACGACTTGATGGAATCATCTGATGACAAAAGATCCTCAATACCCTCTGGTAAACTAACAGTTTACGAACTGGAAAATCACTATGTTCATAGCTAAATCAACTATGACCCATGACGGATCCATGGTGCTGGTTATGCTAACATAAAGGGGGTATATTGATGGGATCCATGGCACACCATATATAGCAGCACCCCGGCCTCGTCTTGGAAGCCTCGCGCTGCACCACCCATGACGCCCAGACCGCTCACCGCGGCTGCGCGCACCTCGCAAGGGCGAGGTAAATGGCATGGTTCACCTGGAAAAATGGAGGAAAATCAGAGAATTTGTTGGGGGGCTCCCTAGATTGCTAAGTTGCAATCTGAATCACTACTATAACCATCTATAACCTATAACTAGGGATAACTGTTGGGTTGATTAGGGAGATACGACTATAGTTTTATAAAGATGCCAACTTATAATTAGGTCCCGCTTTGTAGGGATTTCTGGGATATTTTGACGGGATATTTCACGGGATGATCTACACTCTGGCATGCAACTCCCATTTGAGTTCCTTTGACGCTTCTTTGTTGATGCTTCATTTTCCATGGCTAGCTGTTGCTTTGCTGGAGACTCAAAAAACTAATTCTTGGCTGGTGGTGTTACAATGTTCAAAATATGTTCAAATGATGATCTAAAGAAATACGTAACAAAGCAATGATTCACCCATCAAACCAAGGTTGACCCACTCGGAAATACGCCACCATTTCTTTCCGGGGGTTCAAAAATTGGGGACCTTGGCCTAGAGGCTAGAGGAATTCGATATTTCTCCCAAAGTTAGATGGAGATGTTTCTGCCACCACCAATGCTACACTGAAAGCTATAGCAGTATCATCTAGTCACTGTAAAAATCATCCCCATCAATAGGCAAAACATGTATGGGGTTGTCTGATGTTGTCTGAACATACGGTACACCCAACCCCCGTTTTATCAATGGTCATCATTCTCATTTTGTCGATATTAAATTTGCATAAATTCACCTGTCTCCCCCCTTTTCAGACATCACGGTATCCAGCACCTGTTTAGGGGTTACATGGGGTTACAAATAATGATGTAAGACTTTTTAGTACATATGCCCATGAAGATGGTAAGATGAAGTTGTACTACCCATCCAGTTGCTTCAGATATCTTCAGATGGCATCTTCCCATATTCCCAATATGAAATTCCCATTCATATCATTCATATTCCTGAAATATCCTGAACTTTCACTGGTTGGTGGTGCAATAACCATCTTGAAAAATATGAGTTCGTCAATGGGAAGGATGACATCCCATATATGAAATGGAAAATAAAATTCATGCTTGAAACCACCAATCAGTTCAGATATCCATTAGATACCCTCTGGCAAACTAACAGTTTGCTATTGAAAATGGCCCAGTCGAAATAGTGAGTTTTCCCATGAAAAATGGGTGGATCTTTCCATAGTTTTTCGTCTGTTCACCAGGCCGGGTATGTTCCATGGATGTCCCATCCCCATCCCCAATCGATCCCGGATCTTGCGCCTCGGGGCTCGGGTCCATCAGCTGAGTGGCGACTACGCCCACATAGCACTCCGCTAAGCTTTCATGTCTTGCGAGGCACCAGACCTCGGGTGAGCGCAGGGGAGGCTCTGGGGCCAAGATTCTACCAAGATTTTTATGGAGTGAGTGGGCCGCTCTGGGGCTATGGCATAAGAATTTACCCAAAAAAAAAGATAGGGCTCTAGTTCTGATGATGGGATTCTTATATATGTTTCGGGGTAAGATGGGGATATGACCAACATCCATATGTTTCTTTATATCCCCTGACACCAGGATATTTTGGGGTAGTTACTCCTGAGAATTATTTGGGTGACGTCGCAGTGAGGTCTTTATAATGTATCCAGATATCATGGAGTAATATGATCAGGTCAAAAAACAGGTGGATGAATTACATTTAATTACTAAGGTATACTAAGGTCATAGTTATAACTTGCAACACCCAAAAACCTACCCTCTGGTAATTTAACGTAGCTATTGAAAATGACCATTTATAGTGAGTTTTCCCATTAAAAATTGTGATTTTCCATAGTTATGTTAGTTTACCTGAGGGTAGCTAGTTCTACAGGATATCTGTAGATGTCAGGCTGGTTTGTTCACTACTTAAGATACAGAAACCCCAGTGATTTCATGGTGTTTCCATCCCACTCAGCCCCTGACAGCTGCGGCACGCACCTGGAAAAAAACCACAACGGATCGGAATTATGGAGATGCCACTGCTATCAATTTTAATGACAAATATGGATGTAATTGTATGATATATGGATTATCTTGTAGGGCAACTGTAGATTATCTGGATTCTGGATTGTATCCCGAGCCGCGCCTCTGCCTCTTGATCAGTGATTGCCTTGAAGACTTCATGGCCTCACAAGTCGCCAACCATTTTTTTTCGATGTCGGGGGGGTAAATCTGCAGTTTCTGGACAAGTTCATATATTAGTAGAGAATAGTAGAGATATAAATACTATAAGTACTGTCATAATTAATATCATTCTCATTGTTACTATCAACCACTATTATCAACCACTGTTTACAATTACAACATGTCTCACAACATTTTTTCACAACTTGTCATATTCATATAATTATATAGATATACCATATATATATATATCATAATATTATGTAAGACTATGATATATATTTATATATATGAATGATAGATAAATATATATATATATATACACCATATATATATATATCATACCATATATCAAATTCCATATTATGACCATTTTACCTGGCTCTACCCAACAAAATCAGACCGGGCTCTCCGGGCAATACTCCTCGGCACCTCTGACCAAGTCGGCTGCGGCCGTCAAGGCAGCGCACCTCCCCCGGTCGACCCAGACGGGGACGGGGGAAGGAGGTCCCACCCATGGACGATGGGTCGGGTTTGTCATGTTTTTTCCACCGGTTTAAACAACCGGTTGTTCAACTGATAGTTTTCCACGTTACTTTAATTTTTTAGGATCTTGTTTTTGGAGCGGTTGCATGGCTTGTGAAGATCTTTTGATCCTTAGATCTTCTGGATCCGGCCCTCTGGCAATCTAACCTGGCTGGACAATCACCATTTCTCTCTAGCTACCGTCTACGTCGGGACTTACCAGCCTTTGATCAGCTAGTGAGACGGGTATCATACTGTACGTAACTTATAAAATATGTATAGATATATATATATATATACATACTGGTTGGTGGTTTAAGCATCTTCAAGAATATTAGTCAATGGGAAGGATTATCCCATATGTATATATATATATATGGAACAATAAAAATGGTCCAAACCGCCAACCAGTATATACATATACCTCAAGAAGATTGTTCTTTTCGCTTTGGTATAGTGGTTATCATCTCCTTCTGGGTTGTTCTTAATTGGGCGGAACCCTCTTTTTCCCCACCTGCCAGGTGAGGGTTGTTAGATTTTATGTCAGTTGCCTCCTCCTGCCTCCTGCCTCCTGCCTCCTCCTCCTCCTCCTCCTCCTCCTCTCCTCCTCGTCCTCCTCGTCCTCCTTGTCATCCTTGTCGTCCTTGTCGTCTCGTCCTTCGCTCAACTGCGACCCGCGATCCACAGTGTTCTCTGCCGGACCTCAACCACGACCATCCACGCCCAGTGTTCCCTGCCGGACCTCAACCACGACCATCCACGCCCAGTGTTCCCTGCCGGACCTCAACCACGACCATCCACGCCCAGTGTTCCCTGCCGGACCTCAACCGCGAGTATCCACGCCAAGTGTTCCCTGCCGGACCTCATGTAGGAAGATATGGGACAAAGAATGTGCAGAAGAAAGTTAGAAAGAATGTCAGAAAGAATGTCAGAAGATATGCCAGAAGATATGCCAGATAGATGCCAAAAAGAATGCCAGATAGAATGCCAGATAGATAGAATGCCAGAAATATGCCAGAATGCCAGAAGATATGCCAGATAGAATATATGCCAGAAGATATGCCAGATAGATATGCCAGAAGATTTGCCAGATAGAATGCCAGAAGATATGTCAGAATATATGCCAGAAGATATGCCAGATAGATGCCAGATGCCAGAAGATATGCCCAGAAGATATGCCAGAAGATATGTCAGATAGAATGCCAGAAGATATGCCAGATAGAATGCCAGAAGATTTGCCAGATAGATGCCAGAAGATATGCAGAATATATGCCAGAAGCCAGAAGATATGCCAGATAGAATGCCAGAAGAATGCCAGAAGATATGTCAGCCAGAAGATATGCCAGATAGAATGCCAGATAGAATGCCAGATCCAGATAGAATGCCAGAAGATATGCCAGATAGAATGCCAGAAGATATGTCAGATAGAATGCCAGAAGATATGCCAGATAGAGATATGCAGAAGATAGAAGATATGCCAGATATGCCAGAAGATATGCAGATGCCAGAAGATATGCCAGAAGAATGCCAGATAGAATGCCAGATATGAGATAGAATGCCAGAAGATATGCCAGATAGAATGCCAGAAGATTTGCCAGATAGAATGCCAGAAGATATGCCAGAAGATATGCCAGAAGATATGCCAGATAGAATGCCAAATAGAATGTCAGAAGATATGTCAGATAGAATGCCAGAAGATGTGCCAGTAAGAACATGTATAAATGTCATGGTGGGGATCACACGAAGTAAAGTAATTGTATATTTTTTTTGTATCTTTTTTGCCAACCAGATCAACCAGTGAGAAAAAGACATCGGACAAAAAATGCCACGATCTTCATATTTTCAATGTACATTCGGGATCTGAAGGGTAATTCACATCATTTAACATCATTTAACATCTTTTGGTCTCAGGGATTCTATGTTTTCACATACAGGATGGGGCCCCCAAGATAGCTAAGTTGGTTTATGAGTGGCTTAACTATGGTTTATGGTAGATATAACTATAGACAACTATGGTATTCATGGGGTTTATAAACCAACTTACAACTGGAGGGCCCCATCCTGTACCCATCTGTAGGGATTCTGGCTGGTTAACACTCACGCCTCACGGGCGCTGAGGGATCTTCAAAGGCTTGTGCTAAGCCTGGAAGCGCCTGCGGAAATGACCACATTTTTGCGGCTAAAACCGGAACCGGTGAAACCGGAACCCCAAACAAAATTGGGGGATTTTGACCAATACTGGTTGGTGGTGCAACAACCATCTTGAAAAATATGAGTTCGTCAATGGGAAGGATGACATCCCATATATTATTTCAAAAATGTTTGAAACCACCAAGCAGAATAAAAAATGGGGCTTGTTCAGCATCAAAATTCTAGTTGAGAGTTCAAACTATAAAGGGGTGACAACACGGTTTTTCACCAGGAAATTTGGACAACACTATCTCCTATAGGATGTCGGAATTCTCAGCTGTAGATCGTCATTGATCCTATGTGGTGGACATCTGCAGTTCTTCGACATCTGTAATCAAAGGTGGCTTGGAAAGTCCATCATTGATGATGCCCCGGCTGCCACGTTTCAAGACACTGGGGGGATGCCATTGATCATATAAACAAGTAATTCTGCAATACACTAATACAGTTACAAATCTGTGTATATATAGTATTTGGTTCGATTTGGTTCGTAGAAAACTCTCTCAGGTTCGCATATTTAAGTACTTTTCTTGATTGATGTTTGTTTCAGTCTATCATCACCCATCATCACCTATCATTTAGGTGATTTTCCCAGCTAGAATCTTAAAACCTTCCATTTAGTTCGGGGACTTTCCATGGAATTTCATGTACGATGATTTTCGCTAGAACCTTCCATTTATAATCATTTAAAAGCATGGCTTATAACCATCATTTAGTAAGATGATATCCCCAGCTATAAACCTCCCATGTATAGGGAAATGTCCCTAATATGTTCCCCATGCTTACCCTCTGGTAATTTCTTACATAGCTATTGAAAATGACCCATTTAGTTCGTTGATTTACCGAACTTAAAGATGGTGATGTTCCAGTTCGCTACGTTAGTTTACCAGGCCGGGTATCTCACAATTTTTTTGCCTGAAAATCCTTGGATGAAAACCAGCTTGAAGCGCGCCTCCGGCATCCGCAGCGCGCCCAAGGCCCCGCAGGCCGCGGCACGTACCTGGTGCTTCTCGAAGTGCGGGAAAACCCTGGGGAAATGGATGGGAATTTCTGAATTTCGTTGGCACATGATGGAAATGTCATCTAAAGTAGGAATGTCATCTTTCCTTGGGAAATACCCTCTGGTAAACTGACATAGCGAACTGGAAAATCACTATCTTTAATGGGTAAATCCACTATTTCGACTGGGCCATGTTCAATAGCAAACTGTTAGTTTACCAGAGGGTAGTTTGAAGAAATGAAGAAAGTTGTAAATACACGTGAAAACCATTCATGACATCTTGAAAACCTCTTACTATATATCTAGCTAGGACCAAAGCCTATGGAATCCCTTTGTCTGAAAATTGCACCCTCAAGAACGGTTAAAACTTCATAGGGAAAATCATAGTGACCCAAAAAAATTAGGGGCAGACCCATATGGCTGGACCTGGATCATCTCTCCCCTGGATTTCACTGATCCGCTACCATGGACCAAAACCAATAAAGTGATTCAATAGGTAGCTTCTTAGAGTACTGTACATGAATCATAAAAAAATATATATATACACAGTACATTTGAACATTACCCTCTGGTGAACTAACATAGCAATGGAAAATCACCATTCTTACTAGGAAAATCCACTATAAATAGCCATTTTCCATTGCTATGTTAGTTCACCAGAGGGTACAAACACATTTGATGATGTCGTTTCACACGCAACCGACATAAGCGCCTTGCAATGGTTCAAATTTCGAGATCCCATTCACCAACTGAACCCCAACTGGGGGGTCATTTTAGGTCATCCCATAGGGGAAACAAGCCAATTTCATAAAGCTCTCTATTGGGGATAGTGACTATCTCTGTATTCACATCCCATCATGTTCATGAACATTTTCCATTTCTTACCACTATATTTTTTCTATAGTATCCCATTTAAAAAAAAAAAAATCACGTTTCGATGTATTACATAATTATCCCATGATTATGCTTCAATCTCCCACTCTGCTCCTATTTCAATCCATATTATCCCATGAATATCCTACGACTATAGAATTATTGTCATTCATGTTCCATATTACTACTATATCAACCAGTACCATCTGGTAAATTTTCACATAACGAACTGGAAAATCCACCCATTTTCAATAGGTAAACCATCTATTTCTATGGGCCATGGCTTCCATGGCTATGTTAATAACCAGAGGGTATATTCTCTATATATTCTCAACTTGTCACATGGTGATGCCAGGCTCAAACAGTTGGATCCCCACCAGATAGAAGTCGTCCCGCAGTGCTCCGATCAGCGCTGGAAGGTACTCGCTGGCCGCCTCTGCGGGTGACCAGCGAGTGACCGTCTGGGCGCACCCAAAGTGATGTTTGTTGGTTTATAAACCATAGTAACTAGTTCTATTTATATATTATATATTATGTATATATACGTATATATATATATATATGTGTGTGTGTATGAATAATTATATAGATACCATAAACCCTAGTGAAATTGGAGTATGATACTTATGCTTATTTGTAGGGGCCAGTATCAACTAAAGTTGTGAATGTTGGTTTATAAACAGCAGGGATACTATAGTTATAAAATGTTATTTGCGTATCATAAACCATAGTGAAATTGGAGTTATGTTCACCAGCGCAACGCGATTTCGTTTGGGGGCCTCACTTTGTGATACGTTATCCAAGAAAAAAAAGAATTTAACCCAAAAAACACATTGGATATATATATATATCATTGGAAATTCATGTTAGATTCATGGCTGATCATCGAATCTTCTTTCCTGGCCTTATCTGGTAGTAAACATACAAAAAACGATGGAAACTCAGCGAGTTGCCATGGCCTCACCCAGCTTCGCCATTGCTTCAGCCGCGGCAAGACGCACCTGCCAATGCCCATCCAACAGGCCCTGGCCGCCAGTTGAAAAATGGTGAGAAAAATGGGGATTTCACCAACGAGCATGGGGATAGTCATGGGAAATTCATGGGAAATTCATGCAGAAATAAAAATTTCATGGTTCTGAATTCGATGGCGAATTGAAGAAGTACTTCGGAGATTTGATGATCCAAATCCAAATGGGATTGAGGATGATTAAAAAAATTATCAATCCATTGGGTACCCTCTGGTAATTTAACATAGCTATAGAAAATCCACCCATTTTATTGCTGGGAAAATCCACTATTTCGACTGGGCCATCTTCAATAGCAAACTGTTAGTTGTTAGTTTACCGGAGGGTAATTCTGGTATCCAATGATGATTGAGAGGGATTGAGAGGGAAGTCCAAATGGATGAGCACACCTCATCTCCGGCATTTTGTTGTATGATTTTTTTCATGCGAGTTTTGTTGGTTAGAACTTATGGACCTTATGGAGAAAAATAACTATTTTTATGGGCTAAGTCATAATCCTATCAAATCATCTTAAATCCCAATTATTGTTGCTTGAATCCCATGAAAAATCATTAAAAAATCGCCCATGTTTTATTGACTCAGACCTGTAAAAACTCTCCTTTCTGTTGGGTTAAATCCCACATTTCTACAGTTCTGCCCCCATTGCAAAAGGACCCACCTGCGCCACTGCTTTGGCACTACCTCTGGCGCCCATGGCACCCAGGGCCATGATAGCCGCACCTTGGAGGATTCCGGAAATTGGTTATCCCGATTGCTGATGGTGAAAAATCATACCCTCTGGTAATTTAACATAGCTATAGAAAATCCACCCATTTTATTGCTGGGAAAATCCACTATTTCGACTGGGCCATGTTCAATACCGTAGGGTATTGCCTGGCTTGGAGATTTTGAACTAAGCTATGGTAGGGAAACCTATCAAGAATAATGAGATGGGCAAATGGGGTAGCCGGTACCGGTACGAAAAAACATAGCTAGCTAGGAAATCCCGGCGCTAAATGAAGGTGTATAGCTGGGAACATCATCAAACTCAATGGCTGATTCTCCAGCCAGCGACGTAAACCTCCATCGGGGATGGTGTGTGATTGGGCTTATTACCTTAATAAGATGGGAAAACCTATGGATAATAGTTGAGGCTTAGCCAACCATTATCAATAGGAAATAACATCACAGACTGAGCCTTAATTATACCATAGGTTGAGGCTCAACCCTAGTTATAAGTTGGTTTAGAGGTCCAACAACTAGGGTTAAGAGGGTTAGGTATATCTATAGTCAATGAGGGATGAGAAACCAACTAACAAAACTGGGCGGTACGCCCATATTACTATCGTTATTATTATTCTTATAATTATTGATGTTTTCTTATTATTATTTGTGTTATTATAGCTGGGATACCATAATATAATCCATATTCACCGTATCATAAATAAGAATAAACCATCACATAAACCTCATGTTGCATCCCAGATGGAGATGTACTTAATTTTATAAACCTCAAACTTGGGGATGGCTTATGGCATTGGGTTATTAATAATAGGTTGAGGTTTCCCTACAGTATCCGTACCATAGTTTGAGCCTCAACCAACTATTGTAACCTGTGGATAATAAGGGCTTAGGCAACCATTATATATATATAATCTGGTTGGTGGTTTAACCATCTTGAAAAATATCAGTCAATGGGAAGGATTATCCCATATATTATGGCAAATAAAAAATGTTTGAAACCACCAACCAGTAATCATAGCAACCATAGTAACTATAATAATTAACCAGAGTAATCATACTTATTACCATAGTATTTTCACTCGCCTGAAAACTTCGGCCATTGATGATTATCCCGAAAAAACCTCTGGTAATTTAAAATAGCGAGCTGGAAAATTACCATGTTGAATAGATAAATCAACTATGAATCACCATTTTTCATAGGTAAATCAACTATGAATCACCATTTTTCATAGGTAAATCAACTATGAATCACCATTGTTCATAGGTAAATCAACTATGAATCACCATGTTTCATAGGTACGATGAATCACCATTTTCAATAGGTAAATCAACTATAAATCATAATTGTTCATAGGTAAACCAACTATGAATCAACAATTTCAATAGGTAAATCAACTATGAATCACCATTTTCAGTAGGTAAATCAACTATAAATCACAGTTGTTCATAGGTAAATCAACTATAAATCACCATTTTCAATAGGTAAATCAACTATAAATCACAATTGTTCATAGGTAAATCAACTATGAATCACCATTTTCAATAGTCATGTTAAATGACTGGGCATCCCTTGCAGCGCGGCATAGCCATCTCCGCGGGCACCCGCTGCCCCGCGCTGCTTAGCTGCGGCTTCGGCGCCTCCTATGGAAAATCCCTGGGAGTTGACCATCAAACATGGTGAAAAATGGGGGATTGAAGCCTCAGATTGGCTTTGTGATCAATGGTATACTCTATATATAATATGGATATAATATTATATTATTCTATTCTATTTTATTATATATTTATTATATTATGTTATATTATGTTATATTATGTTATATTATGTTATATTATGTTATATTATATTGTATAATATTATGTTATATTTTGTTGTGTTATATTATATTATATATTATATTCTATATTATATTATATTACAATATTATTTATTATATTATTTATTATATTATATAATATAATACATTATATTATATATTATATTATATTATATATTATATATTATATATTATATATTATATATTATATATTATATATTATATATTATATATTATATATTATATATTATATATTATATATTATATATTATATTATATATTATATATTATATTATATATTATATATTATATATTATATATTATATATTATATTATATTATATATTATATATTATATTATATATTATATATTATATATTATATATTATATTATATATTATATATTATATTATATATTATATTGTATATTATATATTATATTATATATTATATATTATATATTGTATTATATATATTACATATTATATATATTACATCTTACATATTGTATATTATATATTATATATTATATATTATATATTTTATTTATATATATAATTATTATATGTATATTATAATTAGATATATAATATCCATCAACAATGGAACTAGTATGTTCATGGTAATCTATCCAAAGATATCCCACTATATCCCCATGATATCCTCAGTGTGGTTGCTATTCTATCAAGGAAAAAACCCATGAAACCATATACAAGCCAGTCCTGATACATGCTTTAAACACATAATGACATGGATTCTCTCTCATATCACGGTTTCCATAAATTAAAACATTAATAAAATGTCACTTCACTGAACAATAGCACTATTGAGGCTTAACACGCACTGCTCATATCCGGTTATATCCTGTTACAGTATATCCAGCTGCATTGATCCTCCGAGTTAGCTTACACCGAGTCACCCCAAGTCACCCATCGAGATCCATCAATACCAATGTTGCGTAAATCCCTGTGCTAAATCCATTAAACCCCGGAAATAAAACCAGAAGATCCCCTGGCGCGGGTCAAACCATCATTTGTATAATTAGCCATGTCTAAGTGTTAACTCCCAGTATATCCCCAGGTAAATACCATTAAATCCAAGTAAATACCATGAAACTAGCATGAAAATGCTATCAAGTCCCATTGAATCATCAAATCAGCATGAAGTCACCATATAAAATCACAAAAAAAAGCCTCTAAAGAAATCGGACAACAAATTCGCATTCACCATCCAAAATCACCATAAACATCCTACCATCCTACAGTCGCCCTCCTAGCTGTTTGGCTTTCCGCCAGCTCCCGCAGTCGTCCTCCATATCACTGACCAAGGTGGCCACCAACTCGGCACTGAGCTTCGCCTCGCTGCCCATCTGCGCCAAGGCCACACAGCAAGCCTCGCATGGGAAATTCCCTATGAATGGAGGCTTTTAATATGTTCTAATATGTTCTAATGGGTATATCCAACATTATCCAACTATAATTCTGGGTAAATTATCATATTTCACTAACCTGAATTAAGGCCATTTGGGGATGATTTCCCTTACTAACCATTATTCCCAGGGGAGGACAGTGATCAAATTTACCCAGAATTGTGTGCTCCCTTCATACTGGTTGGTTGAGAACGGAATTATTCTCCGTTTATTGCGATAATCCCCAATACAGTGGTCAGTGGTTAGTGATGGTTAGTGTAATCCCCAAACTCATCACATCAACCAACGGAGGTCTAGCAGCCACTGCTCACTAATGGTGTGAATCCAACGATCATCAACCAACTCTGGTCATTTGTTGCATAGCTATTGAAAATCCCCCATTTACAGTTGATTTACCCATTTAAAAAATGGGGATGGCAGGCCAGTTCGCTACGTTGGAACAACTACCGAGGCTACCCAGACCCCAAGACCACTGGACGCCAAAAAACCGCTCGTTGGCCGACATCTGAGGATTTCAACATGGCCACGAGCTGGTCGATCTGCGGCCAAGGTGGCTTAACCTACCCTCTGGTCAAACGCAATTGAAAATCCCATAAGGTTTTACTGGGAGAATCTATAAATCAGTGATTTTCCATTGCTATGTTTGACCGGAGGGTAATCCTGCTATGATCAGGGGATTTGATTATCAAAATGGGAACTCAACCCGTAAAAATCTGGACTTGACCCACAGAAAATTGGATCATCCGGAAACTTTGGGTCCAGATCTAAACTAAACCACGAAAAACCTGGATATTGTGATTTTTTAAGTAGGAAGCAGTGCTGTGGCGGAAAGCCTTTGAAGGCTTACCTCATCCTCACAATCCTGGGCATCCTCATCCTCATCATCATCAGAACCACTGCCATCACAATCAAAATGGATAAATCATGGTATAAACAACTACCATTGTTGGTCCTAAATCCCTATTTTTGATAGTTACATCCCCATGCGTGCCAATTAATGTCTAATCTTATTTTTTTTGATCGTTAAATCCGTGGTTGATATTCAATCCGCATCTCTTTGAAAAGAATTTCCCCATTTTTCGATGGATTGGTTTATAGAAGGGAAAATCGTAACCGGAAACCATCGATTTTCCCATGAAATATGGGGCTGTTCGGTTAAGATGTTCCCTTAAACCAATCCAAACATGGAGAAGCACCATCTTTAATTTCGGTAAATCAACTATTTTTACATAGCCATGGCTTCTATGTCGCAGTAACGAATTACCAAAGGCTACCCTCTGGTAAACTAACAGTTTGCTATTGAAAATGGCCCAGTCGAAATAGTGAGTTTTCCCATTAAAAATTGTGATTTTCCATAGTTTTTTGTATGTTTTCCATAGAAATAGTTGATTTCCCTATGAAAATTGGTGATTTTAACCATCGTTTTTTGGGACTGTTTACCAGGCCGGGTCACCACCGTCATAAAACCACCGAATCTTTGGTGAACTCTCCCCGGAGGCACCGTCTCTTTGGAAGCCGCGACCGTCTCCGCCATGCCGCCCAAGGCCAGGGCGGCAGCATAGCCTCGCAACGAGCGACCGAAACCGAAACCGCAACGTTAAACCTCTTTTTTGGGGGGCGAAGTTACGGAATCACCCCTAAAAATAGAAACATGTTAATAATATATATATATTATATTATATATTATATATATTATATATTATATTATATATATATGCTTTCCACTCTAAGCCTAACATGATGGATCTTCTATAGAAACCCTAAAAAAGATATTGTCCGATCAATTTCATAGGCTAATCCTACGAAGTTTACAGATAAATCTACTATCTGTAGTAAATGATAGATGATGCTATAGTTTGTAGATTTATCTGTAAATGATAGTATATACATAATATATATGTATATTATATTATATATATATATATGTTTATAGTAATTTATCAATATGTGTCATCTACTATCCATATAATTTACATCTATGTTTATAGATTTACATGTAATTTATCATATGCATATATAGTAATCTTTGTATTTCATAGTATTTCTTTCTATAGTAATAGTAATAGTAGATTTTAGGAACCCCCCATGGACTTTATCTAAGTCGTCTACAGCGATATTCCCATGTGCCGGGCCACGAGTGCTCACATCCGCATCTGCCAGGCGCTCAGTCACCTTCGGCAGCAGCTTCGCCGGGGCCTGGCTTCAGAGTTCCCCCTGAAAAAAATGCTGAGAAACTGGTGCTTGAGGGTATGGTGGAAACATCAGCCAGAAAAAATTCCTGAATAATGAGAAATTGGGGAAAACCCATGGTTTATTCTGGTTTCTGAAACCATGGTGGATTTTGTTCGGATTTCACCATGAATGATGAGAAATTGGGGATTTTTTGGGGGGAAATTCCACCATGATTTCACCCAAAATCCTTGAGAAACCTTGGGATTTGAGGATGAAAATCGCACCAAAAATATCCACCAAAAATGGGGAATTGAACTATCACTGCGTTGGTTTTAAGGCAAAAAAAGGTCGAAAAGCCATGGTTTTTACTGTAAAATCGAGGGATTTCATGCCAGTGGAGCCAACAAGGTTTGAACTAACAAAGATTGTGCGAACAGACATGAGATTTTCACGGAACCCCTGAATGCCCAGATAGGGGATAGATCCCCTTGGTGAGTCCCCAAAATCTCCCCTTACCAAAGTCCCCTGTTGGCTCAATCCTACAAAACCTCATCAAAATAGAGAAACCCACCTTGGGGCCCAGGAAAGCCATAGCTTTCAAGGCAGAATATGCCAAGCGAGGTGTCGCAAGCCTGGGTCGCTGGGCAAAAAAAGGCTTGGTATCCTACTTGGATAGGCCATGGTTAGGCAGTCAAGTGAATGTTAAGTACATCACTAAGGATGAAGTATAGGATGATGATCGCCAGTTAGCTATCCATGACCCAACTAGGCAGGATCCCCCTTTTTAAACGTTGGCAACACCAGCCTTGGGTCCCCAAGCCCCTTGGCAAATTGGGTCTCTAAAGTCTGGGGAAACCGGGAAACCCACCTGTTTGGGAAAAAACCGACCCCCAAAAAAAAATGCAGAAAAGTTGAAGCCAATCCTAAAGTTTGATAGGTAGAGTTAGCTCGTTCTGCATCTGTATTGGGTTTGCGGCATCAATCACCTTGAGCCAAGGCACATCTCACCCAGCTTCTGTTCTCGAAAATCCTCTGGGAAGCAACTCTCCTGGAGATGTGGGCTGTTCATAGGAACGATTATAGATTGTTCAACTCATGAAGTTGAATATACAATAGTGTTGAACTCATTCAATATTCAAGATTAGATCATGATTGATTCTCGTCGGCATTGATTATGATGATAGTGGAATATGTGATCAGGCAATAGTCAATCAGTCAATTGTTATCTTTTGAATCAAAATCTCAGAACATGAATACTCATTGGAAATTCCATAGCTGTTCTTACTGAAATGCCACAACAAATTGAAATCTTCGATCTCCCATCACCAAAGACCTCCATTTTTTGACAAATTTCGGTGGGATTTCAGGGTTCAAATACCTTCCGGGGGAAGGTTTGGAAGTCGAGGGATCGCACCCCTACTTTTCATGGAACTCACTCTGATTGGATTGGTTTAAGGGAAAATTTACAGGAAACCATAGAGTTTCCCTTCTTTCATATGGGGCTTTCCGGTTAAGATGTTCCCTTCAACCAATCCAATGACACTCTGTTTTCCTAAAAAACAGCACTATATCCCGAGCTGCTGATTTCCGAAGTATCCCTCTCACAGCCGAACAGAAAAGAACAGCCAGTCGTCTTGTGAGCCCATCACACTGACAAAAAAAACCCTCTGTATCTTAGGAGAACCTTCATGTCATCACCATTTATAGAGGATTTTCGGAAAAAAAAAAAACTTGATGAATCCCAAAAAATCTCAAAAAAAATCAGAAGAAAACGTTGATGCCCCGTTGTTTCCCCATTCTCAGATGCACCAAAAAATGTAGGGGTGAGTTATATGTCAAGTAGTTATATCCCATGGAAATATCCTCTGGTAATAACCAATATATTACGTGGATTATATCCAATATATCCCAAGTAGTTATATCCCATATATTACCATTGGATGATGAATACCCTCTGGTAATCAAACGTGGCTGGCTGGAAAAATCCTCGAATGAAATGGCTGATTTTCCAGCTGGCTATGTTGACACCGGAGCCCCAGTAGCTCCGATACATACATCATTCTCGTGATGTCGCGGTGAGGTCGGTATGATTCATCCAGATTAATAGATATTATATATATATATATGTAAGAGATGATTTCCCCCATGATTCTCGATTTTCCATGGTGAAACATGTGAAACACATTCCAATAGCCTTTCTCACATGCTTTTCCCATTTTTTTTTTCGGCTTTTCAGATGTTCCCCATGTTTTTCCATGACTTTCCCATGGATGTTTCCCATGGTTTTCCCATGTTTCTCCCATGTTTCCCATCCACCAGCACCAACCCAGCCCCGCGCCGCTTCACGCGTCAGCGCACTCAGCTGCGCCAGAACCTCCACCAAGGCGCCCACGACTTCGGGCACCTCCCGTCATGGCCATGGTTTAATGATGTTTAATGGGTATCAATTATAATGGCCATGGTTTAATGAGGTTTAATGATGTTTAATGGTTTAATGATGTTTAATTAAGTTAGTTTATAACCCCCATCAACTAGTTTGATATATCTACCATAAGTCCTACTTATTGTAGTTATGTTCACCAACTTAGCTATCGAACTGGGGCACCACTATGTGGGTATCAATTACCATGGCTATTTGTTCATTCATTGGAGGGACCTAGGACCTACCATATAAGGCCTAAGGATCCTGAAATGACCAGGGGTATTTTCATGGTTTAACCAATTTTTCATGGCTATGAAGCATGGTAATGATGGACTATATGGATGTATATTATATCTATATCGGGTTGGTGGCTATTTGTCAATGAGTCATTGTCAATTTTTGGGTATTGATACAGTGGCTATTTAGGTTCCTCGATTACCATGGTTTGACAAATGTTTAATGGTTATTTGTCAATGGTCATTTCAGGAATCGATTCATTGGAGGGACCTACCATTAGCAAAAGGGCCTAAGGATCCTGAAATTACCATTGAATTTGTGGTTTAAGCAATTGTTCATGGCTATGAAGCATGGTTTCATACCATTTTCATGTGAAACCAGGGAGGATGATGGTTAATAAAAAATGTCCGTGCGTTCTATCTTTTGGGAATGCTAAGTTGGAAAAATTCAAAACTGTTTGATTGATGGTGTTAAGTATCTAATTTATCTAATGTATGATCATGTTTGATGGTGTGTCATGTTCACCATTGATGGTAGATGATTCTTGATGGTGTTTCACCATGCTGTTTCATGGTGGTTTTCACCATGGCACCTGGAGTTTCAAATCCAGCGAAACCAGGGATGGCATGATCAAACACAGTCGAAACAGCATCAAAAATACCTTGGGATTGCCACATTCTGAGTCTACATCTTTCCAGTGTTATGTGTCTGCAAAGATATACCATGTGGATGCATATTATCTATATATAATATATTATTGTATATTATTATATATAATATATTATTATATATATATTATATATATATTATTATATATATATATTATATTATATATATTATATACAGTATATATATATACGTGTGAATGGGTTTTTGACCAAAAAATAGTGGATTTTCCCAGATTGCATTTCTTTATGCAGAAAATGATTGTCTGAACACGTCTAAACCATAGAATGCTGGGGTCCTGCTTTCAGACAAAACCCATGAAAAAAAACTGCTTGTGAACCATGCCAGTCCGGTCCAAGCAGGGAGGTGTTCACTGGAAAAAGCTGGAGATTTTATGTAGAAAATAATAGAACAAATCCATGTTTCACTGATAAACAATCTTCTCATGGGTAATGGCTCCGAAACAGGATTGATACCAAGTACGCATAAGATTTGTCATGCCTTTGTACTTACCCATTCCAAAACACCCAAAAAAAATGATAAAAATGGTGGTTCATAAGTTTGAGTTGTAATGTGCCCAATTGGGATTTTCGGATTTTGAGATTAAGTGTGTCCGGTGTGTCCGAAAATCGCGCACGCCCCAATTGACATCTTTTAAATAAGGAACATGTGGAAAAATGATCGTCAACCACTGGACTTAGAGGTACCCTGTTTTAAAAGAAACCTGTATCTGTTTGATAAAGAATTGACTTGATGATTTAGCCTAAGATCTTGCTGATCAAACCCCCACTCCTTAGTAACTTCATGTACTTGGTATGCTGCCAGCACCCCAAATACTAGAGGTGCAAATTGGGTGAATGACCCCTTTGTGGCTACCTTTTTCATAGGTTTTTCAACAATCCACTTATTGATCCAAATCACTTCACATCCCTTGGCTTAACCTGCTCGGTCTGCAAAAGGTCGTGCAGCTGCAACGCTTGTCGCGTGGCTTTCAGCTCCGCGAGCGTTCCTGGGATCGGTAAGCAGGAGGACCAAAAATGTGCTCTTGGCGAAACCCATCAGAAATGGGGATGGAAAACCTGATTTAGCCCATCGAAAAAAATTGCATCGGGGATTTATCAGCATACAAAGCTTCGGATTTTGCCGGCAGAATGGGAGTGTCACCAGCAGAAATTGGATTTCACCAGCAGAAATTGAATTCAAGATGACTTATGCGGCAAACATCTATTGTTGTGTCTCATTTTCAGGTGCCTACCATGTGTGCAGGTCGTCTCGGAAGATCCCCTCAAAACAAACTCGTTTGGGGAGCCACAACCTCACCATGTTTCCGGAGCTTAAAGATCCTAAAAAATCCTAAAAACTGCGCTTCGTAAGGGGATTTCGTATTACGGGGAATGGTTATTGACTAAGCAAAACCCTTCAGTAATCCAACTTGACAGCCTCTAGATCCCATTAAAAATTGGAGCTGCGGCTTGACGTTTACCGTATCCAGTGCCGAACTGTTCAGTGGAAGAGTTTAAGAAGTTTTAAGAAAACATTTTAGAGGCATTGATGGTTTTTTTAAAAAAATGTAAAGACCATATGGTTTCCGCTGAAGATTTCCCTCAAACCATTAGAAAATGCCCATGTCGGGCCAAAGAACAACCCACCCCCCGCGTCAGATCCACACCCAGCGTCTCAAGGCTGCACAGCGCACGGGCACGCTGCGGCCGCTGAGGCATTGGGCCACCTGGCGAACCTGGGCGGGAGCTCCGGCGGGAAGAAATAAGCACAATGTGTCGCATGGATTTGTAGCGAGAGAGACAGAATGAAAGAAAGAAAGAAAGAAAAAAGACAAATAGATAGATTAGACTAGAGTAGACTAGATTAGATTAGATTAGATTAGATTGACAGACAGACAGAAAGACAGCCAGCCAGACAGACAGACAGGACGGACAGGACGGACAGGACGGACAGGACAGGACGGACGGACAAACGGACGGACAGACAGACAGACAAACAGACAGATAGAGAGATGGACAAATGGACAGATAGACAGATAGACAAATAGATAGACAGATAGACAGACAGATAGATAGGCAGATAGATAGATAGACAGATAGACAGATAGATAGATAGATAGATCGATAAGAGGGAGAGAGAGAGAGAGAGATGATACGAGCAGATTTGTTTTAGATCATTGAATTACATAATTTGTATATACAGTATCTATAGATATATAATTATATAACTATGTGTATATATACAAATATATATATATAGGCTTCAATATATCATGTGTAGCCCAGGCACCACCAGCGCCTTTCGGGTGGGCTGGATGTTTGAGCCTCGGGAAGCGAAAAAGACTTCAGATTGGAACCTCATCCAGCTATAGTTCATTAAAGAAACAACTGGGAAAACCATGGTATATATATAATATATTATTATATATTATTATTATTATGATTGTTAATGTCTCTAGTGTATACATATTATGTCACTATGAAAACTATAGTTATATCTATATCTACCATAAACCATGGTTTTTTCAGGTCAGAAATGTCATAAAATGTTCATCCATGTTCATCCTTTCTCTTGTCATTGCTCTTCTGACATTTCAGGACTATGCATCGGAATACACCGGGCTTCCTTGGTTCACCCTGCTTGGTCATGTTCCATACAAGGTGGTGCTCCCCAGTTATGTTTGGTGTGTATACCTCATCATCGATGTATCTACCATAAACCCAAGTGTTAATCTAGCTACATTGAAGCAATCTAAGATCGCTTACTGGAATAACTAGGGTTTTCTGATGAGTATAACCATAGTTAATTGGGATAATCCAGTTTAGCTATCGTTTCCGGGCATCACATTCTCCAAAAAGAAGAGTTCCAGTACCTCCATCCTGCGTTGCTTGGACCGTTCAACCAGCGATGCTTCCACCATGCTACTGCTGCCCTCTGGTCATGGCCAGAAAATCCGTCGGATTTTTTTCATCCGCCATCTTTTTTGGGACACCGGAGGGGATCAACTGAGATCCCTGGCCCATCTTGCCCAGAGCATCCAGCGCTGCCAACACGCAATTCTCATCCATCTGCAGCAGGTGCAGCAACGCCTTCGCCGGTGACGAAAGCCAGGAAAACCACATGGAAAACCATGGGAAAATGGTAACTTCACCTAGAAAGATGGGGGAGTTCAATCGGATTTTAGAGCTGATTGATGTTGGCGAAGTTGGTGCACAGAAGTGCAAGTTCATCAATGATCGAACTAGCTCATGGGGGGTTATAAACCAACCTCTGACTGGGTGGTATACACAATGTTATGAATAAAGTATTAATGAATTATAAGCGGTGATCAAGAAGTTATATAGGTAAATCATCCTTAATCCTTCATTCCATATTATATATATACATATATATATATGTATAAATATACATATATATATATATAAATATAAATATCTATATTTTTATACATCTGGTTGGTGGTTTCAACCCCTCTGAAAAATATTAGTCAGTTGGGAGTATTATTCCCAGATATTATTGAAAAATAAAAGCCATGTTCCAAACCACCAACCAGATATCTGTGTGTGTGCTTAATTCACCTATTTTTGGCGAAATCATCCGAACAGGGTCATCCTGGAAAACCACAGTTTCCCCATCGTTTTCCCTAAATCCCAATGGTTCTTGCTCCAGTCACCATGAAAAATTCGAAATCTCAAATGTTCCTAAGCTAAAGTCACCATGAAATTCATGAAATTCCATGGAGATCACCCATTTTCCTATGGTGTTTCCTATGGTTTTCCTATGGTTTTCCTTCCCCCGGAGCCACGGCACCAGCCCACCGGGCCCAGGCCCACCTCCTCATAGCGCTGTCCAGAGACCTGCGCCACAGCCATGGCTCGAGCCGCCAGCGCGGCCACGGAGCTGTCGCGGTGCCTTCAGGGGAAATCCTCGAAACGCCATGGGTTTTTTCCCAGCAAATCTGGGGGGTTTTCCAGATTTTCCCTACCAACTGACCAACTCCAATGATTTCACAAAAAATGGATTTTCCCAACTGACCAACTCCAATGATTTTTTTGAAAAATGGAGGGATCTCAGAGGGATGTCCATGGGATTTTTTGTGAGATGAGGATTTCAGATGTTCATGGGATTTCATGGTGACTGAAGCATCAAAAAGATGGATAAAATCCCATCAAACATTGGGGTTTAACCAGCAAAAATGGGTTGACTGACACGAATTGACGATTTCCATGACATTTCCCCAAGCGGAATTGTGATTTAGTGGGATTTAATAAAACAAATTGGGGACTTGATGGGATTGAAGCAAGCAAAATGGTGATTTACCAGGGCCTACAAGGGTTTCAACAACAATAATTGGTGGTTGAATGGTCTTCCAGCAGCAAAAATGTGGCTTTGATGTGATTTGACCATCAAGAGTATTAGAGAGATACAATGTGGGGCCACAACAGATAGGATTGCAGCAAACATGTGGGTTTGACATGGGTTGACATGGGTTGACATGGTAGTAATCAAGTGGTTGCAAGTTATGGATGTTGGTTTAGTTGGTCTAGTTAAAGCCATTGAACTGCAGATCTTATGGATGTTGGTTTACCATGGTTTACCTGTAGTTGCACCAACTGCAGATAGATCCATAAATTCCATAACGTATAAATCCAAGAGGTGTTGGAATTGTTTAAACCACCAAAGACCTACCTTGGGAGCCTCACATTGTAGATTTTGGGAACCATCTATGGAATCTATGGTTCGTCGGGATTCAATATGTTGATTATGTTGTGAGCCTCAGTTGTGATTGTTATCGTCGGGAGTTTTCGTGTGTGATCCATTTGTGATTCCCCAAACCCCACTGGCTTGGGCTATCATAATGTTGGATGATAAAACCCCATTGGATGATGTTGGGCTATCATATGTTATCCTCTTGTAATTTAACAGTTTGCTATGGAACATGACCATTGAAATAGTGAGTTTTCCCATGAAAAAATGGTGATTTTCCATAGGGTAGGCTATCCCGCGATGATTCCACAGAAATTCTGGGCATGGGCAAGGAGCAGTGATGAATCGAAAGCCATGGCAGCCATACTCCCACTGAATCTTAGGTAACAAAAAAGGGGCAACTATCAGTAGAGTGATTAGATTCATTAGATGCGCCAGGAATCTGGGTTTAGAAATTGATGAGGATTTGTTTTTTCATTCGCAAAACCTAAAGAGTTCACCCAAAAAATCTGGGGGTGCACCTTCACCCTCAATGGTTACCATCACGGTGCACCTCAAGAGCCGCCCGATGCATTCAACGACCTGTCTCGAGTTACGCCAAAAGTAGCGGAACGGTGGACGGACTCGGCGACTCGGAACTCATGCCATGTCAAGGACAACGGAAGATATGGGCAGATATGGGGATAATTTGGGATAATGATGGGCAGATATATGGCAAATATGTGGCAGATATATGGAGATGTATGGAGATATATGGAGATATATGGAGATATACGGAGATATACGGAGATATATGGAGATATATGGAGATATACGGAGATATATGGAGATATATGGAGATATATGGAGATATATGGAGATATATGGAGATATATGGAGATATATGGAGATATATGGAGATATATGGAGATATATGGAGATATATGGAGATATATGGAGATATATGGAGATATATGGAGATATATGGAGATATACGGAGATATATGGAGATATATGGAGATATATGGAGATATATGGAGATATATGGAGATATATGGAGATATATGGAGATATATGGAGATATATGGAGATATATGGAGTATGGTCATCCATCATCCATCTTCTTCCTTGTCAGACCTTTGATACTGGGCATATTTTTCTCGCGATGGATTGATGACGCAACTTCAACTGGGTGGTCGTCCCCTCCCAGGTGCTAAAAAACATATCCTGCTGATTAAAAACAGCACCAAAGCTTTCCCGGAAACCCGTTGGAAAAAATGATTCAACAATTTTCGGAACATATACGGAACAAAACACAATTGTGTACTAATGATAGAAAATTCTATGATACTACAGTAACTCTGGGAATCAAACATGGTTGGCTGGAAAATCCCTCAGTTGGTTCGATGATCTTCCCATCAAAACCTCCATAGGTTGGCACATGGGGCCATGTTTGGTTTCCCAAGTGTAAACCAACCGCAACAAACTTGGATGATTAAAAGTCAAAAACTGGCTAAATCCAAATCCCATCAAGACCATGAAATATCCGTAAATATCCATCAGATCCCCATTTATATACTTCGACGAGACTTTCCTATATTAATGTTCCCCAAAATACTCCCAATTTTATATAGAATTTCCATGAATTTCCCACATGTTTTCCCACATAAGTTCGATGATTCAAGCCGAGAATTCGCCCACCAAAAACTGTGGATGGGCCAGCGAAATCCTGCACCACCAATTTGGGATGGATGCTTGAAACCCATCCAAAATCCATGGGATATAACTAGGTACACGGCTCACAGGCGGCCGTGAGGAATTCAGCACACCAGCAATGCTGAGCATTTGTTTTCCTGCTGATTTACAGTGGTCAGAGCATTCCAGACCATTTTGGATCTTTCACGCAGCCGTGCCATTGGTTAAAGCGGCTTCATCTCGTAATTAGATGGGGAAAAATATGTTTTTTAGTCATTTTGCAATGCAGTCAAACTATTTGTTTCAGTGGATGAAGCCGTCATTGAAAGTCATGATATTTCTTCAGCAGATCGACAAGAGAATATCTTGTAAGGCGGGCAGCCAAGAACGTTATCAGCCCCCCCCAAAACCCCCCCCAAGAAACAACAATGCAAAAATCAAGAGTGTCTTGCAAGTTACAAGAAGAAGTTGATAGCGTGTGCCAGGGTACGGTGCAAGAGAAGAGTGGATAGCGTAGCAGCAAGTCCAAGAGAATATCTCGTAAGGCGGGCAGCCAAGAACGTTATCAGCCCCCCCAAAACCCACCCCAAGAAACAACAATGCAAAAATCAAGAGTGTCTTGCACGTTACAAGAAGAAGTTGATAGCGTGTGCCAGGGTACGGTGCAAGAGAAGAGTGGATAGCGTAGCAGCAAGTCCGAGAGAATATCTTGTAAGGCGGGCAGCCAAGAACGTTATCAGCCCCCCCAAAACCCCCCAAAACCCACGGCCGTCTATAAGCCGTGGTCCAACTACCCTCTGGGAAACGTTTACATAACTATGGAAAGATCCACCCATGTTTTTCATGGGAAAACTCACTATTTCGACTGGACCATTTTCAATAGCTTTTTGTAAACGTTTACCAGAGGCTATATCCCATTAAATCCCATTAAACCACCATTTTCCTATGGTTTTCCTATGGTTTTCCTATTTTCCTATGGTTTTCCTATGGTTTTCCTATGGTTTTCCTATGATATCAACTGGTGATGACCGGATTTCGCAACCACCAAAAACTGCCGTATCCCGAACTGCACCTGCAGCGACTCGATGGTGGCCTTCCCCGCTGAGCAGAGGTGCCGCAGGACCGGCACCACCTCCTCCTGGGATCCGATGGATATACGATATCTGGAGGATAGTATAGATATGTGAAATATATAATTATATATATAGTTCTATATAATTAGATATATATATATATATGTCTATTATATAACATATATAAAATATATAATATTATATATATATATACATGTAGATAAGTATATAATAGTAATAGTATTGTATCATATTGTATCAATATCTTCACCCCCAGTCGTCTCCAGAGCTGCCCCGGCTCCTTCTTGCCATTGTTCAACGCAACGGCGATCTTGTCGGGGTCAATACCTCGGCACTTAACAAGTGTGGCACTAAGTGCCTCGTGACTTGCTTCAGTGTCTTGGTGTACCCTCCCGTCATTTTGCATAGCTATGGCAGCTATGGTATAGATGGCCCGTGTATAGATGATGAAAACCATATCTTAGCTATGAAAATTGGTGGTTTTCCAAAGCAAACTGTTGAAGTACTAGATGGTAAATAAAAGATGCTGCTGGAAATCCTCTGTATCGAAAACGGTTTGTGAACAGGGAGGCAAATCCCCTGTAGTCCAACATGGCATCATGCACTGCAGAAACATCCGCAGGGCTATCGAATGTGGCGGACACCAGCACTGCGTTGCTTGACCAACGCACGTGGGTCCATTCATGAGTCTTCATGGCACGGCGAACCGCAATTTCGGATTCAACTTGGGAATTTATGTCCCAAAATCAACGGATTTCGGGTTTCCAGAACATCATTTTTTGGGGACCCATCCCAAAAATATTGCTTCAAACTACGCCCTCAGCCAAGGGGCTATGTTTGCTAAAGACCGGCTTGCTTGCCTGTAACCGCAGGTTCACCTGGGTTCGAAGAGGCAGGGCCCGGTTACGTCGCAAGTTGGCATCAAGTCCAAGAGGCGTGGTGTGGAATCCGATCAATTTCTGACACCATCCCACCTGTTGATGGCAGCATTTCATCAATTCGTCTACACAACAAACTTCAAGATACTTCAAGGGTCTTTAGCACTCAAGAAACATCCAAAAAACACCAATTCCTCCCAGCCACCGCATTGCCCCGCTGTAGCGCCAACTGGGTCATCACCTGGACGGGTAGATCACTTCCTTTTTCAGGAAACAAAAATAAACAAACAAGGTGGGATTTTCCATAGCGTGTTTTATGTTTACTGGAGGGTCAATGGGGCATCTATAGAGATATCTTAAAATATGACAAAATATGTAGGCAATAGATATGAACTATATATATAGTCCAGTATATTAACACGTATACATACCGTATACATATGTAATCATATGTTAATATGTGCGTCATTATACCAAGAGTTGATCCATATAGATCCTACAAAATCAGTGCTTTTGGTTAAGATCGGTCGGTCTCCCCGCGAAATCGTCAGGTATCTTCAGTGGCTCCCCATTCTCTTCGGTATCACTATATTATATCATGATACATCTACCATAGTGATATATCTACCATAGTGATATATCTACCATAAACATCCATCAACCACAGTGATGGAAAAGTCTACAATAGTCTACATGAGTTTATACCAGCTTATCCAACTGCAAACCCAAAAAACAGTCATCAGCTGGATTTCCCATGATTTCCCCGGTTTCGTTGGTCTTTGATGGTGGCAGAGGGTCGCCCTAACCACCGCTCCCCGTTCAACGAAGGTGCCTCGTCTTGGACGACCCGGCGCTGCTCGGCTCATTCGAGCTGCAACCGCCAGCCGAAACACGCGAAACAGGGCGAGGCCGTGTTTACGGTGTCCAGTCATGGGGATGTGACCAACAGATGCACATGGGGATATTCGACATCCACATGTTTCTTATGTTTGTTTGATTTTGTTTGTTGATAGTGTTATAGTCTGATATCATATGATATCATATGATATCATATGATCATGATCATGAATGTATACAATATGGGGATACAATGGGATAGTATTTCAACAACGATATGGATGGTTGTTTAATGTCGTTTGTTTATAGGATTTTAAATGATTTGACCATCGACGATCGGGCAATACCAGTATTTGATGGGCATCACCTGTTACTTGGTCCTGGAATTTCGGAGACAGTTCAAAACTTGCTGAATATTGAGAAGCAATCCATCATTGGAACACCACACCGTAGCTGTTGTTGAAATGGAACACATCCGCGTCCATCTCCAAAGGTCATTTTCAGCGCGAGCATCAAAGCTTGTTTGGCCTAGTCGGAGCCGTCAACGAACCAGCAATGATTGCTATCCTTTTTGTTGTATAAGATTCTGATCCAACTCAAATAAGGTTTAACTTGAGCTATAAAACAAAAGGATTCAATGGGATTTATTTAATCCCTGGTGCTTACTGCGCAAAGGACCGGAATTGCTAGGTTTGGTTACTAAAAGGTTCTAGTGGTCTAGTGTCTAGTGGTTCACAAACTGACAAACGGTAGTTTTTTTTGCGTAAACAAAGGCGATAAATTCTTCTGATTCACCAAAATTAGCCATCCTTTGGGATGATTCTCATTGCCCGGAGCAACAATTGCCCTCTGGTATTTTACTGGGGCCTAAAAATGATAGAAATTTTGAGCTCTGGTCAACAAACAAGTCTCTCACTTTTTTTTGAAGCACGAAAAAAAATCATCCAAACACGGAGGGTATGCCAGAGTTTCATTACCAGAGTTACCAGAGGGTATACTGTTACAGAAATTGATTGACTGGTTTTAAAATTTAACCAATGGTGAACTAGTGCTTTCACAGCACGTGGGTCTGGCTTCCACTGAGGCCGTAAGCAGCCCCTGTGTTTTGCGACAAACTACCTGTGTCTGAAAATGGGGGAAAAAGAACCTGCAAGCGAAAAATTGGGAAAATTAGTAAACTCACATCAAATCCGTGGATAGAAAGACAAAGTTCCCCCCAAAAAAAATGTATCCATCGGAAGTTACCCTAGGATTCCGATAAAACGGCGCCCTAGGATTCCCAGCCTGGTATCCTCTGGCAATGGGACACCAGGCTAAGTTCGATTTAGTTCAATAAATATGTCCCATGTTCGATCAGCATTCAGCAAAGCCCCATTTCGCTAGGATTCCTGCGATGATTTAAACCTCGGATTCTACGAGTACTTCTGCAGCATTCCCCATCCAGATTTCTCGCAGATTCCCATTCCAGGTTTCGGGCGGCCTATCAAGGGTACCTACCACTTCCTGAGCGCATGCCCCGCTGGACTTTACCGTGAAAATTTGGGATTTAGAATCATGGACACCCCAAAATGACGGCAAAAATTCTACTAGAATAGTTGATTTTCTCAACTTTCTGTGCCGAGGTTACCATCATTTCTAGTAGCTTTTTGTTGGTGAACATGCCTCCAATAGCAAGGCTTTATGGTGATGAAATAACTACTAGTAATGGGGATCGTAAATTAACTTATAACTCGGCGGTTCACCGCCACCACCTCGTAGAAATATGACATGTTTTTGTCGGGGAAAAAAAAAAACGTCGTCAGGAAATCATGAGATATACGGCCAACAACCGGATATAATTAAATTATATATTATATATATATAATTGGAATATGTTGGAATTATTTGGATATGTGATATATGAATATATATGATGATATATGCAGTATGGGTTTGTCCAGGACTGGGGGATATCACTAAAAATTGCTATCTTCATTCGGAAAGTCCGATGACGTCATCGTTGGCCCAACGGGGGTCCTCCTAAATCCTAAATACCTAGGATCCAGTGGCGGTGGACAATGCCCTATAAATGGAGGTCTATAGCTGGGAAAATCATCGAAGTCAATGCGGGCTTTTCCAGCTGGCCATGTTTGATTTTTTGGGGGGCACCACTTTTAAAATTGGTTTTTACTTTCAAATCTGTTTGAAACGGGCCCTCAGAATCAACTTTCAACCACTTTTTGGTGCACCCACGTTGCTAAGAAGTTGAGCCAATGATCAAATCTATGCAGTGCTTTAAAGGATGGTCATCCCACACTTGAAAGGCTGGATGTGAGCTTCCCTATTCAAAGATATTCGAAAGGTTTCAAAGTAGAATCATGGCACCATGACAATGGCACACGGGAGACATCAAGAATCATCTGGTGGATGATCTTTTGAAAGAATGAGAAATATTCACTGGGAATTGCAGCCACAGCCCATTTTTTTCAGACCCCAGTTACTAGCATAAGTCATGCTAAAATCAACCAAACATCCAAAATTTCACGGCAGAAATCCGTCCATCTCTGGGTGCCCCCAGCATGCTTGGACTTAAACTTGAGCAGCCACGCCTCGCCAGGGAAGACAGGGCCCCCAGCTTTTGGAGCATTTGGAGCTGATGAATCTTGGTGGCAAAGGGAAATTTTCTGAGAAATCCCATTAAAAATGAGTTGGAATATCACGGAAATAGAACCATGATGGCGATTGAACATGTCTTGGAGATGGATTCCAATCTTAACTTTTGGAAATGGCTTAGGAAATCCAAACCACTTAACACGAAAACATGTCCGGAACTCTTTGTTTCAGCAGAGTTGTTTCAGTGTTGGTGAAAATTCCCATCACATCAAGCATCGGGGGGATCGCCGAATTGCCAAAAATTCGCATGTTGGATTTGTCAAAATTGGATGCTCCAAATTGGATGCTTAGTGCCAAAACTGACCCATTTCCACCACTAAACCTGGACAAAGATTGATTTTCATATGATTTCGGCACATGTAAAATCGACCAACTGGGGTTGTCTGATAAATAGGCTGCTAGAAAAAAAATGTTGGAGTAATCAGCGTATTCTGATGAGTTAAAATCGCTACCATCCGATGTTTGATGCTAAGGGGCAGCAATTTTATGGTGTTACCCTCTGGTAATTTGTTACAGTTACATAGCTATTGAAAATGACCATAGAAATAGTGGATTTTCCCATTGAAAACGGTGGATCTTTCTATAGTTATGTAAACGTTTACCAGAGGGTAGTCCCCATCTTCAGAGAACCAGAAATCATGAAAAATCATGAAAAAAATCACCATGTTTCATGGTCAAGATGGGCATTTTTTGTGGTGGTGAAAAAATCATGTTGAATCCCCATGTTGCATGGTGAAAAATCCCTATTGGTCATTCTTACGGACTCCGTTCATTTCACATAGCTTATGGAAAATGTTTCATGGATGATAAAAACCTATATCATCCTGCATATGTTTTTACCTCTTTAAAATGCTGGTTTTGCCTATAAAAAATATCTATAAATCCTGTAACCAGATAATTAAGATGTAGGGCAATCCCCCCTAAATCCCGGCAGATTCTCCCCGGTTCCGGGAACGGCACCTGTAGGGAGGCCCGTTCCGCCAAGGACAGCTCTTGCTTCGCTTCCTCCTCGGTCTCCTCCTGGCCACGTGAAGCTTCAGAACGGGATGCCCCGTGCCCACTGCTTCGCCCAAAATCATGAGAAAAGCCCGAGAAAGGCCTGGGAAAATGGTGACCAATTCCCAACAAATCGGGATTTCATGGGATTTGGAGCTGAATCTGTAGATAGGATTTGTGCAATAATATCTATACTATCAGGGTGATAGCATATATCTCCAATTTCTTATATGATATTCTGATACTTGGGGGATGTACTGCTTTTAAGAATCCCCGAAAGGATCATCGACCAATAGCAAAAACAGTTGAATTAATGTAGATTATCAATATCCAAATACAGGTGTATATATATATATTATATATGTATATATATAATTATGTATAATATATATATAGTTATGTGTATATATATATCATTCGCAAACTTGTAGATGCGGCTATATGAGGATCATTCACTCCAAATAGATTGTATATACATAATATCATAGAGGGATAGGAATATATTGAACATATATATATATATATATATATTATATTATGTGTTGTCGGTATCCCAGCACATAAACAATTACCCTCTGGGTATTTAACAGTTCGCCATGGAAAATCCACTCATTTTTCAGTTCGGTAAACCATGGTTTGCCCCATCTATTTCTATGGGCCATGGCTTCCATGGCAAACTGTGAGTCATAACCAGATGGTAAAACAGCACGGAATCCCCGTTTCTCCTCCAGCTTGTTCTTTGCAAGCAAACGGGCCGCATCTCGACCCGCCAGGATGTGATATTCGCAGCCTGTTTTACGTGCGAATGACAAAGCCCATGGGTTGCTGGTTCCCTGCAGTGATATATCTGCTAGAAACCACAAATCAACATATGAAAAATCACCATCTTTCATAGCCATCTAACAACCATCAGATATCAGAGCTAGATCCATATCTCATGGACTTTTTGCATTCAGAGTTTTTTTACAAATGGTAGATATTATATAATCACCATCTAATAACCATCTAATCACTCATGTATTACAATGTGGTGATTTATCTAATTGTTGAATATTAAGCACTATATATGTCACTAAGATTGTTATACTATGTCCATTATCATTGCAATGATTCTTGAGTTCTTCACACCGGTTTTCTCACATATATGTTAAAGTCATGTCGCATCTGATTCCTAAATCCTAAGATATATCACCATATCAGAAGTAACATTACGTATCCCTACTAGAAGTTCGTTCATATAACATATATCCCTATATATATACTATCCATATCTCCACGTTAATTAACGTCCCCGTACTAAATGTAAAGATCCAAAAATGTCCTCTGGTCCTCTCGTAATCCAACAGTTTGCCATGGAAGCTCGTTCCAGATTGCTCTGTGGGTCATTACCCAAAGGGTATCCCCAAAAATTACAATTCTTGTTAATATGTATTCTTGCTGTTAATATGTTGTTAAAAATAGTATTATTATAATAAATACAATTATAGTAATAACAACAAATGCTTATTGCTGTTACTATTACTATTCTATGTATATATTTACCATTCAAAAAATATGAGGGTCATCATCCCTTCAATAGTTCCCATGAAATCATCATATGGAACAATCCTCGACTCATCCCATTAAAAATGTCCATTTCTATACAGGATGGGGCCCCCAGTCGATAGCGAGCTCGCGTGAACCGTTGCCAAACATTTCAGTGGCTTAATTTATGGTTTATGGTAGATATAACGAACTAGTTCATGGGGGTTATGTAAAAATGGTTGATACATGATTCTTATAATGATTGATGGTAGATATAACTATGTAGCTATAACAATGCTATAACTACTACCCTCTGGTAAATAAACATAGATCCTGGCAGTCATCGGGGTTGGAAGACTAGTTTCCATTAAAAATGGGTGATTTTCAGGGTCAACAAGTTAATTTACCCCTTTTTCCATCGATTTCCCCATGTTCCATACATCGCCACGGCGGCGCATCGAAACCGCCTGGCGCATAGAAGTGGCTGCTGCGCCAAACGTTGAAGACCAAGCCATCGCAGCCCACCAGGATGGGGCCATCCCCACTGGGATGGTGTTTGGGGATGAAGATCATCTCCTTTTGATGATACCCGGCCTGGTAATTCATTGATGGTTAATGAAGCTGATATATCCATATGGGATATTTTTAGAGATACCCGGCCTGGTCATTTGTTACATAGCTATTGAAAATGACCATAGAAATAGTGGATTTTCCCATTGAAAATGGTGGATTTTTCCATAGTTATGTTAGTTTACCAGAGGGTACCCGGCCTGGAAATTTCTTACACTTTGCGAACTGGAAAATGATGAAAATGACCCTTTGTCGAAATAGTTGTTCATTTGCCGAACTTCAACATGGGTGGATTTTCCAGTTCGCGAACTGTTAGTTGACCAGAGGGTATAAACTATAGATGTATCTATCATATATGATAATAGTATCTGATGATGTCTCTATTATTCGTGTATCTATAAATTATAAGTGTATCTATAGTAATCTATGAGTCTATGAATGATATTTTGATGATATAAACTATGTATCTGATTATGTATCTATAATCTTCTACAATAATCTAGAAATATTAGATATACAACATATATCTACCATAAACTTTGCTAGCTGTACGTATGTCATACTGTGGATGGTTGCGAAATCATCGGTTGGTGGTAAACATCTCCTCCAAAAATTGGTGAAATGTGAGTTTCATGGAATATTCATGAGATATGAGTGGAATCTCGGTTCATACCAATGATATGAAACATATTGGGTGAACGTTAACCATGGAACGTATAATCCTTTATCAATGGGAATTTCAGGATCCTAAAATGGAGGTACTGTACCATATAAGGCCATATTTTATGGGGATGTTCCCTTACATAGGCCTTACATAGGCCTTACATAGGCCTTATATATGGTAGGTACCTCCAATTTAGGATCCTGGAATGGCCATTGACTTTATCATCCGTATGATCCATCAACAACTACGAAAAAACCATGGGAATTTTAGGATCTCATGGAACATATGGGTGAACTTTTGAGGAACATACCCGGCCTGGTAAACTAACACTTTGCGAACTGGAAAATCACCATTTTATAACTGGGTAAATCAACTATTTCGACTGGGCCATTTTCAATGTCGCAAACTGTTTGTTTACCAGAGGGTATCTGCATTTTCACTATGTATGGAAATGGAATTCGATGTTACCAGAGGGGATTGATCGATCTAAGCTCGATTTGACATTTCACCGCATCAAACCTATCCATATGGCCCATATATAGATGATTTTCCCAGCTAGAAACCTCCATTTATTTTGGGGATTTTCCATGGCTATGTTAGTCATAACCAGATGGTACCAGAAACCCAATCCTTCACCGATCGTTCACTGGAGGCCACCGCCACCAGAATTCATGATGATCCGCGACTCGAAATCTATCTGAGTGTTGGTTACTATAAATCGACCCTAAAAAACTGGGAAGGTTACGACTGAAAAAGCCGAACACTGAAAAAACTATATAGCCTGTTGGTAAAAACATGTTTATAGCATTTTATAGCCCCCAAAAAAATAGAAAAGTTGAACATCTGGAAAGATGGAAGGTTTTGATCTACTGGAACTCCCATCCCGGCCTCACACAACTTTCGACATCTGGGGCTTGCCTCGTCCATGGCCCCGTCGTATCTCTTCAGCTCTTCCGCGGTCCAAGGTTCCTGGAAGGTTATGGAGTTGTTCCAGGTGAAATCCACCAACGCTATATGTGTATAATACTTGTGTATGCTTATGGTGGAATTTTATTTTTAAAACCAACAGAAATTGAAACACTTCACACGACTTAACATGACTTTACCAACCAAAATTGGGACTAGGCAGCAAAAAATTGGTGACCAACAAGAATTGGGATTTAACCATCAAAAATGAGTAGTTTTCACCACCATCCCATTCTCCATTCACTGGTTGGTGGTATACCTACCCCTCTGAAAAAATATAGGTCAGTTGGGATTATGAAATTCCCAACTGAATGGAAAGTCATAAAAGCCATGTTCCAAACCACCAACCAGATTCATCATGTCATATTCCCATTGTTGTTGGTTTATAGCCTATAAAAACCACTATTAACCATCACTATCGATCACTATTACCCACCAAGCAGATTCATAGCCCCACTATTCAACCATTAAAATCACTACTAACTATAAAATCACTAGCTATCAATCACTATTAAAATCACTATTCAAACCTATAAAAACCACTATTCTGGGTAAATTATAATATTTCACTAATCTGAATCTTGCGGCCATTTGGGGATGATTTCCCTAAAATAAACCATGATTCCAGTGAGGGAGGACAGTGAGGTCGTTATAATTTACCCAGATTTATGGACATAACTAACATAACTATGGAAAATCACCATGTTTAATGGGAAAATCCACTATGAATCACCATTTTCAGTAGCTATTTTGACATAACCAGAGGGTAACCATCCCAAGCCCCACCTTCCTCCGTGCCAGGTAGGCCCGCTGCCGTCGTTCCTCCAGGGATTCAAGGCGCTGCTTCTCCGCCGCGTCGACGCGGCGCTGCTGCAACGCCTTCTGCGCAGCGCTCACGGCCCACCAGGCAGCGCCCAGACCCAGCAAGGCCTCAGGGGGGCGGATGGAGATCTACTGAATATGGTGTGTGTATAATATATATATATATATGTTTATATTATATATATATAGATAGGATAGGATAGGATAGGATAGGATAAGATAAGATAAGATGGATAGATAGATAGATAGATAGATAGATAGATATAGAGATATAGAGATATAAAGATATGGAGATAGATAGATAAAGACGGAAAAGTAATGAAAAGTAACCTATCACTATTCGAGTATGATTTCGATATGTAGCAGACTTCATAGAGGCAGGCAGTTTGAGCGACGTTCAGCAGGTATGGCAAATGCCCTTGGCATGGACCCAGGAAAGTTGGCTATGGAAATGGTTATGGATGGAAGTACCAAACTAATCCATGTTTAGACCACGCATTGTGAAGGTCAATTCATAGGAAGTCTTTAGTAACATCACTGGAACATGCATTCTTCACAGCAGGGTATCCTTTGATTTCCTTCGGTTTCCTTCGGTTTCCTTTGATTTCCTTTGGTTTTCCTTTGGTTTCCTGTGGTTTCCTTTAGTTTTGTTTAGTTTCCAAGGGAGAAACAAAGGAAAGGAACATCCAAGGAAAAGACAAACCAATCGGAAAGTCTAAGGAGGCTATAAGCCCATAGAATGCATCAATCATGCCGGTTACTAAGGAGGCTGGTAGATCAATGGACCACTGCCGCATTTTTCTTCTTTCTAGTTGCTCGTACATATTCCGTCCTGCATTGCAATTGACTTAAAGCAGAGATGCTATACACAGACCAGTGAAGACAAAAAGAATAAAAATCGCAGCACAACACATTTCCAACTGGTGCTGCAGTGACTTCTTTATTTCTCCAGCGGGCACTCCAAGGTGACATCTTCTTCGTTGGATGGGACCATCAAAAATGTTCTAAAGTATTTCAAGTGCCAGAAAAAAGTGCTATGTAGACATTTGGGGTGGTACCATTCATACATATACATATATATATATATTATTATTATCATCATTATTATTATCATTATTATTATGTATACATATATGTATATATAATATATATTATTATTATATTATATTATATTATACTATATTATATTATATCATATCATATATTTTATTGTATTATATTATATTATATACTATATTATATAATATTATATCATATCATATCATATCATATTATATTATATTATATTATATCATATTATATTATATTATATTATATTATATTATATTATATATATTATATTATATTATATATATAATTATATTGTATATATTGTATATATTATATTATATTATATTATATTATATTATGTTATATTTTATCATATGATATTATGCATATATATATATATTATTATATATACATGATATATGGATGATGTCTCCAGGATAGAGATCTGTTCGTCTTTGATGATGTGGCTGGGAAGGATGGCCATTCTCGGCCGGCAAGTTACAAAGTAATTTCAACATCCTCCGAAACTTGCCAAACACAAGGACCCCTGGATTTTTGTGCCCAAACCTTTCCAAGATCCCACTCTTTGTGTGGAAAACAGATGGATCTCCATTCACCATTGGTCAAGTTGGTCAAGTCCCTATTCTTCATGGTTAAATCCTCATGAATCCCCAATTTGATACTTCAGATTTGAGACACATGTTGGTTACCCTCTGGTAAACTAACATAGCTATTGAAAATGGCCATAGAAATAGTTGATTTACCCATACAAAATGGTGATGTTCCATAGTTATGATTCCATAGTTAGAAATAGTTGGTTTACCCATACAAAATGGTAGATCTTTCCATAGTTATGATATTTCCCCTCTGGTAAACTGACATAGCTATTGAAAATTGCCATTTATAGTGTTTCTTCCCATTAAAAATTGTTATTTTCCATAGATGTAGTTACGTAAACGCTTACCAGAGGGTACATTGACCAGCCCCCAGCCACAGGCTGCTTCCCCACCTGCATAGGATCTTCCAACACTCGCCGCGTTGCAAGGCCTCCCAGGTACCCGAGAAAACCACCGAGAAAAGCCACATGGCAATGGAAAAAAAACACCTAAGAGTTCGATGATTTCCCACTAAAATCTCCATTTACCCTCTGGTAATTTAACATAGCTATAGAAAATCACCATTTTGTATGGGTAAATCAACTATTTCGACTGGGCCATTTTCAATAGCTATGTTAGTTTACCAGAGGGTATAGGCTATAGGGGATTAAAACATATCAAAACCTCCATGATTGATTGTGAAGATTTTCCCATTTCGATGCCCAGTTTAGAGGGGATTTCTATGGATGTCTCAGTCAGCCATGGTTGATTAAAGTACCTAGCTGACCTAGCTTCGTACACCCGAAGCTTATTGGCCATGTTTGCTGATTCTATAAATGTCCCTGTCCTTGTTGCTCAAACAGCTAAGGTGATCGGCGCTTCAATGCCCGTTTCAGTTTGTCGTGTCCCCACTTTTTGCCGGGCTACATCCCCCACTTGCTGATTGTTTCAACCGCTGGCTTCCACTTTACATCTACTTAGAATTTATGAATATTTATGAAACTTCAACCGTTTCTTACTCTAGCAACGGTCCATCAACCCCAAAGCTCCTTTTATTGGGCCGGGCCTCAACCGTTTCTTTCTGAACGCTCCCAGTTCCAACCAGTGGCTCCCTGGCGCCTCGTTTCACGCCGCGCCCACCACTGCAGCTCCGTGGCACCGGCACCGCTCTCAGAAACGGCGCAGAAACGGCCGGCACCAGCAACGCCGGCGCTGGTGGTTGAAGGGTCATGGCAGCGTGGCAATTTTCAAGATTGGAGATGTGGATTTATTCATTGTGCCCCGAAATTTGATGATTACCCTCCTAGAAACTAACAGAGATTTGGAACACTTCACGTTTGTAGGTCATTTTCTGAGGGAAACCATGCTTATTTTCCAGATCTATGTATGTTGGTTTACCCCCTTGAAATGGCCATTTATGAGGGGTTGAAGCCATTTTCAGACCCATACAGCTATTCAGTTGGGGGGGCGGGTGTGCAATTTTGTTCACCCACTGGGTCGTTGATCATTGGGGGGTACCATTTTGTCATCACCATTTGGGGGGATTTCCCCCGACTTGTAATCAACCGTACTTCTGAAACCAGGGTTGACCTTGACCATTGTAAAGGTACTTGGTTGATTCTAGCTGTTTTTTTGTTCATTTCAGTTTCAATGGTCAATGTTAGCTACAATTCTCAGCAAGTTTGGTTGTTGAGTGACTATCTATTGCCAGGGTGCATTCCCATTTTGAGATGCACCAATATCTTGAGCCTAAGACATGGACAGCAAGCAAAACAGGGATCTACACAAGATTTTCCTTTTGGGAAGAATGGAGGGGACAGTTTCGTATACCATTTCGTTTCATCTACTCTTCAGTAAACATGTCAATTCACAATCCCTAAAACCAATGGAGGCTTCAATGCGAAAATCATTCCTATCAACGATGGATGGTCAATTGTCATGTTTACCAATAATGTCCTTTTGGTAAAAAATAGTTTGGTATACCATCTATCATCATGTACTTGTTGTTAAATCAATGGGAATTTCAGGAACCTAAATTGTAGGTACCTACCATATATAAGGCCTATGTAAGGCCTATGTAAGGGGATATACCCCCAAAATATGGCCAAAAATATGGTACAGTACCTCCATCAATTGGATCCTGGAGATCTCCCATTAAAGGGGGTTGTTCAAACCCTTCTATTAATTAACCAAACCAATGGGAAAAGGACATCTATGATGTTTACCGGAGGGTAGCTGTTCACTAATGCGGGGACCCCTGGGCCGCAAAAATCTGTGGATCTACCCCCCAAAGTTACCCCAAGTGAGCCATTCAAAAAAAAAACGATCAACTTTCATTCAAAAAAAACAAATGTTCTTAGTCATCAGTTTTTGGAACCAATAATTTAGCATACTAATAATGAATCCTAATCCACGAATTTCAATTCTGAAATTCTGAAGCATCCCCCAAAAAAATCCAGGTCTATCTCAAACGAACCACATCGAACCACTCCTTTTCTTCGCCAAACTGACAGTATCAGCTGGAGCTGTCTCTGCGTCGCTTCCTTGGCAGAAAACGAATGGCATTGGTCTTTGTCACTTACAAGACCATGCATGTTCCACTGTTTATATTTCTATATAAGATTATATAAAGATATGTAGTTATGAATATAAATGTACTGTAATCATATATACTTCGAGAATCCTTTTGTGAGCCGCTGAAATTGTTGGTAGTTGGGGCCCGTTGCCACAGAGGAGACTTGTCAGAGTGGGTGCTAACCACTTAACCTCAGGAAACGTATGAGAACGAAGGAAGCATTTTGACTACTGGAAGGAACTATGGAAAAGACCTTCAACATTCCGGAATTTCGGACAAGATAGTCGTCAATAAGGCATGTGCGTGCGATTGTTGATTTTCTTGCCTTGCAGTTGTTGTTGCAATATCGATTTTAAAAAAAAAGTGGTGTATCTGAAAATCATTTTCCCTTCCGCAGATGGCCGTTTTGGGGGGTTCCTCCATGTTCTTAGTTGGCTGTTGTTGTTCCCACACCTGGACCGCACATCTGTCCCAGGTTCTTGGATTTCTTGTCCCTTCTGTCCTGGAGGGTGTGCAGAAAGCCCCAAGGTTAGATCAATCGGGGGGACTTCGTTGCGTCATCTTGACACAGGATGACACAGGAAAGAAAACTGCCACCACTGTGTAGTCCTCTGAATCCTTCTCTCTCAGCTTTTCTTTGGCCTTCTCTTTCTCTCGAGGCTTATCTTTGGCCTTGTCTTCCTTTTCTTTCTCTCTCGGTTTCTCTTTCTCCTTGTCTTTCGCCTGCTCTTTGTCTTTCCCCTTCTTCTTGTCCTTGGAGTCCTTCGAATCCTTTAGCTTGCCTAAGGAGCCTTGCTTCAGTTTCTCCAACTTTTGCCTCAGACGACCATGAAACATCTGAAAAAGCACTGGCGCGATAACATGTGATAACCATGGTGATGATCCAGTTTTATATATGGCATATCCTCAGTCAAATTGTTCAACCATGTTAAACCATTACTCGCTGGGATGCTCCATGATGCTCCTATGCTGCAAAAAGTAAGCTGCTTTCAATACCCCATCGGCAGTCCTGCTTTCAACACTCTAGACTGTAGTTACTGTAAAACCCTAGGAAAAAAATCAAATACAAGAAAAAGGTTTCTTAAATACCACATTTCTCTTATTCCCTGGTTTCCCAGGGCATATTTTTATATAGCCTGGGTTTCCAGGGCTGTATTGTTATACTTTCTGGCTGGATACAAGATGGTTTTATTTTTGTCACACCCAGGGCACTGCATATCCCCACAGGGAGGGAGGGAGGGGGGCAGGGCGTGCAATTAATCTGCCCAAGATTGTATATATACAGGTATGTATGTATGTATGTATGTATATATATATATATATGTACATGTATCTATACTAGACAGGCACAGTCCAGAGCCCATAGCAGCCCTGGCTTCCAGGGGCCCTGGCTTCCAGGGAATAATTAATAAAGAGCCAGGCCACAGATAAAATAATACACATACATGCATTTCAGTTTTTGTGGGAAAGAAGGGGTGACAACATAATTTGTGTTCTGCCAACCCTCCAAAAAAATCAATTTCATTGGCTGGCCTGGCAATGCCCTAAAGGTGGGGGGGTTATTTTCAGATATTTTTTTCAGATGATAATGTGAAAGAAAGAAGCAATGAGAAAGAACACAATATATATAATATAATGTAATTTATAATATATAATTTAAAATATAGTAATAAAATTTAACTATATATTATAATATCATTTGATTTAATTTAATATATTAAAACAATGTATAATCTAATCTAATAGAATATAAAATTTTAAAATATATTATAATATAATGTAATATAATATATAATGTAATAAAATAATAATAAATAGATATATATATATATGATTTCATGTACGAAATAAAACATAATATAATATAATATATAAAATAGTTTAATATAATATATAATATTATATAATATAATATAACGTAATTTAATATAATATAAAATAAAATAGTATAATATAATAAAATATAATAAAAAATAATATTATATATATATGTATATACGTATATATATATATACAGATCTTCCAGGCAGCCACCCTGCACTTGAGCTGCCCACAGCATACTTCATCGACCTGCGAAGCATGGCTGGGCACAACAGTGCATACTATCAAATGGCAATTGGCAGGCACTCTTATTTCTATATAGTAAGTTTTGTCGTTTAATAGTTAGCCTGTTGAATCATTATTAGGAAATTCCAGGTCACTTCACAAACTCTTTCTGGGCAGGTGGCCTAGCTACGGTTACACTGAAGATATGGAACACATTCATTGGTCAACCCATTTGTTTGGAAGACTACAAACTGGAAAACACATCCAAAACCCACCCACACAAGCACAGTGCTTTTTTTACGGGAATTTGCGCTCGGATCGTGAGGATCTTGATTCGTTCAACCTTGGTGGATTTAAGATAAACAACAAAATAAATATGTAAATGCATTTAGAATTTATTCCCTGGAAACCAGGGCTAAGGTGATGTCAAACAGTCTGCAAATATAAAACATACTGAGTTACTGGACCCAGATGCCAGGGTGATAATAAAATGTGCTCCCATAATCATACATAAAGGGGGTGATGCAAAGATTATGATTCCCACCAGGCTCTGCATCGTACAAAAAGGCTGATGAAATTGTAGCCCAAGATGCTTGGGAATCCATGGGTTGCGGTGTGACCCAGGAAGCTAATGCACTGACAAGTGCCGGCGAGCGATTGCAACCAGCTCATTGTCCCAGTGCAATGAATCAGTAATACTCTGCCTTCAGCGATCTGACGATTGCACCAATGTAACAACGAAATGAACCTGAGAATCAAATGAGGTGTAAAAAAATACCCAGTCTACTCAGTCCCAAATCAAAAAATACACAATCCAAACAAAACAACCCCCCTTAACCCACTGGCTTGCCACCCCCAAGAGGAAAATTACAAAAAACTATGACACAATCTTGACAAGAAACGTGGCCAGTGCCGTCTAGCACTGGGATGTCTTGGCAGTCAGCCAGCACCGATCTCTGCTCCCTGGAAACCAGGGCGATATCAAATAATGTTCAGGACCCACTTATCTATGAGCATGAGAAAACAAATCCACTGCACACTGATGTTGTAGGATGCAACCCATGATAAGTTATATGAATTTCCCTGGTTTCCAGTGCTTCTTTTTTTATCTTCCCATGAGAAGTTATCTTTCCCTGGTTTCCAGGGCTTGTTCTTATGTCCATTGACCATCCCATGAGAAGTTATCTTTCCCTGGTTTCCAGGGCTTGTTTTTTTTTAATGTTCATTGACCATCCCTTTCTGTGGCTTCCATGAAAGGAGATCGCAAGTGCCATTTGGGGCATCAAAGATGCCGAGCGGGGTTCGCCTGTGTCACTAGTTTGAGCTTGATAGTGAGAAGCTTTTTATTTTCACAAAGTGTACTTGTGGGATTGTCATTGTTTTTTGTCATTGGCATTAACTCAGGACTATCATCAACCCTTATCTTCTGTTGAGCAGATGGTGCCATATGAGGAAGAAGATCCCGGACAAGATCAGCAGCCTAGGACTTGAGTCACCTGGCTTTAAAATGGCAAGTCTTTTCTAATCCATCAATGATGATGATGATGATGATGATGATGATGATAATGATAACCTGGATACCACAGTGACAAGAAAATGTTTTCTCATGCTCATGCATCAAGGGTGGAAAGCACATACAGAGGGAAAAACTACACCCCAAAACTACAACTGTTCAAATCAGTATGCTTCCCCACCTGCAAAAAAAGTGCTAAAAACCTGCCATGCAACAGGAGAAAGTTCTGCAGATGGTGCAGATGGTGCTGATGGTGCTGGAACAGCAGCAGGAGTACCCTTTGGTGTCACCTGAATGGCAGTGGTTTGAGGGTCAACTTCATCCAGTCTTTGGCATTATAGAAATTATGTGAAATTATATATAGATAAATAAAACGTAAAACACACAGAGAGAAGCAATGCACCCCTTTTGAAGGTAAGAAACAAACAAAAAGGCTTGCAAGGGACTGGCGTTGCCTTGAAAGGCACTGGTGCAGCCGGTTGTGGAGGTGGTGGCAATGGCCTTGATGATTCCTTGGGGATTTCAGCTTTGTTGGCTTGCTATGAGAGGGCATGAGACTATTGAACATAAAGACTTAAAGGAACCAAGCACTTGAACAAAATGCCATGTACTAGGCCATAAGAAAACAAGGTGAATGTAAAGAGCCAACACACACATGCACTTATCAAGTTAAAATGCCAACAAAGAGTGACATAGGACCCTCTCTCAGTATAATTTGATGATATAAAACACCCTGGATGCCAAGGAAATACAATTTATCATGGGATAGTTTGAACATATCATGGGATGCCAGGGAAAGAAAACTTCTCATGGGAAGATAAAAAAGAAGCCCTGGAAACCAGGGAGCATCCAAAACAAGCCCTGGAAACCAGGGAAATAGAGTTTAATTTAGGATCATGGCATGCACCCCACAACATACAATTTAGTGGGGGGTTCAAGAAAGAAAGATTAAAAACACAAAAGTACAAATAAACTCAACACTGCACAGGTACAACTAAAGAGGGACTCGAACTGGAGCTAGCAGTAGATTCAGCCTGGAAGAAAAGCCACAAAATGTCTTTAAAAGAGTTTGTGGATGGATCCCTGATGTTAAATTGGGCCTTGAATTTGGGTTTGAATAAAAGAACCACAGTATTTTTGAAACCTATTTTGACCAAACCAATTCAACCAAGAAGCTGCCTTGGCCTTGGCTGCAGCTTCTGCCTCGGCTGCCTTTGTACCAGAGTGGGCTGCGGCTCGCCTCTGGTCCTGATTTTCAAAAAATGATATTTCTGGGAGATTCCAAACACATATTGCATGCCATTGCATGATCAATAAATGTGTTTCCTCAGGGGAATGCTTTTTCACATATCCAGGAATTTTGCTTCTGCTCCTGCACTGTTTTCAACTGGGGTCAAAAAAAGGGACACATAGACAACAGAGACCCCAGTTGAAAATTCCTGGATATGTGAAAAAGCATTCCCCTGAGGAAACACATTTATTGATCATGCAATGGCATGCAATATGTGTTTGGAATCTCCCAGAAATACTTACCATATTTTCTTGGAAAAATGGAAAAGTTGGGAGCTTCCAAAAATTGGCAATGCCAAGCTTCTCTAGCATGCATTGCTTTGGCTTTGCCACCCCCCAATCCTGTTGCCAGCTATAACGCGCCAAGGCGTCCCATCAATTGCGTCAGGGTCAGAGGATGTGTATATATATATATGAGAAAATGTTTATGTGGTTATATATATTTATATATACATATATATATACGTATATGTATATGTGTGAATGTGATATAGTAAATTATTAAAAATAATATGTTATATATTTGTGCGTGTATGCAAAAATCATACCTACATCTTTTATTTCTATATACACATGTGTGTATGACATGCTTTTAAGGATACATATTTAGATTTGTATACTTATAATATGTTATGCAATTTAATAGATACACATATATACATATATATATTATGATCTATATATATATATATCCAAATGTCTGCATTTCAGTTTTTTCAACGTAACTCTATTACAATGATGCTTGAAGAGCCCTGTGTCTTTGACAGCAGGCTTGGAGCCAAATCAGGGCCACATGGGCATGTCTAAGCTTTTTGGGAGAACTACATGAGGATGTTTTACATATATGGAGCATTGAAAAAACACCCTATGCCAGGGAATGAGTCAATGAGAACATAAACAAACCTGGATGCCATGGACTTTAAACGTAGAGCATGGGATTGTTGGTGGATGCAAAAAAACAGCATGGCTTCCTGGATGGCAAGGAAATACATCCAAATCATGGGAGTGTTTTGATTAAGATATCAATTGCCAGGGGCGACGAGGAAAATATATGATTGTGTCACCTCACTACTCTGCTGAAAAATGCACATTATTCCACATGAAGTAGTTCCTTGATTTCTTTGTCATGATAACTGCATTTCTTTACACAATTTGAGATTACACAAAACCAACCATTGATTGGTGGGCCAATTGTTACTTCAGTTGGGTTTGGCTGTTCTTGTAAGTGAAACCAGTAAATTTCATGGTCCAGTGCAAAGCCTCATCACCACCATTAAAACCACTATCTGCAGTGGGTAAAGCTCCCCATAAGTCCATAAGTGGCAAACCAACTTGATCTTCTCGGGGCTGCGCGATTCTGAACTTGATTGTAATTTTCCCGTTGGCTTGCCCAAAAAGTCAAAAACATCCAAAAAGGAACCCCCCACCCCGGTGGCACTTTTTCTTTATGGAGATTTTCTTTAGTGGTGGCAAACCAACGGGAAAATTGCTAGAACTTGAACTACCAATTATATGGGAGCTGATTGTACAATACGAGGCTGCTTGTTCACCAAAACATGTCTCTGGACAGGTCATGCCTGATGCTTCAATGTTGTAATGTTGTGTTCTTTCTGGACTGCAAGCCTAAGGCCAGGCCATGGTTGGGGGATAGGGAGAAGAGGGGGCCATTCCAAATCACATAGAATAAGTGTTAAAATGAAACATGATGGAGATAGAAGACAATATCTTACTTGCTATTGATGTGTTTACTTTGGACATTTTTTTGATAACACCAGTGTGGGAATGAATCTGAAATTTGTATCTGGAACGTTTTGACCATCAAAGAGCACTCACTGTGCTGGACTGCAAGTCCCAAAATTACTTTACATTGCTATTGTTATGATATTATCATAGCAGTTTGAGAGATTTTCCCACATGACCCAAAAATAACTCTGTGCTGATGGGAAATGATGGCACAAATAATAATGATTATATAATGTTATAATATGGTGTTTCCAATAGAAAATACGCACAATACAACTTATCCAATGATCCATGATCAGCCCATCATGTTCATATGAATGTATACAAATAATAGAGTAATTGTAACACATAGTTATAATAAAATATAATCTGATCTTTAAAAACATAATAAAGCATAATATATAATATAATTTGACATAAAGTAGCCTAAGATAATATAATATAACATAATACAATATAATATAATACAATGCAGTATAACATAATATAATGCAATATAAAACTATTCAATATAACATAGTATAATATTATATATATATTGTAATAAATTATTTAATATTATTTGATATGTAATATTATTAGTAATATAAAATAAAAATATATATATTATAGTAATGCAGTTTATTTCGTAAAAATACAACACCATTTAAAATAGTAATATATATTATTGTGTATATATATGAATAAACATGTATATACCTATATATATTTATATAAATAGATCTTCCAGGCAGCCACCCTGCACTTGAGCTGCCCACAGCATACTTCTTTGACCTGCGAAGCATGGCTGGGCACAACAGTGCATACTATCAAGTGGCAATTGGCAGGCACTCTTATTTCTATATAGTAAGTTTCGTCTTTTAATAGTTAGCTAGTTGAATCATTATTAGGAAATTCCAGGTCACCTCACAAACTCTTCCTGGGCAGGTGGCCTAGCTACAATGAAGATATGGAACACATTCATTGGTCAACCCATTTGTTTGGAAGACTACAAACTGGAAAACATGAATCCAAAACCCACCCACACAAGCACAGTGCTTTTTTTACGTCCCAAATTTGCGCTCAGATCGTGAGGTTTCCATCAAATTCAGGAAATCCTCAAATGAGCTCACGTCGACCACCTGCCCTTGGGTCAGATCTCGGTTCCGAAGGATCTTGATTCGTTCAACCTTGGTGGATTTAAGATAAACAACAAAATAAATATGCAAATGCATTTAGAATTTATTCCCTGGAAACCAGGGCTAAGGTGATGTCAAACAGTCTGCAAATATAAAACATACTGAGTTACTGGACCCAGATGCCAGGGTGATAATAAAATGTGCTCCCATAATCATACATAAAGGGGGTGATGCAAAGATTATGATTCCCACCAGGCTCTGCATCGTACAAAAAGGCTGATGAAATTGTAGCCCAAGATGCTTGGGAATCAACGGGTTGCGATGTGACCCAGGAAGCTAATGCACTGACAAGTGCCGGCGAGCGATTGCAACCAGCTCATTGTCCCAGTGCAATGAATCAGTAATACTCTGCCTTCAGCGATCTGACGATTGCACCAATGTAACATCGAAATGAACCTGAGAATCAAATGAGGTGTAAAAAAATACCCAGTCTACTCAGTCCCAAATCAAAAAATACCCAATCCAAACAAAACAAACCCCCTTAACCCACTGGCTTGCCACCCCAAGAGGAAAATTACAAAAAACTATGACACAATCTTGACAATAAACGTGGCCAGTGCCGTCTGGCGCCTCATCTCATAACGGATGTTGTAGGACCACACTGGGATGTCTCGGCAGTCAGCCAGCACCGATCTCTGCTCCCTGGAAACCAGGGCGATATCAAATTAAAAAGTGTTCAGGACCCACTTATCTATGAGCATGAGAAAACAAATCCACTGCACACTGATGTTGTGGGATGCAACCCATGATAAGTTATATGTGTTTCCCTGGTTTCCAGGGCTTCTTTTTTATCTTCCCATGAGAAGTTATCTTTCCAGGGCTTGTTGTTTCTAATGTTCATTGACCATCCCATGAGAAGTTATCTTTCTGTGGCTTCCAGGGCCCCTTTGATGCATGAACATGAGAAAACATTCTATTATCACCGTGGTATCCAGATCATCATCATCATCATCATCATCACCATCATCATCATTGATGGATCAGAAAGAAAAACTTGCAATTTTTAAGCCAGTTGACTCGAGTCCGAGGCAATTGATCACCGCGATCTTGTCCTTCTGCTGGAAGGACTTCATGTGGCACAAGCCACTCAACAGAAGATAAGGGTTGATGATAGTCCTGAGTTAATGCCAATGACAAAAAACAATGACAATCCCACAAGTACACTTTGTGAAAATAAAAAGCTTCTCACTATCAAGCTCAAACTAGTGACACAGGCGAACCCCGCTCGGCATCTTTGATGCCCCCAATGGCACTTGCGATCTCCTTTGCAGTTGAGCACCAAGGGTGGAAATAATGAAAAAACGCAAACATAAACTATTATGAAAGCACATGCAGAGGGAAAAACTACACCCCAAAAAATACAACTGTTCAAATCAGTATGCTTCCCCACCTGCAAAAAAAGTGCTAAAAACCTGCCATGCAACAGGAGAAAGTTCTGCAGATGGTGCAGATGGTGCTGATGGTGCAGATGGTGCAGATGGTGCTGATGGTGCAGATGGTGCAGATTTTGCAGGTGGTGCTCGGACAGCAGCAGAAGTACTCGTCTTTGGTGTCACCTGAGTAGCAGTGGTTTGAGGGTCAACTTCATCCAGTTTTTGGCATTATAGAAATTGTATTAAAAAAAACACAGAGAGAAGCAATGCACCCCTTTTGAAGGTAAGAAAAAAAACTAAAAGGCTTCCAAGGGACTGGCATCGCCTTGAAAAGCACTGCTTTCAGTGGTGCTTTCAGCGGTGAAGGTAGTCGCGCCTTCTTCTTTGGATGCGCCTGCAGTATTGGTGGTGGATGTTGGGGTGGTGGTTGAGGTGGTGGTGCTTGCGGTCGTAGTCGCGGCACCGCTGGTTGTCGTGTTGGTGGTTCAAATGATGGTTGTGGTCCTGGTGGTTTTGATGGTGGATGTGCAGGTAGTGGTGGTTCTTGTGGAGGTGGTGGCAATGGCCTCGATGATTCCTTGGGGATTTCAGAATTCAGGCTTGCTATGAGAAGGCATGAGACTATTGAACATAAAGACTTAAAGGAACCAAGCACTTGAACAAAATGCCATGTACTAGGCCATAAGAAAACAAGGTGAATATAAAAAGTCAGCACACACACAAACACTTATCAAGTTAAAGTGTATAATTTGATGATATAAAACACCTATGGGATGGTCCATGAACATCAAAAACAAGCCCTGGAAACCAGGGAAATACAATTTAGGATTGTGGCATGCACCCCACAACATACAATTTAGTGGGGGGGTTCAAGAAAGAAAGATCAAAAACACAAAAGTACAAATAAACTCAGCACTGCACAGGTGACAGGTACAACTAAAGAGGGACTTGAAGTGGAGCTAGCAGTAGATTCAGCCTGGAAGAAAAGCCACAAAATGTCTTTAAAAAAGTTTGTGGATGGATCCCTGATGTTAAATTGGGTCTTGAATTTGGGTTTGAATAAAAGGAGCAAGGTATGTTTAAAACATAGTTTGACAAACCAATTCAACCAAGAAGCTGCCGTGGCCTTGGCCACAGGTTCTGCCTCAGCCTTGGCCACAGCCTTTGCCTTTGCTAGATGATACTCAGCCGCGCGCCTCGCATCCTGAGATTGTAAGGCATCAAACCTGTTGGGGAAAACAAAGTTATTGTTTGTTTGGAATCTCCCAGAAATATCAGATTGATTTGGAAAAAAGAAAAGTTGGGAAAACTTCACAAACATGGCCATGCCAAGTTTCTCTAGCATGCATCTGCTTGCCGCCCCATCTTTTTCCGGCCGAATCTCTCCACGGCATTGCGATGTGTATATGTATATATATGAGAAAATGTGTATATGTATACATATATATATATATTTGTGTGTATATGCGTGATTGTGATATAGCAAATATTAAAAATAATGTGTTATATATTTCTACATGTATGTGAAAATCATACCTACATCTTATATTTTTATATACACATGTGTGTATGACATGGCTTTGAGGATACATACTTAGATTTGTATACTTGTACGAAGTATATATATTTTTATTTATTTATCTATTATATATATATAAAGATGCATTCTTCATGTATAAGATATATATATATGTATATGTCATTGTGCGGTTTAAAAGATGTACATATATACATAAATACATATACATATCTACATATATACATATATACATATATACATATATACATATATACATATATACATATACATATATATATATATATGCATATATCATATATCTATCCAAATATCTGCATGTCTGTTTGATGGTTGAAGAGCACTGTGTCTTTGACAGCAGACTTGGAGCCAAATCAGGGCCACATGGGCATGGCTTAGCTTTTTGGGAGAACTACATGAGGATGTTTTAAATATACAGAGCAAAAAAACACCCTATGCCAGGGAAATAAGTCAATGAGAACATAACCTGGATGCCACGGGTTTTAAACTTAGAGCATGGGATTGCTGGTGGAGGCCCAAAAAAAAAGCATGGGTTCCTGGATGGCAAGGAAATACATCAAAATCATGGAAGTGTTTTGATTAAGATATCAAATGCCAGGGGCGACCAGGAAAATATATGATTGTGTCACCTCACTACTCTGCTGAAAAATGCCTGTTATTCCACATGAAGTAATTCCTTGATTTCTTTATCATGATAACTGCATTTCTTTACATAGTTTAAAATTAAACGAAACCATCCATTGATTGGTGGGCCAATTGTTACTTCAGTTGGGTTTGGCTGTTCTTGTAAGTGAAACCAATAAATTTAATGGTGTAAAGCCTCATCACCCACATTTAAATCACCATATGCAGTGGGTATAATTCCCCATAAGTCCATATAAGTCCCTCATCTTCTCCAACCATCCTTTCTTGGCCATAGCTGGTTGTTTATCATGCATGGTTTACAATGATCTCACTGTCCAATAGCCATAATTTCCATTAAATTCATGCTTGATCTTCTTGGGGCGTGTGATTCTGAACCCAAACAACCAAATGCGATTCTGAACTTGATTGTAATTTTCCCGTTGGCTTGCCCAAAAAGCCAAAAACAGCAAAAAAGGAACCCCCCACCCCCCCGGGGGGGGGTTCCTTTTTGGCACTTTTTCTTTATGGAGGTTTTCTCACGTGCAAAGGCCCAGCCTTCTTCACGGACGGGTCTTGGAGAAGCAGAGGAATCAGGACGCAGCCTGCTTCATGAGAGCTTGGCATGCTCCACTGTGCTTCATTCTGAATGTGCAACATTTGAACATTTGACAGAGATGGAATGTACATGGAGATTTGCATCAACAATGAATGGCAAATCTAAGCACAAAATCTGGCTTGAGTTATGAGACATCATGTTTTGGAGCAATGATCAAAAGCAAACAAGCCACAAAGGCGTATTTTCCAGCAATGGTGTTTAAGAAATGAGAACAGGACTGCACTCTTGTGAACATGCTGGTTACACTGTTACACTTGCATCAAAGGGAACAGCCAACACACACGAAGTACAATCATTTTTCCACCTTGCAAAAAATGCGTGATGCAAAGAAAAACAATCCAAGCCAGCATGGCCGCAGAGCACGCAGAGAGAAGCTGGGTGGCATTCAACATCCGGTTTGACGATGTCCCAAAAACTGTTGTGATGCATTTGTGCATGGCAGCAAGGACAAAACGTTTGCTGAAGGAACAAGAGCTCCTTGGCAATATAGTTTTGCACACTAAAGCTTGGTACTGTACTTGATGGAACATGTTTACGAAACAAAACCAACATAATCATGAACTAAGGAAACAGCAGGACCAACAACACAAGCGGGACCTGGAAAAGTATCTTGGCCAAACCAAAGGGAAAAATCCAACACATTTTTGGCATAAAATGCAATCAGCTGGCAAGGTTGGATGTGGCAGGGGCATGGCTTCACGCTGCTGAGCTTCAGGGGGAGAAGGCTGAGCTTGAGAAGAAGATTCTTGGGCCATGTTGAGGTGTCTACCAAAAGAGGCATCAATATGGTTTAATTCAATGCTCAGGAATGAGTGGCTCTTGCATGACCAGCGCAAGCTCAAAGCAGAGTTTCTTGTCTTGGGGTTGGGTGGCACAAGTGACAGAACAATCTAGCACTCAAGGGTGTTGAGAGATGATGGTTTCTTTTAAGAATGAGAGCTCCCACTGGGCCCAAAGGATGTCATGGTTGGATGGAGAAACAGGTGGACAAGAACGAGCTACTTGGCATGTTGAAGTTTTTGCAAGCAAGTGTCAGTGCAGCACATGCATAACAGCCTTTCCCCAGGGCAAACTGTTCTTTTGTTTTTGAGGAAGGCCACATCAGCTTCATCATCATCATCCGCATCATTGCCATCTGGTTCATCAGAGATACTTGGCAGGTGCATTGAGAAAACAGGCATAGGCAACCATAGACCATAAAGATGAGCAGTCAGCGTCCTGTTCACATGCAAGTCCTTTCAATATCCACTACATGTTTAAACAAAAAAGCAGATATTTTGGAACATGTTGAGGATATTACTTTGCTGGCATTCTGACTATCCAGGAAAGATCCAAAGAAACAAAAACTGTGATGCAGTGGCAGCCCATGGTTTAAAAAGGAAGGATGCGGCTACAAGTTGCCTGATATCAGTGATTGCAGCTGTGATCTTTAAGTTTTAGCCTAGGAGAATTTGTCTTGCGTGTAATCATAATAATTGGTTGCCTTACAATGGTACTCATGGGAACCCCTGGCAGGACATCTCTTGCCTGGCTGCAGTCCTCGTGGTTCTGGTGCTGTGGCCTCATGGCCAAGTTTGGGTGCTTCATTATATATTTACACATCGAATTGACCTCCTGGTTTCCTTGGGCTGGCCTGTCTGTGTTGGAACAAGGATATGCTATTGTCCTTGTGTACAGGGCATGGTGTATTTTGCAAACCAAGAATGATATTCTGTGCAATACCAACTAGATTTCAGATACATATGGTGCAACACATAGTGAAAACACTATCCAAGGACCACATTGTGAACACATAGTCTTTGACACACAACTATGTTGCTATGTGAAAACCAGGGGAAGTGCCTATGAATTTCATGTTTCATTTGCCTTTCCTAATGGAGGACATGGTTGCTTACAAAAATAAGTTCCTACCCTACTATGCCACTGGCATAGTCATCCGTAACCTACTATCAGCTACACACAGGGCCCTTAAGTAATGTTTGACTGTGAGTTTATATACACATTTATACATATACATATATATATACATACCTGTATAGTATAGATACATGTATTTGTATTTTTTAGTTGTCATCCTCAGAGGCCAACACATATTTTGCTACATACCTAGAAGCCAGGATCTCATTTCCACCTGGTTGCACCGACCAAACCTGATGCTGAGGTTCCACACCAAAGGAAACTCCCTTGTGCCCCCGTTTAGGGCACTCCTTGTTATATTCTATACCCTGGTGATGTGGTCAATTAGCATATAAAATGCCTTGGAAACCAACAAGCCCTGGAAACCAGGGCAATATTTTTTCATGGAATTGAATGGCTGATGAACAAGTAAAATAACCCCTGGATACCAGGGCTGTTTATTAATAATTACTCCCTGGAAACCAGGGCGGTTTATTAATAATTTGTGGAAACGAGGGCAGTTTATTTATTATTCCCTGGAAACCAGGGCGGTTTATTAATTATTCCCTGGAAACCAGGGCTGTTTATTAATAATTAATTATTCCCTGGAAACCAGGGCGGTTTATTTATTATTCCCTGGAAACCAGGGCGGTTTATTAATTATTCCCTGGAAACCAGGGCAGTTTATTAATTATTCCCTGGAAACCAGGGCTGCTATGGGCTCCGGACTGTGCCTGTTCGGCACCCTGCCTATTCGGCAGTCCAACCTGGAAGATCTTGTTCATGAAACACCTGTGTCCTGAATCCAGGGACAAGTTGATTGATTACAGTTATTCTCATTGCAATTAGTTACAGTTACATTTATTCTCATTGAAATCTTAAAGCATTCAGCATAATAAATTAAGTTCACTGAATACCCATGAAGTATAAGTTTAACGTCATGACTGAGCAACGGTTAAAATGTGTTAAATTCACCTTTCAAAACATGAGGAAACCAGACCGAAAGTAGAAAAAAATAGTCAAAAGGAAGACATGACAAAACCATTGCAAATCCACTGTTCCAACACTGATCGACCGATTTAGCCACTAAGGTCTTGACACCTGGTTATTATTACTATTATTATTACTATTATTATTATTCTATTTTATATATATATACACACATCACAGGCCAAATCTAGGCAATGAACATGTTCAGATTATTTTTATGGTTGGAACAGTAGAAGCCAGGGGCAAAACCAATCCTAGCAGGTATATTGTTTTTCCTGGATTGCAATCTAGTGCATGAAAAATCTAATCACTTTGCAATACCATAAGCTGCAAGTTACAAGACTGACTAGTTTTCATGGTGTTTCTGACATGTCTGGATCTAGAAAGTGCAGTTAAAATTTATTATACTATCAAAACATAAAGAAACCAGTCAGAGGAGAAAAAATGATTCAAAGGGAAGGCATAGCAAACACATCCACCGTTACCCAATTTAGCCACTGAGGTCTTGACACCTGCGTTGGACGAGTGCCCCTTTCTGTGTGGGATTTTTGATCACCCTGGAATTGAGGGAGTGTAATAAAGTGAACTTTATTATTCCCTGGAAGCCAGGGCTCTTTATTAATTCGTACCTGGAAGCCAGGGCCCCTGGAAGCCAGGGCTGCTATGGGCTCTGGACTGTGCCTGTCTAGTATAGATACATGTACATATATATATATATACATAGATACCTGTATATATACAATCTTGGGCAGATTAATTGCACGCCCTGCCCCCCTCCCTCCCTCCCTGTGGGGATATGCAGTGCCCTGGGTGTGACAAAAATAAAACCATCTTGTATCCAGCCAGAAAGTATAACAATACACCCCTGGAAACCCGGGCTATATAAAAATATGCCCTGGGAAACCAGGGAATAAGAGAAATGTGGTATTTAAGAAACCTTTTTCTTGTATTTAACTTCTTTTTCCTAGGGTTTTGTAGTTGTTAGTTCTGTAGCTAACTGGAGCTTTCTACCCTTCGCATCGTCCGCTTTTTTAAACTCCAAGGCACTTTTGCTTTTCCAACTTCTTTTTCATTTTCTTGGCCTTCTTGTCCTCTGGATCGCCTCATCAGAGATGGGCATTCTTGGTGCTAACCTCTCCCGCATCATGGGGCATCATGGGGCATCATGGGGCATCATGGGGCATCATGGTGAATTCCAACGCCAACTTAACTGATCCCACCTGGCAAATCTAACAGAATCTCACCAAGTCCCAAAATATTGGGGAAGGGCCATAAGCAATAAACATCATAAACCCTAAACCCACAAACGGCTTTTAAGATTCCCAAGTTGCTTTGATGATTTTGATTTATACAACGAGTTCCCATCCTCACCTCCCAAATTGCTTCCCAACTTCCCCTTTTTCTCCGAGACGCCCGTCTCCAGTGGCCCCCCCATCCCCATCCCCAGGGGCCCCTCAAGGGGCTCAGATCGCCGAGAAGCTTTCGTCGGAGGACTCCACCTGCATTCGCTTCATGGCTTCTTCCTCTTCCTTGGAACATGGCGACAGAGCCAGTGCCACAGTGCCATTCCATGGCACAAAGGATGGCGATGGCTGGCAAATATGACTTCGTCAAGTGGGGGTTGTTGCAGATATACAGGATGGAAAAAGCAACACATAAGTCCCAAATTGGCTTCTTAGAATGAAAAAATATCCATCTAGAGGATGTACCAATCATGGGCCATTACGTGTCCCAAATGTTCAGGGGTGAGCTTAGACTAGTGACCAGACATCACATCCTTTTTTCATGGTCAAGCAGTGGTTTGCTTTGCCAGGTGTCTGCAGGACAACTGTAAGGGACCCAAATCTCCAAACTGTGTTGTTATTCATATCCCAACATGACGACCATGCTGATCACATCGGACCTGAACAACTCTTAAGTCAGTTTAGAACCATTCTCGTCCGTCGTGCCCCTCCATTTGTCATCTCATTTCAGCCGCATAACATGGTTGAACTTAGAGCCATTTACCGTCTTGACCCAATTTTGTGATGTTGAACCCCAATTCTGATCATTGTCATGGTGAAATCACTCATTTTGGGGTGGCCCAATTTCTTCCCCACGTGATTCATCACCGCGTCCGGTCCGGTCGCCTGCTCTTTTTTCCATGCGAATTCGTTGCCAAAGCCTTCCTTCTGAGCGTTGATGACTGCATTCGCTGCCTGGAGAAGTCATGAGAAGTCCCCATGGAAGGGATCCCCAGTCGTCACCATCGTTGTTTCAATACTGAGTCGTTGTCATCCATGACGACTGGATGATTTGGGGGTACCTCCATGACTCAGTAAACCTCCAAATCATGATAAATCCACGAAAAATGTCTGAATCAGAATCATCCAGATGTTGCATCCCATGGCCTATGATACATATACCTCAAACAAAATGACAAACAGGAACAGATATGAAACATCGGGGTGTGTCTGAGAATAGGGTATCCCGGGTATCCTAAACTTGCCCATGGTTCCATGGTTCTGAATTCCCTCATTGTTCACATCCACTGAGTGCCAAATTTTGGGGGGAAGCCTCTCACCAGCCACCAAGCTATCCTGCTGTTCGCGCCTGGATGTGTTTCAGCTGTTGCTTGGGAAATTCCTCAGTGCACCGCCAGAGGGACACTCATCGGTAGAAGCCTCCCAGTTACTGCATTCTTGGGATGGTCAATGCTCATATTTTGTATGAATGCTCCACTCGGATTCGTTACTTTAGGTCCCAGATCGGTTACATCCACATCTTTCGTCATGTGAAATCCCCGGGTCCTCGATTTTCTGGAAATTCCGAGGTCCTGGATGGCCGAAACCCCAAATTGTTGCTGAACTCCCATTTGCCAAGCGTCCCATCCCACGTCTTTGGGCACGCGCCCGCGGCCGTTGAAGGGATCCAAATCCCGCCCGTCCTTTTGATGGACGAACCTGCCGATGTGTCGATGTCGACTGGGTTCTGGGGTCAGCTGAAAAGTTCCGTTAAAATTCCGTTAAAATCAAGGTTGCTCCAAACACCACAGGCACTTTTGGGGGTAAAATTGTTAAATATTAGGCTAAAGTGACCCATTAACCCCCCAAAAAGTGGGGAGATCAACCCCTTTTTTAAAGGCTGCACCAGAAATTTGGGGCCAAGTTGCCTCATGTCCAAGGCATACTTCCCGTTCTCTTCCTTAGCCACGCAACGAAAGGTGCAAATGTCGGGCAATTGATCCTCGCGCAATCAAGAAAAGGGTAGTCAGCCAGCACGTGAATGATGACACTTGAAGCCCACCCTTGGCCACATATATCGTCAGGATTTTGCGGCCAGTCTCCCACAATAGGATTCATTGAGCGGTTATATCTCGTTGGTTAAACCTTGTTAAACCCTACGTTTTTGTTACCAGGCCTGGAAGGGATAGAAGGGAACTCACTTGATTTCCAGCAATCCCAAGCCGTTCTTGTCATTGTGTTGGTTCAAGGGACTTTCCCTTACATCCATCCATCGACTGTAATTTTTGGTGAAATCCCTATTATTATGTAAAAGAAAAACAAACATCAGATCATACTACCAGTAAATCAATCATAATATCATATTATAACTTTTATAAATCCCATTATATAAACCCCGAAAAATGTCATGATTAAAGTCCAAAAAAGAAACACCGCGGTGCCGAGCGGTGCCGAGCATCATCAACATCTCGCACCTTGACCCAAACCTTGTCCCCCTCTCGGACCACGGAATTCACCTCGGTCTAGTCACTTGGAATTGGGAGATTCTCATCTAACCATCTCACCATATCTAATCTAGATATAATATATATATAAGGATATTTTGGGATATATAATCTATAATCTATAATATATATATATATACCTAATCTAATCTAATCGAATCTGTCTATGACGAGTAGTTGTCTCATCTACGATTGCCTGTCTATCTGCATGTCTATCGATGAATCCATTCATCCACTTACTCTAAGATTATATATATATGTATGTATGTCAGGCGTATGCTTTGTACTAGTCGTAGAGATATCAAAAATTAATTCCAAACCATCAAACCTGTCCATATCTGGTCCATTTGTTAGTAGCCCCTTGTTCATCGAACATGGCTGGGAAATTCCTTAGATCCATTGACAGAGGACAGTTGGGCCGCATCGAAGTCATATCTTCATATCACGGTAGACCATATTAGATCGTATGAGATTATCTTAGCAAGAATCATACAATCAATATATCTAATATAATATATATATACAGTATATCAGATATATCAATTACATTATTTTCATATAGTTCTCTAAGCAACGATTATCTTCATATAGTTCAGCTGTCTCAGCCAGAATTGTTGGGTGAAAGGCAGCTGGTCAACAGCCTTGGAAATCGCTCTGCGCTCTGTAGAGAGACTTCACTGTGTGGTCCAAATCCACTCTGCAACCACCAAAAAACAAATATATATATATAGAGAGAGAGGTGCCGGAATTATAGAACGGAAGTTGAGGAGTACGAAGGTACGGTTATTTACCGTACCCTGTTGTTCTATAATTCTGTTTTCCTCGGAAGGTGTGAAAAAAAAAGTATCTGAATTTACTCCTAACTTTTTTCGTCGTTCTATAATTCTTGTCGGAGCGCTGCTGTTCTATAATTCTGTTTTCCCCCATTTTTCTCACATTTCCCATTTTCGTTCTATAATTAATGTTTCCCGGGCCCCGTTCTATAATTAATTTTTCCGTCGAACGGAAAAATTAATTATAGAACGGACAAATTAATTATAGAATTATAGAACCTCTTCCGGGGTCCCAGAAATCCTACAAAATCACCATGAAATCTAAGAAAATCACCGTGAAATCCCATAAAATCACCATGAAATCCCATAAAATCACCATGAAATCTCAGAAAATCACCATGAAATCTAAGAAAATCACCTGGTAAATCCTGGTAAATGTGGGAAAAATGGGGGAAAAACGAATTATAGAACGGAAGTTGAGGAGTACAAAGGTACGGTTATTTACCGTACCCTGTTGTTCTATAATTCTGTTTTCCTCGGAAGGTATGAAAAAAAAACGTATCTGAATTTACTCATTAAATCTTCATTTTATAGATTGTATATGTACAAATATGCAGTAAATATCAAGTCAGTGCCAGAAATTATAGAACGGGGAAATTTAATTGTAGAACGGATCCCCGTTCTATAATTAAATTTCCCGACTCCGCGCGGAATCGGAACCCGGAGGAGCACAAAGGTACGGTATTTTACCGTACTTTTGTACTCCTGGCTCCGTTCTATAATTCTGGCACCTCCTGTATATATATATACACACACATATAATCCCATGTTTTTACCCCAAAATGTTTTTCAACTTTTCAACCCTCACTTTCCACTTAAAATGGCCATAGATTAGGGGTCAATCCCCTCAACATTCCATGTTTGGTTGGTTTCATCGCAGCCATTTTTTTTTCGAGGCCGGGAGACCACCTCGACTCGCTCCACCCCGGGGGGGTTTGGCAAACAGCCGATGTGCAGAAAGCCGTCCTTGTACTTCTCACCTTTGCCTCGGCGTCATGGTCGAGTTGGTTTGGATCTGGGGTGCTCCAGATGCCCAACATGTGGGGTTCATGGGATGATTTATGGCCATCCCATATTGGGAATGCTGGATTCAGATGTAAGGATTCTTCACCCATGGATTCTTAACCGTCTTAACCCATGGGATTTATGGGGCAGGTGCTATGCGCAGGCTGCCATGGGATTGATGGGCTTTCATCCCAGAATGGAAATCCATTCGTTGCTACTTTCAATTCTCTAAATTTCAGGATGCTGTGGATGTACCCCCATTGTAGGAAACTTCTCATATAGCCAATGTAGCAAACACCAAAAAAAAAAAGAAAAGCAGAATCCCAATCTGAAATTCATGACAAAGCTACGCATACTAAACCAACGGATTTCTGGGGATGATCCGCCTGGGGATCCCCAAGGTTTGACATCACCCCTTGGGGATCTCCGAAATAGAAACGAACCCAGGTTGTAACTAGACTTAGGCCAAAGTAATTTTCTGCTTAGTCAATCCCCAATCCTGGCCTATCCTATATATTCAATATTCTTATATATAATTTTATATAATTCTATATAGATTATAGATGTTCTTCCCAAGTTACCCCTTCCATCCCTTAACTTTTTCACACAAGCACCCAGCTGCACGAAGGCCCCGTACTCCTTGGTGCACACGATGAGGCCCTGGTGGATGGTGTTCTCGCGCGGCATCACGGTGCCCGTGGTGCGCTTCCGCGCCAAACCGGTGGACTTCTGGAACTGCTCGGCGTCGTACTCCCGGTAGCTGGTGGCCTGACACCCAGGGTGGACCGGGATCTATATATGTATATACATATATATATATATACATATATATATACATATATATATATGTGTATATATATGTATATATATATGTATAGTAGAGTATACATATAACTATATCATGCGAAGATATCTTAGGTCTAGCATTAATGCATACGTAAGTAATTTTTATAACTGTACAAAGCAATGAATAGTTGATATTCTATGTACAATTCTGATCCATCAGCCTCTAGCGTCTTTTTGTGGGTAAACCCCCCGCAGTGTGCAAAGACTTATTCATGGTTGGATATTCCACAAAAACGACAGATCTAGATACAACTTCTCAGATACTGAATCTAGAAAAGTGTTAAACCAGGTCAGGTCAGTATGGTAGTTCGATGATGTTTCCCACATCTATTCCAGGTGTCCAACGTCTCGGCACCTTTTTTGTTGGGTCTGCTGAAGAGTTCGCGTCCAGAAGTTGAGGAAATTCACCGCAGATATTTACACAGGAAAGGGTCCCCAAATGATAGGAGGCCAACAATTGGATTTACCTTGGAATTGCCTGAAGGGAAAAAAAAGCCCCAAAAAGGTTCGTACATCAGCTTGCCACTGGGAGCCCTTCTTGTACCATCTAATAGTCATCCTTGAGTAGATCCAATCTGGACACGTCAAAACAACAATGGGGAGATCTTTGAAAAATCCCCCAGATTCTATCTACTTCAGTGACTTCAGTGATCAAAAAACCCTAAAAACGTAGCATGTCTAAAATCTCAAGCCGGAAACCCCCAGCCCGGCAGCCCGGGGACCTTCTGTTTGAAGCCCGTCTCCGGCTTGGAGATCCGAAACTGTCCAGCCACAAAGCCTGAGGCTGAAATTGTGAAGGAAATATTCGCTGAAAATCCACATATGTGTGTATATATATATATATAGAGTTAACATATATAGTACCAATCATCCTCAACAATCAATAATTATATATATATATGATTATATATATATGATATTATATGATTATATATGGGGATTGGTTAGGATTGTTAGTACTTTCACAACAGAAAGCATACTGATCAATTATGTTTCGATATTTTTGAAGGTTACTATATGGTATACCCAAGTTGGGTCGGAGTTTGGGGATGCAACGCGAGAAACCATTCATGTTTCGTCAGCTTCACCCATCCGCCATTCGGGGCGGAAAAATCGCGGTTGTGCTGTCGCTGCAAGGGGAGACCTGCTTGGCGATGTTTTTCCAGGAAAAAAAACTTCAATGCTTGTGACACTACTCCAAAAAAATGTGAAAAAAGGGTGGAGTGCGAGTTCTTTGAGTCTCTGCTTCACGCACTGTATGAATTGAGCCTATCCTCTTTCTATATGTTCTGTTTGGTGTGGCTTGAAACAAACAGGCATCTTGATGATTCTCTTTTGAATAAATATGTTTGTGTCCAACCATGGAACACCTCTCAATCTGAGTCCCACTACCTGACCATGCTCGTTGAGCCAAAGCTAGCAGAAATGCATTTTTGCTTCAAGAACCGGTGCCATTTCAGAATCCTGTTAGATCTAAACATACACTTGCAACACGTTTGAGTCTTTTAGTCGGTTCGCAATCTCCGATCATGGCCCAGACTTCCACTAACCGTTGCCCCCCACTCTCCAAACAAGGGGGGAAGCCCACAAGATGCATCGACGTGTGGCCAACCAATCCACTCTTGAGCCAACCCAAACTTCGCCGAGGGAAATTCCAAGTTCCACAGCACGCGCAGCATGATTTTGGCTCGTGGGCACTTTGTCCCTTCGATGCCTGCCATGGTGGAGTCAAGGGACCGGCTGGTGTGGCTCCACGGCCTTTCCCGGCCTTTTTTTTTGGGGAGCGCCATCATCATATACCATGGATTGTTCATGAAATTTCCTGATACCTGTCCTTGCTGCTTTGGAAGCCCTACTGGCCAAAATATGGCACATTGTCTTCCCCCATGACTATCATGACTCATGACTCATCAATTTTCCAGACTTGTTGAATTGCTCATCCACATGTACCCACTGCTGTCATTGTTTGGACTCTAACTATCAATCAGCCACGGAACTGCTTGGAATAGGAGAACTATTCCAACCACTTTCTGCAAATAATTACAAGTCACCAACCTGAGATAAGCCAGTGGGGTCGTTCCCCGGCTTACCCCCGCTCCTAAGCATCTTGGTGAGGTCTGGTTGTCTAGGTCCCCAATGATTTGGCGGGTCACAACCCTGCACAACATGAAAATCGCTGGTATTTTCATGGATCTGCATTCCCTTTACGAAAAAAACGCTCCAAAAAAGGCTTCGTTCAGGACTTGGATGATGTTTTTCCCCATGACTTGGATATGGGTCAAAACCCTATACCCATGGTGAACACCAAAATAGCTGGCAAATGGATGTTCATCCCACTAAAATGGTATTAGTAGGTATTGATCCATACCCACTTGGGAACCCTCCATACCCAGACTCCAACGGACGCCCACCTTAGAGAAAGGTCACCACACCGAGACATCGCCGGCGGCGCCGGCTTGGCCAAGTTGGAGCCAGGAAGGACATGGAGGCCTGGCAGTTGATCAATTTCGAGGATTTTCTGGCGATCGATTTATGGGATTTTGATGGGTACCAAGGTGTACCTATTAACACTCAATTGAAAAAACTGGTATCATGAAATTATATATATATATGATTTTTTGATATGTGTCTGAAAATGATTTTTAAAGTAAATCCACGGGTGAATCGAAGAAGTTTTCCTTTTTTTAATTCCCATTTTAGGGTTATACTCCATTTTCTTCAACAAGGGGTTTTATGGGCTCCCAAGCCGCAGGCCCTATGTTCACATGGTTTCGCCCCAAAATTGATGGGTTCCAGGCCGTTCATCCAATTCCGAGACAACTCAAAATCCCAGGGTTTGATTGTCATGTTCCCATCAAGGTAGTAGTTTTGGGGCATGCCCAATTTCTGGACGATCCCATGTCTAACATGGTGAAATCAAAGCAAACCATGTCCCCAGAGCTGGGCCCAGGGAAATAACCACAGTCTCAATCAGGAACCTGCTGTATTGCCCCAACAATTCTCTCCATGTTTTAGTGAATGTTATTGTTCCTCAAGTTTACAGCAAAAACATCATAATATACCAAGTTTGACTCACAGAATGCGCAAAACAGAAGTCACAATATGACTTATATAGATACAAGAAACGTCTCCAAGCCCGTGCTTCGAATAATTATGATCTTCTCCGCCAACCCTAAGGTGCATTGGTTTTACTCAGGTGCTCTGTGCATAATTTGGATCCAATTGAAACAATTTATATTACACATATACTACACATATACATATTATGTATTTATTTGAATGTGTGGTTTTCCTACATCACTTCAAGGCCTAGATGTTTGAACAACACTGGACTACGCCGGTCTCAGGGCCATGACCCTTTAGGATGTCTTTTGGTCCACCCGCAGAGGATCACCATCGAAGTTCATCGAAGGATATGAAACCCTGAGGGGATGAAGATCCCTCGCATCCAAAGAAGCGTTCGAGTGGGCGGAAAATAACGCGGCAGAAATTATCGATGGTATCACAGCGAAAGTCGATCATCTTGAACACTTCAGCATCGATTGGGAAACTCCACTGGCAAGGACTTGAAGAACCAGTGGGACAATGCTATCAGTACATCCGTCTCTTCTTGTTGACATGAGGAAACAGGCCATCGTTCTTTGTGTCGACCGAATAGACAGCCTTCGCAATGAAGGCAAGACGCTGGAAGGGATCCTTGATGGCAGGACAGCGTGGGAAATCATGGACGATAACTTTGAACCAACAGTCATGTCCGCTGTGCCAGGCATCCTTGTAGCATTTCAGCCGCCGGTTGCCGCAAACGACATACTTCTTGCCCTCGTACTTTGCAGCCACCAAGGCCGGTATACGGTGGGGATTCACAGTTCCATCTACAAGCTCTTGAAACAAGGAATCCAGAGACTTACCTGCACCGTGACCATGAATGAAGTGGTCACTGACCTCCCCATGGCCAAAGCGGATATCATCGTCGCTTGCGCGACACCACTCAATGGCCTCGTGGAATTCCCACTCTGCATCCTTACAGCGTGCAGGGTCCAAGTCCCATGTTGCATTCTCGTCCAGTACTGCCCGCAGCATCGACTTCTGAAGTCTCGTGAGCTCGCTATATCCCTGGAATCCTCCCTGGTCACCTCGTTCAGTTTCTTGCTGATGGCTTTCCTGATAGTTTTGTTGAGGATCGTCATTGCCCTTCAACTCATCCAAAAGGCCTGCCAAGGTTGAAACTTGCACTGGCGAATGGTTTGTTCCACTGGTTTGTCTAAGTATAATGTATTTATTTAACATAGCCATGGTATAGATGGCCCATTTATAGATGGTTTACCTATTAAAAATGGTGATTTTCCATGGCGATGTTAAATAACCAGATGATATCATGTACCAGTAGTACCGCACAAGGCGGTGGCGGAAGTTTCAAAAATGGAAAACCTATAGGAGAGGTGAGTTGCAGAGCGAACCCACTGATGGATTGAAAGGTGGTTGGGTGTTTCTCCCTTTCTGTCTCTCTTTCTCTCTTTCTCTCTGTGTCTCTCTTTCGCCATCTATCTACAGAGCTACCTTTCTAGCCATCTACCTATCTACCTGTCTATTCATGAATCTATCGATCGATTTGTTTATTCACCTACCTATTAAACTGTCCATCTTTCTGTCTATCCAGCTATTCATCCATCCACTTACTTCTCTCTGTTAGTTTTTTTTCCGTCCATCTCTTCATCGATCCATGTCCACAGCTATCCATCACCATGTTCTTCGTTCTGTTTCTCTATCGATTCATCCATGCATCTGTCCGTCTACCTCTTCTTCCAGCCATCCGTCTATCTAGCTACCCATGCGTTTATCTGGTCATCGACGCTTCTAGCGATCTTTCGATTTAGCGATCTATGTGTCCATCTGTTGATAAGACACACGCGCTGGCCCGCAACAAATTCCGGCTGCTGATGCGCCATCGTGCGGTCAGAAAAGACACACATGCTGGCCTGCAACGAATTCCGGCTGTTGATGTGTCTTCGTGCCGTCAGAGACGGGCCAAGGGATGCATTAGCGTGTAAGGAACTAAGGATGCTGCGGCACCGTAGTGCCGTCGGAAAACCGACAGTGACTCACCAACGGTGGCGAACAAATCTGGTGACTCAAACAATCTGCATTTATTGTTTGATGCCCCTTGACTGCTTGTCACCGCAGATCTCCGGCAAGCGCCGCGATGTGCTTCCAAGAAACGTGATCCCGCGTGCCTTTTCTACAATCCACTGACACAACCCAACATCGGATGCAACAGCGGTAGCAAAAAAGAAAAAAGGGATTCCAATACTAGTGTGGAGCTCCTCCCTGCTGCATCTCACATTTATCTATCGATCTATCTATCGATCTATCTATCTATATGTCTGTCGATCTATCATTTTTTCTATTCATCTATCTATCGAGCTAACTATCTCTCTATCTATTTGTCTATCTGTCTATCTATCGATCAAATTCTCTATATATATATATATCTCTCTCTCTCTATCTGTCTATCTGTCTATCTGTCTATCTATCTGTCTATGTCTCTACCCATCTATTTCTCTATTTGTCTTGGTATCTAACTATCTGTCTATGTGTCTATGTAACTATCTGTCTATCTCGCAGCCATCTATTTCTCTAGCTGTCTCTCTGACTATTTATCTATCTGTCTGTCTGTCCATCTATCTATTTATCTATCTGTCTGTCTATCTATCTATGTATCTCTGTCTGTCTGTCTGTCTGTCTATCTATCTATCTATCTATGTATCTATCTATCTCTCCATGTATCGATCTATGTATCTATCGATGTATCTATCTATCTATCTGTCTGTCTGTCTGTCTGTCTGTCTGTCTATCTGTCTAGCCATCTATCTATCTATCTCATCTACCCAGCTGGCCTCTCTCTCTCTCTCTCTCTCTTTCATCTAATTACCTATCTATCTATCTATCTACCTACCTATCTATCTATCTCTCCCTTTCATCTGTCTATCTGTCTAGCTGTCTACCTGTCTATCTGTGTTGCAGCGTCATTCAGTGTAATGTAGTGTGGTGTAGTGTAATTTAGTGTAGTTGAGTGTACTGGAGCGTAGTGTAGTGTAATGTAGTGTACTGGAGCGTAGTGTAGTGTACTGTCCTGTAGTGTAGTGAAGCGAAGCTTTTGACTTCCAAATGTGCTTCGCGCCACAACGGCGTGCACTTTTTCGACATCTCAACTTCCAAAAGTGCTCCGAGACCCTCAGTTTTTAACACTTTTTACTTCCAAATGTGCTTCGCGCCACAACGCCGTGCACTTTTTCGTCATCTCAACTTCCAAAACTGCTCCGAACCCCTCAGTTTTTAACACATTTTACTTCCAAATGTGCTTCGCGCCACAACGCCGTGCACTTTTTCAACATCTCAACTTCCAAAAGTGGTCCGATCCTGAGGTGTTTTGTACCTTTTCACTTCGAAATCGGCTTCGCGCCACAACGGCGTGCAACTTTTCATCTCTCATCTCCCCAGATGTCTCCGCACCCGCCGCTTTAGCGAGCCTACTTTTCAACCCTCCGGAGCCACAAAACCACGAAAAAACACAGTGTTTCGCGACTTTCCTACCTTTTCGCGCACCTGCATCTTCTTTCTTCTGATCTTTTCTCTTCTGACTCTTCTCCCTGCTGACTGCTTTTTCATCTCTCCATATTGTCGGAAGTTTGACTTCTAAACTTCCTTCGATGATAATGTATGGCTCATCACCCATCTGCTAGCTCCGCATTTTGGAGGGACTGCAGCTTAAAGCAGCTTACCAAGATAAATCTATTGCGATGGTCTCTGGAAAATCGATTCTAAAAAATTGCGTGCCAAGTTCCAGATTTTTTATAGCTAGCTATGATCAAAATTGAATTCATGATGGTTCCATCAATAAATCACCCACTAAAATGGGATGGTTTACTAGTCATCGACCGGATCCCCGGATCCCTGGATCCCTGGGTCGGAGGTATTTTGACCGTTCGGAGGAAGGTCCTCGCTATCAATACACGAACGAAAAAAATCATGGGTTTATTCTCTGCAAGACTCAACTACCACAGTAAGTGATGTTTTTTTTAGAAACGCAACTTAGTCATGCTAGTCTTGATTTCCTGGCAGTATGAAGATAGATTACAATATACATCCATCACATTCATCACATCCATCACATCCATCACATCCAAAAACTATAGTCTCTGCATCTTTGGGGCTTAAAAGACGGATTAACAAGGTCACAGGGTCCCAATACATTGGTCGCAAATCATCCTTTCACCCTTCCAGGAACCGGGGGTCCCTCATTGGGTGATTTTGCAGGGATGGGATTAACAGTTCGACCCTGGCAGTCATCGGGGTTGGAAGACTAGTGAAACCATTAAAAATGGGTGATAAAATCAGGGTCCAACTGCTAATTTACTGGAGGGTAAATCCCTAGTTTGTTTGGCCAAAAAAACATAACTGGTTGGTGGTTGAGCCCTACCGCTCTGAAAAATGATGGAGTTCGTCAGTTGGGATGAGGAAATTCCCAATATACATATATATATATATACATGTATATATATATATATGGAAAAATAAAAAATGTTCCAAACCACCAACCAGATAATGTGGAAAACTCACCCTGTATCATTTTCCGACGGGTTTCACCATGGGTCAACTGTCCATTTTTCACGGTAACATCTCCCACGGCCATGGCACCTTGCACGGCCGTGTCGAAGGTCTCCGTGACATCCGCGCCGCAGTGGCTGCGCACCTCGTCGAACTCCTCGTAGCTGGAGCGGTCATGGTGAAGCCAGTCGCGAAAGTCTTTCTTCAGCTCATCCGAAAGACGCCAGGCCTCAGCCGATGGTTATCAATGGGGCTATAATTATTATCTATGGTTATCAATGGGGCTATAAACCAACTTATCACTACAGTAGGGGGTTATAACCAATCTGACTATGGTGTTGTGAATATGAGATAATCATTGAGAGAATTACCATGG